>CM021102.1:831473562-832073562 GCA_007115665.2 Sequoiadendron giganteum
CTCTATCTCTCTCCCACTCCCTCTCTCTCTCCCCTCTATCCTTAACCCTTAACCCTTTAAACCCTTAACCCTTAAACCCTTAACTCTTAACCCTCTACCCTCTATCTCTCTCTCTCTCCCCTCTATCCTTAACCCTTAACCCTTAAAATATTCTACCCTCTATCTCTCTCCCATCCCCTCTACCTCTCTTAGGTCTCTCTCTCATTGTTCAATCACTCCCACTCTCTATTTATCCCACTCTCCCTCTCCCTCCCTCTCTTCCTCTCTCTCCCTCTTTCTCCCTCTCCCTCTCTTAACCCTCTACCCTTTATCTCTCTCCCACCCCCTCTCCCTCTCTTAGGTCTCTCTCTCATTGTTCAATCACTCCTAGTCTCTCTTTCTCCCACTCTCCCTCTCCCTCTCCCTCTCTCTCTCCCTCTCTCCTCTCTCTTAACCTCCATCTCTCTCTCTCTCTCTCTCTCTCTCTCTCTCAAATCTCTCCCTCTCTCCCTTCTACCCCGTCTCCCTCTCTTAGGTCTCTCTCTCATTGTCCAATCACTCCCACTCTCTCTTTCTCCCACTTGTTAGAACCAAAATTTCCATAAAAATTCCTAGGGTTTTCCTATTATTTTCCATAAAATTCCATGAAAATCCTAAAGTATTTTCCCATTTAATCTAATATTTTCCTATCTTTCCATGAAATAATTCACTTATTCCCCTTACATTAAGCCAAAAAACAACTTATTTTTCTACCGCTAAGCTTTTACCCTTTGAAAATACTATCCTTTTGATTCCTACCACTTTATCACGGACAGCCATCAAACCATACGCGGTGCCACGGTGGAGGAAAGGCACAGTCATGAGGACTATTACCACTACACCGCGAGCAGTCATTCGACTGACTGCGGTGACTGCGGTGATAGGGTTAGCAACTGACAAGGCAGTGGAGGGTGATGATTAAGGAGCGGGCATGAAGTGTTTACCATGCTACTGCGCGTGGTTAAACCACATACCGAGGTAGTGTGGTCAATAATTGGCAAGCGGCGAAGACAGCTACTGTAGTACCGCTGGTCGTCATCACAATAACCACGATAACACGGTAGGCAGTTAGTGTAGTAGTGAATGTTAATCACCACGGTACCGTAGCTAGTTAGGATGGAGACCGTAGTGGTGTGGTAGATGAGGAGGCGACGAAGATTAATGGTTAGCGGTTTGTTAAATGGCTACCACAATACCGTGGGAAGGCAAGGAGGAAGCCGCGGTGATCACGGTGGCGGTCAGGTAAACGACAGAGGCGGCAGAGATGGTGGTTAATGAATGGGCTACCGCGCTACTATGGATGGTTAAGGAGGAGACTGTGGTGGTGCGGTAAACAACTAGTAGTCAACAGAATAGTCAGTGAATGACTACCGTGGCACCACGACGGGGCAGAGTAGAGACCACGGTAACGCGGTAGATAGTGGTGGGACTAGTCAAAGTCAAAGCGGTGAATATGAATAAAGGCTACGGAGACAACAAATGTAAAAGTGAAAAAATATAAAATAAAATGACGAGAAAAGTATTTAAGGCAAAATCAAATGTAGACTTATGTAAAAATATTTAATTTGCCGAGAGGAAACTCAATTAAATATTTTGATTGCTGTTAAGGAATTTAAATGGTTTTACTAGTCAATTGAAGAGTTGTGACATTTGATATTTGTTGTATAAAATGTATTGAAAAATTAGTTGTAAAAAGGAGGAGTAGAGATATAGCAGGCAGTAGTTAGATTGTAGGAGTTAGATTTTTTTCTAGAAAATGGACTAGGGAATGTAAATAATGACAGAGCTTTTTTTGAACCAGAACAATGGATGATCTATTTTAAATTAATGAAAACCTTTTTTGTGTTCAGTTGTTGTGATGAAATAATTTATAATTTTTATTTGGTTGTCTCCAACTTGAGGTCTTTTATCATTCAAATCTGTATATCAAGTATATTTCTGATTTGTCAAAATATATTCCATTTTGTGTGATTTTTATTTGCTAGTGTTTGCAAGTCATAATTAAAATCCTTCAAGTAAGTCATAGTGATTTTAAGATTTCTTTTGGACGATTAAAGTAGAACCAGATAGAAAAACATTCCATCACTGTTTATGCCAGTCATAAATTAATGAAGTTTTGTGCCAGTCATATAGTTTCATTTTTCAAAGTGCCTAGCAACTTGAATTAAGCCAAATAAGTAAACACACATAATTTTTGATATTTGACTCTGTTGCCCATGTGGATAGAAGGCACTGATCTGCCGCAGCCTAGAGATACAAATTCATATCAAACAATTTATTCAAAAACCTTTCATTTTTGCAGTAGGAGTAGGAGTAGGTGTAGTAATTTTATCTGTCCACTACCCATTTCCATTGTGGATAGATTGATCAACTAGGAAATACATCTCAAATCTACAACATACACATAGGTGCACTCACCTAGGTTTTGCAGAGCCTAAAGAGCATAAGGTAAAATTACATCGATTGGCCTTGTACATTGGCCAAAAGCGTTGTGAGAGCTTGGAAACCTCTCATGGTTCAAACCTGCATTTTTGAGACCCAACACCACTCTCCCTCTCCCTCCCTCTCTCCCTCTCTCTCTCTCTCCCTCTTTCTCCCTCTCCCTCTCTCTCCCTCTCTCCCACTCTCTCACTCCTATATCTCTCCCCTCTATCCTTAACCCTTAACCCTTTAAACCCTTAACCCTTAAACCCTTAACTCTTAACCCTCTACCCTCTATCTCCCTCCCAATCTCCCTCTCCCTCCCACTCTCCCTCTCTCCCACTCTCCCACTCTCTCCCACTCTCTCTTTCTCCCCCTCTCACCCTCTCCCACTCTCTCTCACTCTCTCTTTCTCCCCCTCTCCCCTCTCTCTCCTCCCTCTCCCTCTCCATCTCTCCCACTATCTCTTTCTCCCACTCTCCTCTCCCTCTCCCTCCCTCTTTCTCCTCTCTCCTCTACCTCTTAATCTTCACCCTCTATCTCTCTCCCACTCTCCCACTCTATCTTTCCCACTCTCCCACTCTCCCACTCTCTCTCTCTCTCCCTCTCTCCACTCTCCCACTCTCTCCCAGTCTCTCTCTCCCACTCTCCCATCTAATATGATGAGATTCTACAACACATGGAAAGATTTCAACACACACTTGTAGAAGATATGCTGATAAGATTTAGAAATTATTCTTTGAAAGGCTAAATGAGACTGTAAGATGTCAACTATTTATTGAAATGATGTGAGGTGTAAAGTATAAGAACATCATGAAGACTCTTGGATTGAGAACATCGAATGCATCAAGTGAGGACACTATTGTGAAGAATCTAATGGATGCTTATGAGACTGTGGGTAAGACCTCATGCTCAAAGGATAGTAATGTCACTCGACGTGTCATTACATTGACTTGGTAAGCTATCAAACAAAGAGAGCTCATCTCATTAGAAAGACGAGTGAACAAACGAGAATTAGTAGAAAAAATTTATCAAGAGCCATTCAAAGGCGACAAACAATTGAGGGCACTGATTCAAATGAATTATGGGCATTCTCAGGGAGACTGCCATAGACTGCCATGAGAAGATAAAGAAGTTGTTGAAGCCTTGAGAACACTAATTGAAGAGTATTGGAAGAATAACACAAGGCCGTCTCTGAATCAAAGGGATGTGGTAAGAAGGAGAATCGGTAGTCGAAACCGTGAGCCACATCCAAATCATTTTTTGGATATGACTCAAACCCAATTTTTTTGTAAATTTGAAAATGATTATCCTCAAATTAGTATTTCTCAAAGATTTTTTGAAATGCTTAAACCTTTTTATGTCACGATAAATCACACACACACTACTTGTTGTTGTAGAATACATATTGAATTCTCTAACCATTATGATGTTTATCGTTATATATGTTTAGATTTGCATACTAACGATGTTTTGCAGGATTGTGGTATAGAAGCCCCACCAAAATCTTCAAGAGAGTTCTTATCAAAAAATTTATGTGAAATAGAGGATGGCCAAATTCCTACAGGACAACATGCTTGGATGGTTCATGTGAGTGTTTCAATGGCTTCCAACGTATGCCAGTATATCAACATATGGGAAGCATAGATGAGGTGGGACAAAAACTAGTAGAGTTTGGGAAGTATAAAGCAATGGCATATGCTACAAAATTGGGTCTCAAGAAAAATGTGTGATTTGGTTATTGAGAAGATTCCAATGTACCAGTTTATGTCCATGTTTTGTGACAATATACTATCTGAGTATGCAATGCATACCCATAGAGCCCAATGGTTGGACACACAATTCAAGCTATGCAAGGACATCTTTCCAGTTGGCAACATAGTATCAGTGGTTGACTTTGCAAAGAACTACACTCTACAACCACAGCGTGAGGTGCAATCATAGTATTACAACTCCACACAGGTTTTGATATTTGTGCACATAACATTCATTCATGCATCTGATAGTACACATGACCAGAGGAAGGTATTGAGGGAGTACCACTTTTACATTAGTGATGATCACACACATTCTCTAGAGTTCGTGCAAGGTTGCTTCCAGATGTTCTACAGTGGTTTAGCTCAGAGGGGCATAACATATGACTAGCATATAATATGGTCAAATAACTATGCAACATAATTCAAGAACTCACACATGTTCTACTGGCTGTGCAAGATGCATGCCATTACAGGTGTTCAACATATGTGAAACTTTTGTGAGGTCGGGCATGGAAATGGGGAGCATGATGGTGTAGGAGCATGCATGAAAAGAGCATTAGCATGAGAAGAGTTAAAGTATAAAGACAATGCAAAGTTGATAGATGCAAAACCAATCGTCGAGTGGTGTAATGCTTTGACGGGTCTAGGTAATGAAGGTACATCTTTAGTTCATATATTTTTTTGGTTGATGGATGATACTAACATTACACCATATGAGGATTGTTGTACACTAATAGGATTGAGTGAGGTACACTCTTTCCTTATCTCAAATGCAGGTTCATGGAGTATCAATACACTTAAGATGGCATGCTTTTGTTCTTCATGTACAATGGAAGCCTGGAATGATTGTGAGTTAGGGGAGTGGGTTGAAAAATGGTTGACAAGTTATCTTAGCCCACTTCACACATATCACCCTCCGACGGCATTGGAACTGACATAGATGGAATCATCGGGCGACTTTGACCATGCATTAGATCTAGTTCAACTAGGTGATATATCTACTTGCTTAGTTGTTGAAATTCTATATCGCTATCTTACTTTGTAGTGTATTCATAATGTTGACTAATTTGAAGAGATTTGCTGCACATATCAATGCAGGGAATGTTTATGTAGTTATTACAGATGAAGAAAATGAAGAGGGAACAAACTATTATGTGTGTCATTATGTTGAGGCCAAAAAGAAATTGGAGGCCCCAATTATAGATGGATAAAACATCGAATACCCTACAGGCTTAGTTGTGGTAACTGGAACGTGGCTTAGAAGGTACTCACATTTGAGTGTTAAACATTGGTTGTTTTAGGAATTTGACACTCATCGCAAGATTCTTCATTACTCGAACCTTGTCATGGCATCCAATGTTCTTTTGACCAAATATGGGGGTAGACCTTTGAACAAGACCTTGTGGAAGGTCCGTGAGTCTGACCATGAGGCAATACATGACATAATAAATACTAGAGCAGACCTAAATGGTTCATTGGATTAATTTGTAAGTATATGCACATTGGTTCTTATTAATTTATACTTGTATGCACATTGATTTGTTTGATACCAATGCTACCATATTTTTTTACTTTGCCTATTTGTAAGTAACCTACTAAACATTGATTAGTGTCCCCTTGCAGAAAATGTAGATATATGAGCCATCCAAGAGAATTTCAGCCATAAAAGAAATGCAACATCCTTATTTTATCGATCTTGACAAATCTCAATCATGATTTTAAGCCATTAGAAAAGTGTGTGCAAATCTTGGTGAGGTAATTTCAAGTTATTCATTTGAAGTTAACCTTATCATGATCAGCTATGATGTAGACATTATAAGAGCATCTCAAATTTCAACTTACTCTATTCATGAGAGGTGAACCATTGTGTGCAATAGGTATGTTGGAATTCCTAGTGAAGATGTATGACCAGAAGTGACTAAGTTGTGAGACTTGAATGACTATCTGTCAGTTCCTTCCATCTATTTCATTTCATTTCCATTTTGGATGCTCTTTCTTTTTCTCTTTTACTTTGCGTATTTGTAAGTAAACTACTAAAAAATGATTGGTCTCTCGTTGCAAAAAATACTGATTTATGAGCCATCAAAGAGAATCTCAGCCAAAAAAGCAATGCAACATCCTTATTTTGATGATCTTGACAAATCTCAATGTTGATTTCAAGCCATTATAAAAGAGCGTGTGAAGCTTAGAGGGAATCTCAAGTTACTCAATTGAAGTTAACCTCATAATGAGCACTTATGATGTAGACATTTAAAGAGAATCTCGAATGTATGAGTGAAATTGTAAAAGATTTGTGAGAATGCAGTACCTAAGGAATTGTAATGAGATTTATGCAAATACTATAATTTTGGAGTTCATGTTTGGTGCAGTAGCACCTTGTTTTGTAAATGCCTTCAATAGGCAAATTTGCAAAATTTGAATTTTGAAAGGTAAACAATGTGAAAAAGGTCATGTGAAGGTCATATGCAATGTATTGAAAGTATCAAAGAGATCATTAGGTGATTAGAGAAGTGAACCAAAGCATGTAAGGTCGAGCAAAACAAAGATCTTTTCTATTCTTGAATATTTACAATCAATAAAGTCCCTATTTTAGTGATTTTATGAGTTTTTTTCCTGTTGTTCATTAACTTGTATGGCCTATACAGTAGTTTAAGGCCTTGAATCTTGTTGTTTAAGGTAGAATAGTGAAGTATCTTTCATTTGAATCTATTTAGGAGGGCATCCATTGAGTTTATCATTAGTTTGGACTAATTTTTCTCAACTCGGTCTGTAAACCCTCAAGATTGGGGTTTTGAGAGTCTAGATAACCAATAATGACTACTCCACTGAATTTGATAGTTTAGATAAGTGGAGTAAGTTAGTCTTAGGATGTTTTGGGTGTGTGTGTGTTTATATGTGCAAGGGAATTCAAGAAACAAAGGTGGAGTTGCTGCTACAAGGTTTTATGATGAATTTCCAAGTGAAAAGTGTGGCTCCAAGTGGTGTTTTGAGGAAAAAATCTCAAATGAATTCACAAAAAAATGACTGATATAGATAGCTATTATTGAGTTACAACACATATTTCAAAATCAACAGTGACTATCTTAGAACATGTGCATCAAAAATGACCTTCTTCGTTGTCCCTATTAGGCTAACTAGGCCTAATTTACAAAAGAACATACCTTTAAACATTCGAAAACCCCCTAAACTTGTTGGGGCATAAATTATCATGTATCCAAACCCTCAGATCCATAATTTGTCTCAGGAGAAACTCACTCCACCATGCCAAACCACAAAACCCTTATTTTATGCTAGTATGAGGAGGGTTTATTGAAAGGGATGGTTCCAAACCTTACCAAAACATGCCACCACCTCAAGCTTTTTTAAAATAACCTAAAAAAACTAAAAATACAATCACCCAACCTCTACATGCAATATTTTATCAAACCCTAGGGTGAAACCTCATTTTTCATACCCTTTTCCATCAAATCTACAGGGGCAACAACACAAACCCCATAAAACTTATTCCATTTTACTTAGAAACTTCTCGTTTGATCCTACAATATTGTGTTGGGCCCCTCTACAAAAACCTCTCTCGGTTTTGGCTATCTTAGAGTGGTTTTCTCGTGGCGGCGGATTTTCACTTGATGTAAAAAGCGTCAAATGCAAGCAATGCAAAGTTGCAAAGTGGTGCAACTTTCATTCTGCAACTTGTGTGACCAATCGGACTATTCCAATGCATCCAAATAGGTATGTTTATGCTAGGCATGGTCCCTTTTTGTAACAAACATGCATAATCGCTTCGAGGTACGTTCAACCAGATCGATCCCTTAAGAGTCCAAAGTGCTAAATGGATGCAAACTTCAACATGTGGTTACTCAGATACTGTGACACTTAGAAACTTCTTTTCTAATCCTACAAGATTATGTTGGACCCCTCTACAAAAACCTCTCTCAGTTTTGGCTATGTCAGAGTGGTTTTCCCATGGTGGCAAATTTTTACTTGATGGAAAAAGTGTCCAATGCAAGCAGTGCAAAGTTACAAAGTGGTGCAACTTTCGTTTTGCAACTTGTGTGACCAAGTAGACCATTCCAACACATCCGAATAGGCATGTTTATGTTAGGCATGGTCCTCTTTCACACCCAAACATGCAAAATCACTCCGGGGTGCGTTCAACCAGATCGATCCCTTAAGGGTCCAAAGTGCAAAAATGGTTGCAAACTTCAACATGCTATTACTCAGATACCGTGACGCTAAGAAAATTTTCATCTGATCCTACGAGTCACGTTGGGACCCTCTAAAAAAACCTCTCTTTATTTTGGCTATCTCGGAGTGGTTTTCTCGTGGCGACAAATTTTCAATTGATGGAAAAACATCAAATGCAAGCAATGCAAAGTGGTGCAACATTTTCATTCTGCAACTCATGTGACCAAGCAGACTATTCCAACGCATCCAAATAGGTATTTTTACACTGGGAATGGTCCTCTTTCGCACCCAAACATGCAGAATTGCTCTGAGGTACATTCAACTGGATCGATCCCTTAAGAGTCCAAAGTGCTAAATGACTGCAAACTTCAGCATGTTGTTACTTAGATACCGTGAGTTTAGAAACTTCTCTTCTGATCCTATAGGATCATGTTGGGTTCCTCTACAAAAACCTCTCTCAGTTTTGGCTATCTCAGAGTGGTTTTTCCGTGGCAGCGGATTTTCATTTGATGGAAAAATTGTCCAATGCAAGCAGTGCAAAGTTTCAAAATGGTGCAAATTTCATTCTGCAACTTGTGTGACCAAGCAGACTATTCCAATGCATTTGAATAAGTATGTTTATGCTAGGCATGGTCCTCTTTCACACCCAAACACACAGAATCACTCTGAGCTACGTTCTACCAGATTGATCCCTTAAGGGTCTAAAGTGCAAAATGGCTGCAAACTTCAGCATGTTGTTACTCGGATACTGTGACACTTAGAAATTTTTTGTCTGATCCTACAAGATTGTATTGGGCCCCTCTACAAAAACCTCTCTCAATTTTGTCTATCTCAGAGTGGTTTTCCCGTGGCAGTGGATTTTCACTTGATGAAAAAAGTGTCAAATGCAAGTAGTGCAAAGTTGCAAAGTGGTGTAGCTTTCATTCTACATCTCGTCTGACCAACCAAACTATTCCAAAACTTCCAAATAGGTATGTTTATTATAGGCATGGTCCTCTTTCACACCCAAACACGCGGAATCATTCAAAGCTACGTTCAACCAGATAGATCCCTTAAGGGTCCAAAGTGCAAAAGGGAAAAAAACTTTGACATGCTATTACTTAGAAACTGTGATGCTTATGAACTCTCCATTTGAACCTATGGGATTGCGTTGGGACCCTCTATAGTAACATCTCTCGGTTTTTGTTATATTAGAGTTGTTTTCCTGTGGTGTCCAATTTTCACTTGATGGAAAAAGTGTCAAATGGAATTAGTGTAAAGTTGCAAAGTGGTGCAACTGTCGTTTTGCAATTCATGTGACCAAACTTACTGCTCTAACACATCCCAATAGGTAGGTATATGCTAGGCATGGTCGTCTTTCGCACCCGAACACACAGAATTGATTTGAGTTGCCTTCAATTGGCTTGATCCCTTACGATGGCATGTAAAACAATGGAAAAGAGAAACATACACACGATGATTGAGAAGTACGAGTATTCCACACAAAAAGCGTATGATCATTGGTGCAAAGCACCTCGTTCTTCCATTTGATGAAGAAGGTCTAGTTCAATGGTTTTAGTCATTATAATGTCAAATAAGGCCATGATAGCCCATTCTATAATCTTGCTTTTAGTTTTGAGTTAGTGTGGGGTCATTTGAGTCAATTATGTAAGTATAAATAAGAAAATAGCATTGGTAAAGGCATTGGAAGAGATTACTAATGCTGCCCTTGTTCAAAATTTAAAATTTAGGCCTTAAAAGCAAGGCTAGATGAGGTGAAAAGAAGAAATTGCTTGAGAATAAGTTAGAATAGGTTGGAAATAGGGCGAGGTTGTGGAGTTTAATGTGTTCAAATGGTCTGCAAGGACAAGGGAGGTCAAAAGTATGTTATGGCATGATGCCCTAATTGGGAATATAGGGGTTTTGAATGAAAAAGAGAGGTTTGAGGGAGTAAAAGTGGGTAAAGTCAAGGGGCAACATAATTTGGTGGTCAATTAAGTTTGTGTAGGTAGAATGAAGAGTGTTGGAAGAGGTTTTGAGGTTGTATGATGTCTGGATATGGGGTTTTCAATAAACCCTTGTGAAATTTGAGAAAAGTGAGGGTTTAGAGGATAGTGAGGTTAGAGGGCCAATCACACCCTAAAAATTGTCGATTTTGTGGATTTACAGACTGGTAAATGTAGCCCAATGGTGTTTTTAAATTGGAAGAGTGATTGAGAGCATTTTTATTTGTTAAATAGACCTATTCAAGGGTCTAGGACATCGTTGAGTCCATTTCTTATTTGTATTATAAATTATAACTTGCTTTATCCCGAGTCCATTTCGTATACAAGAAATAATATTGCAAAAAGTTGACATATAAATCTTTTGACGTGTTTATATGGTGACGCATCAAGAACATATTGGAATCTTTTTATGAATCATTTCATGGAATACCAATTGAAAATGTGGTTTTTGCTTTTAGATAAAGTTATTTAACATCAATCAATTAATATTCAAGACAAACCATGAAGGACAACAATGATCAATGCTAGGGCTAACCAATTAATAAGTATACACGTGAATAATTCAAGCATGTAAATGTGAATAAGGGAAGCACAAGTACTCAAAAACACGTAAGCATTGAAGTATACACACGAATACATAGTATGTACACAAATTAATAAAAAGTATATGCACAAATACAAGGTATACACATGAAAACATGTAAGTCAAAAAGTATACATTGGATCACACGTAAGTCACAAAGTATACATGTAAGTTGTAAAGTGTATACTTGAATACACGTAACTCATATCTATTGAAGCATCAACTTAGAATGCAAATATGGACACCATCGATAAAAAATATTTGTATTAACCAAATAGCCATGTAGGCATACATCAATATATGTCGATATAAGTATGAAATATATGTACAAAATATCCATATAGGCTTACAAGAATGCCATATAGGCATACAATGTCAAATATGTCCAATATAAAATATGTACAAAATTGCCATGTAGGCATACAACAAAGGGCTCTGGAATCAAAAGTCATTTCTCTCCATGCTTTGGAAATAAATTGTTTCCCTTTGCTTGTTGATCAGATGACGATAGGTCTATCACTCATTTGTGCTACGCTCAAGGAGTGCTTATGCTCCTCCTCCTAGTGTTTAGCTCATGGTGAAGTTTTAACTGTTACAATAAGAAGTAAAGACATGAATATATAGAAATTACATTATAAAAAATGATATATTTGACAAAATAATCACTTATCGCCATCTCATGATCTCTCTCCATAAGGGAAATATTCATATGCCCATGCTTAGGTGTGCTCAAGCCCTGTATGAACCATCCAAATAGAAATTAAACTACAAATCAATAATGGTTTGATTTTTCACTAACTAACATCTATAACAACGAATGTAAATTGAAATTTAGTAATTTGCCTCATACCTCCCCTATCAGAGCCATTGAGGATTGTATAGCAAATGAAACACTGATTTGCATTTCCCTCATCACATTCAAATGTGTTTCATCTTGCAACATTTGAAAATAAAACAACAAATTATTCAACGTAATCAACGATGTGCATATAAACTACACAAATCTATTAAGTACAATTCATTAGTTAAACTCTTTATTCTATTACCTCTGTGTAGGTTTGAGTAAATCCACTAACACTGGGAGGTGTTCCCTTGAAACCTCCAATATTAGACTGTTCAACATCCAAAATCACATATTAAATACCATTTGTAAAATAATGCTATTAACATGGAATAAATTTATAATTACTAGTTACATACCCCAGCGACAGGTGTATTGCAGAAATAAGTAGGTGGAGGGCCGGTGTATCCAGTATCAACAATGTGACCCTACTATTTTATTAAAATCATAAAAAATTCTTAGTTAATATTGTATTTCAAAATCAAAATTTAATAAATTAAATTCAATGAACATGCTAACTTTTACTTGACTATCAATGCCATACGCCTCATGCAAAATTTCAGCTGCCCTCTCCATCTCCATAGCTGCAGATGGATCCTACGTAGTAACCTCCTAATTGTTGGTTGGGTCATATGAACAAGTTGCACCACAAGATTGAAACACATGGGTTCAAAGGCCACCACTCGAAGACTCCCCTGAATGGCGCTGTAGAATAGGGATAGTATGATGGATGACACTCTGGGTCAAAGTGTTGATTGCCTACAATGTCTCTACATCGACACTCTCCTTCGTGACGAAAGGCATAACAACGTGCTCACGAGGTGGCCTAGTGAGAGCTCATCTCCCTTGCCATGTAGGATCTGGTTGTGCACCGGGTCTATCTTGAGCCGACCCCCCACCTCTCCCTTGGAAGTCCCTCATATCAAAATATTTTGGGATTTTGTTCAATGTAAACTCACTGTATAGTTTCCTAAGGAAATATTGCGGGACTTCACAATTGTTGCATGGTCGGTAATCAAAGACCATGTACCACCTATCATAAAATTGGTTCCTAATCTGTTGGTGGTGGCACCAATGAATAGGAAACCTCTTCGCATTGAGGGTAAGATTTTGATTTGTGTGTGGGTCAGTGAATAATGAGCACAAATCACCTTTTGTAATTTTTAAATCCTTTACATCTTTATATGATAGGTTATTCGCATAATAATCCCTAGCTGCTTGCCTCCTATCTTTCCATCCAGTTATTTGTTTGCTAATTAAATCTACATTTGTTAACATATATTTCAATGAACTTGTTAGTGTCATTCTTTCTGTGGTTGAACCATTTGGATCACTCAACCTATTGATTAAATCCTCAGTTTTATTTTTGTTAATCTCAATTTCACTCATTAAATTTTGTTGAGTGCTAGGAGGGAGTTGAGTGGTTGGTGGAGGAGGTTGTTGTTGTGGTTTATTTTGTTCTTGAGGAATTGGTTGCTCTTCTTTTTGAGGATTTTGAGGGTTTGCAGGTTGATTTGCATCTCCTAAAAATTCAAACAAATATATATCAAATACAACCTAAAACTAACAAATTCAAAAGAAAAAACAAATAATCTTTACCTCTCATAGGTCTCCTCATCGTCATGGCGCCATCGTTGCGAAGAAATAGAAACTGTTGGTGAATATTTTTTCACAATGTCTCCTCCTAGAATGCGAGCGTGAAAAAATGAGGGTTTTGGCCGCGGGCACAACAAAAAACACAGTCGAAATGAAAATGAATGAGTTTAACTTTTTTTTTGCTTTTAACATGTCATAATGTGAGCGCATTATAATGCGTTCACGTTATGGGCTTGTTGTTTCTGAGCCTGAGGCTCGGCACAACAAGCCATAACGCGAGCGCGTTATAATGCACTCATGTTATGACTTTTCAAAACTTTTTTTTGAAAGTGGCCACAAATTAGCTACCCATTTCCATGCACCCACCCTTGACCAAAATCTGTCAATTCAAAAGAAATTAAGCACCAAACATTTGATATCTAAAATATTTATCTCAATTCTAAACTTCCTCAATAGTAGAAACTTTAGAGCTATAATATTTAAGAAGAGTTCTCAATACATTTTTCATAACTTCACTTTCTTCTAGCTTTCCACCAAGACCATTGATGGCATTGACAACTTCATCTACTTTGAGCATGTAGGCAATAATATATTCATCTTTTGATATCCTTAGGGTTTCAAGTTTAGATTTATAATTTTGCATCTTCACTTGCTTGACCTTATCATCTCCTTCATAAATCCTTTGCAACTTCACCTAGACATCTTTAGCAGTTTTGAGGCTTGTCACTTTTTCAAGTTCTAAATTAGAAAGACCACTCAAGATAGCATTTCTTGCTTTTCCATTATTCTCATAATCCTCGACCTCATCATCACTTGCAGGACCATTACCAAGCATAGTATATCTAGTTTCAACTGATTTCCAAACTCCAAAACCTAGAGAAATAAGAAAGGCTTCCATCTTGGCCTTCTAGTAGGCGTAATTCATTCCATCAAACATAAGAGCTTTGACACCCTTCCTATGCATCATATAGATCTACCTCAAGTAGTTAAGCTTCTTCCAAGGAACCATAGATCTGATACCAATTGTTAAACACACATGACAACTGAGAGGGGGTTGAATCAGTTGTACATTAGAATATTCAATTCCTCTTTAACTTTCAAACCCTTATTAAGAATTAACAAAATTTAAACATATGAAACAATAACACTACAACAAGCATACATATCAGAACACCAGATTTACATGGGAATCCCTAATTAGAGAAAAAAAACAATGAGGATTAGGTCATACATATATGAATAACAACACCGAATATAATAGGATCACTGCCATAGGGATCATTGCTCAAAAAAGAAGAATGGATCAGTGCCAAGGGCTCATTGCCCAAAGGACTCATTGTCTGAAAGAAAGAAGAATAGAATAAATTGTTATAGAGAGATTCAATATCTCAGAGAAACATGAAGATCCACCACTACAACTCTGTACCATCTATAACCTTTTTCTCACTACCTCTAGCAACTTTACGTACATTGAAATGTAGACACCTTTTTCTCACTACATCTAGTAGACACCTTTAGATCACTACCTCTAGCAAATTCAAGTACACTGAAATGTAGACACCTTTGGCTCACTACCTCTAGCAACTTCAAGTACACTAAAATGTAGGCACCATCTAGTCGCACTGAGATCACCACACTTGATCACATTCATATCTCACAATACACACACAAAATCTCCAACAATTGTATTGCTTATATATCTTTTGTGACCTTAGAAACTATCTCTAATGAAATGTATGCACCTCAAATATGCAGTTCACCAAAATAGGTCAACACCAAACACCTCTGTGGTGGAAAGAAGTGAAGGTGGAGCACACCATGGGTAAAATAGGACCCAAATCTACACCAACACACTTCAACCTGCATCCACAATCCATGAAGCACTTCTACACATAGCACTAACACGCCAGATTTTCCAAACCTAAATTAACACTAACAACATTAAGCTTCACACTTCACCAGTCTTGGAAACATCGTATAGACCATGTGACAACACCACACAACATACTAGAATATTCCAACATCAAAATACTACTTTACAACATTACCACAACCACTTGAAATAAATAATACTATCATCTTGTACATCTAGTTGCACGACCAATGAACTCCAACACAAGAATAAAACTTATGGAGCAATTCAAAACTCAACACTCCAAAGGAAGGTAGATATAGACAATATTATCATGCTCCCAAATCTGCAAGACAAGAAACTTCAATGCGGAGAAATGCAGAGCAATTACGTTTCTCCTAGACATCCTTCTTCATAGGAAACACGCTATCAAACACAAGTTCTACTACCACACGATCCAAAACTTGAAAATCTAGATATAACACCTCTGAACATCTTTAATAATCACGTACAAATCATACAAGCACATCTTCAACCATGAAGAAATATAGAGAACAACACATAATACACCTTTATCACCTTGCACACTTTCTTATTTAAATTTTCTCAAAAGCACTTGGAAACCAGGTGCACTTATTGCATCTGCAACACCTACTCATCACTACCATACAAGAGTTTGACACCCATATCTATAACAATTTCTTAACACCACAACTCCTCATCAAGACCACACTAGGGTTTGACATCAATGTGACATCAAACAACAACACAAATCTCAACATAGTGCAACACTCTTCAACAAATCTACTCTAACAATCTCCACATACAAGGGGTTGACATCAATGAAAACACTGATGACAACACCAGTAATCTCCAACAATTCTTACATATATTTATGTAATTCACACTTTGTCAAATTATTTGTTCAATCACCCTCATCTGTGGCTCTACTCTCCAATCTCCTTGTCTATCGATTCAATATCTGGATGCCCCTCTTTATTCTAGAATGTTGGAATTGTGTGCCTCAATCCCACTAGCCTAAACCTCTAAGAAAATAATTTCAATGTGACTGCTAATATGTCTGTCTGATCTGCAAAATGATCCTGAACTATTTGAGAGATTAGCATGTCTCAGCCCGATCTGAGTTCTCCTTGTGAAGTTTCATCTTTGAATATATCGGCGTGACCTTTGGTGTGTCTTGGTGATGAAGGTTGTTGACATGACCTAAACTATCAGTGCAAGTTTTCTAACTCTCGTCGATGATAGAAGTCTGGCCGAAAAGTTATATCAAAAAACATCTGGTTGATGATACTTTGTCAGGCTGACATGGAGGTTTGGAAAGAGTCTTAACGGTAGAGCGTATCTGGCCGAGATCGGTGTAATGCATGGAAACTCTTGCCAATGAACAAATTGTCGGGGTAATATTGGTCTTCGGTTAGACTTGAGAATATTGAACAAACAGTAGGAATCCTATCGATGGTAGTACCGTTGGGGTGACTCTGGCTGATGATTTGTATCAGGGTGACTTTGAACTTTAGTGTGACTCTTGGCGACGCATGGTCTTTATGTTCTTTTGGGACATTGGAGAGATCTCGGCTATCGAGATGACATCTTAGATGTTCACCGATAGTGTTGGTCATGCCAATAGACATGTTCATGTTGTTCATCGGTGTGACTCAGGCCGACAAGATGGTTCAAAAGGTGTTTGAGCTTAATGACATCGGGGTGACTTGAGGCTTTGATGTGACATTATGAACTCTTGTCGGTAGAGATTTTCTTGCCGATAGGCCTGGTCGAGACTTCAAGACATTGAATGACATCGAGGAGACTTTGGTGATCAGTGTCTATTTCTAGACTATGACCGATAGACAAAGTCGGGCCGATGGATGTGAAGATGCACTCGGTTGAACGAACGATGACTTTCTTGACCTGTCGATGTGTCGAATGTTCATTGGAGGAACGCGGTGAGTTGGAGGAGACTGTTCATTGTCCAAGATAGGTTAGTGGTTGATCTAATTGTAGAAAACAAACTGAACGGTTTCAAATTGGGATAAAAGTTGATTGTACATAATCGTTCGAAGGTTGGAAAAAGAGAATGTTGTTCTAAAGGAGGTGACTCCTCCCTCTCTCTCTGTGGTTCGATTGTGAAACCTCTCTCTCTCTCTCTATGCGAATCTACTCTATATATTGTGTGAGAGTATTGTAACAGTGAAGTTTTAATGGACTGAGAGGTTGATCAGGGAAATGTAAAAATGGAGAGAGGGAAATAAACAGGGTTGTTCTCAAATTGTCTCCAGAGTGAAACAAGATGTAATCTATGTAAAGGCTTAGTGCTTGAGTTGTATTTTTAATTGTTCTATTGCATGAATAATACAATGGCAATCTAGGCTTTTGGAGTGTGGGGTTTTTTAGCCGTAAGGGTTTTCCCCACGTAAATCTATGTGTTCATTGTTCTATTTCATGTTTCTTGGTTAGAATTTGTTTATGAAAATTGTTGAAACTGGATTTGCATGAGCTTCTCTCAGAAGGATTAATGTGGGAAATGAACTGTGTCTAATTCCGCTTTGTGACATAGTTGTACATGTTTTTGAGGCAATCTAATTGAAATTAAAGTTACCGAAGGAACTATTGATCTTGGATGTTTCTCCGAGATGACCAAAATTTCCCTACAAGTGGTATCAGAGCCATCTTCTGGTTGCTAGTTTTGGGTATTTCTCTTGTGAATATTTCTTAGTTTGTCAGGCTTGAACAAATCTAGAGGAATCGATTGATGTATTGATCCTTTGGTGAGTGGAAGTCTTGTGGTATTTAGAGACAACACACAACTTGAAGGATGGTGAAGATGGAGACAATGGAGTTGGTCATGTTGAATTGTTGCGATCTGTGTCTCCTAGATGGCAACGGTATAACCTTGATGTATGAGGTGGATTTCTTTGCTTTGTGGTTGTGTAGCAGTAAAGCTTTCATATTAGGTGTTTGTGTGAGAGGCTCCCTGGTAATATGGAGAGGCGTGGGTTGTTTCAAAGCCATGGAAGAGAGTGCTTATGCTGGGTGGCATTTCCTGGTGTTGGAAGACATTGTTTTCTGTTAACCTTGAATGCATGAAGGCTATGGAGTTAATCATTAGATGATTTGAAATCTTCTGAAATAACCTATCTCTTTCTTAGATGCATGTGCATATTGGTGGTTTTGGAGTTGGCTTGAAATAGGCCCGGGGTTCTTGAACTGTTGTTTCCTTTTTTAAGGATGTATTATACTTGCATGTTTTTTATGGTTTTTCCAGTTTTACATGGTCAAGAAAACTTGTTGTTTTGTGGATCTATTGAAGAGCTATTTTCTAGACCCCTGCTTCTTTGGGGTGCTACTAGATGAGATAGTTTCAGCTCTACTTGCATGCTTTGTGCATGGTGAGAGAAGGTGTGATTCTTTCTCTACATAGAAATGTTTGGTATGTGATTAGTCACTCATCATTTATATGGTAATGCTTGATGGATTCCTAGACTATGGTGCTTGGTGTGGACATGTTTGGAAAATCAAATTTGTACTTGATTTGGTGTTTGAGTTAGGGTGTCTACATGTTTGTTCTCTTGTGAGACCTCATATTGTGCAAGACATTGATATGGTAGTGAGTCTTCATGTTTCATTAATTGGATCTATGGGTTGTGTAATGTTGTGGGCTGACTTTACCCATGTTTGCAGTGGGACAACCTGGAAGTGGACTATCTATATCCACGCGATTTGATTCATTGTTTATGTAGACTTTTAAGATGGCCTTGTCTGTGGTCACTTGTGCATTTGTGTGGTTGTTTTGAGGTAAGAGGACGAATAGTTAGTGTTTCTGAAAAGTCAATTATGGAGTCTTGTAGCATGGTGAATCTCCTTACTTTTGAGATCTTGGTTTAATTAGTAGTGCTATTATATGTTTGTGGGCCTGGAAGATTTTCTTTTCAATTTTGGAGATGGTTGGTCATGATGGTTGGAAAGCTTGGTATCACTGTTTAGTGGAAGCTTTAGCAATGACTATTAATAATTTGTCTTCTTTAGTTTACTGATGTTTCTAGGAGGAACTCTTTGATCCTATTGCTGCAAAAGGGTTGTTTCGCATTGGCAGGGCCACTATTTGAAGATGCTTAGTATTTTGGAACCATGGAGGACTTGTGTGTTCTTTGGGTTGATGTGTTGTTGGTGCTTGATAGGTGATGTTGGTTCAGAGCTTGTTTATTTTATGTCATGGTATACTCTTGCTTATGCATTGGAGTTTTGACATTGTGCATTGCTCTTGAGAGATTGGTTTCTTCACTTGGAGCCTGGTATCTCCTAAGAGGGGATGGAAAGATCATGATGCCATGTTAAGTTCCTGATTTTGCAGTTGGAGCTTTGACATTGATCTTGATAAATTATTTGTGTATTGGGTGCTTTGATCATTTGTTTGATACTTCATGATATTGTTGTGTTGCATTTGGAGTTTGGCACGAGGTGATTATTTGCAGGTGCTCATGGATACATGGAGAATAAGAAAGTATGAGGAGCCTACACCTTGATCGAACATGAGTTCAAAAGAGACCTATGAGGAGATAGTTTTTGGATGAGTCATAGTGACTTGGATATCTTGGAGGAACTTTTTCATTCCCACTCTTGGTCTTCTCGGTAGTTTATAACTTGAGAGGTAATGCCCATTGTTTCTCTCAGGTGTCTTATGTACTTTCATTGGTGGATCTTGAGCTATGGTCAGATGGTTCTAGAGGATTCAATGTGAGAGATGGACAACTTGGTTATCTCTTTGGTATAAATTTTTCATTTATGATGTCATAGGGGATGGTAGTGGGCTGATTTCCTGAAATAGGAAATAGAGTAGTTTGATCTTCTTGGAGAAGCTTACATTCATGTGGTTTAATCGATTGGATGTTGAACTTCAGTGATCCCACAATACTGGTTTACAATTTTTGGGCAAACTGGACACTGGACTAATTTTTTAAAACTAAATCTTCACTTTCACGCTCCTATAGCAGCTAAACTATGAGGAATTTGAAGATGATGCAAACTAGTGATTTGTGAAGTTTTTTCTATAGATTCTAAATATATATTTTTCAAAAATTTTGTAATCATATTGCACTTATTTTTCTATCTACTTCGAAAACTAGATTTAAAAAAAAAAAAAAATTTTAAGGAGTGACACTCACTGTATACAACATAACTTTTTTTAAATTAAGGATAAAATTATATTTTTTTCGAATTTAGATTTTTTAACTATGATATCTAGCACTTTCATTTGGTTTCATAGTGTTTTATTAAATATTTTTTCCTTAATCAAGTTTCGAAGTCAAACCAATTACAATTCAAACATACACAGATCGTATACAACATAACTTTTTTTTTGTATGTATCGAAATTCATTTTTTTAAAAAAATAAATCAAGGAAATCAATACCCAGCCTAAACATATTTTTCAAAATTTTATTTTGATAATATTCTATTTTTCCACATGTGTAGAACAAAGAGCTTGATTTTTGGTGAAAAACCAATGTTTAATAAAACTAAAAAAACAAACATATAATAAAACTAAAACATATTAAAATTATATTTGTTGGAAAGCTCGTTCTGAGGACTACCATAATCATTTGAAATAAATTTTAAATGAATTCATTTGATCCTCCAAAAGGTAAATCAAAAGTGATTTTTTATTAGCATTTTGATAGGTGTAAAGGAGACTCTATTATAGGTATGGTTCAAAACTAGCGGGGTTCTATCCAAGGGGGTTTGATCTAAGGTGGTTTGATCAAACCCTCTTCAATTGGAATCCTTAAAATGAAATTTTTTAAGGCTTGAATCATTATATTTTATGAAAATATGTGATTTCAGCAAAAATCAAAATCTCCCAAAAATTGTAAACCAACTTTGTGGGATCACCCTTTGAAAACATCAACATTAAGGCTTTTCTATTGGGGATGTAAAGAAGATACTACTTGGCACAACTGATACTTGGAGGTGTTTTGTAGAAGGACATGCTACATGTTATGATATGAAGATTATCTTTGGTCTTAGTGATCTTCCTGAATGTGTGGTTTCACATAACATTGTTTTCTTTGTTGGATGTGAAGTACATGGAAGAGTTACCCAAACTAGTTAGAAGAGATTTTTTTCTTGCAATAGCTTGTTTACAGGTTTTGCATATCGATGTGGAGTTGGGTCCTTGGTACTACATGGAAATTACACTTTTTATATGTTGCAGATTGGTAGAATTGTTGTGCCCTTTGAAGTTGTTTCAATTTTTTGGCACGACTCATGCAATGCGAGTTCCTGAAAGTGTTTGTTCTTCATCAACTTGCTTACACATGGAGCTTGCAGTTGCATGTACATGGGTTGGTTATGCTGGTGGCATAATTTTACTAATGTTTGATACCTTTAATGTATGGATGATTGGATGATCTAACACTTGCTGTGGGTGTTATTTTTAGTCACGTGGGTTTATTAGTTGGATAGAAGCAGTCAGTCTAATTGCTATTCTAGCTAATGTTTTTATCTTATTTTCTGGAGTGATGGCAGTATCTTGTTGTTGATATCACTGGGATCTTTTACTTGTGTTTGTTGGATTGGTGCATATTCATCTTGGCTTGTACCTTTCTTCCATAGGTGGCATGTTGGAGGATGACAAGGATTGTTGCCTGAATGATGGACATCTTAGATGTTGTTGCAAAAGTCTTGATGGAGCATGAGATCATGTTTGAGATCTATGTGGTTTCATGGAAGGTTGTGATCGGTTGCAATGTTGGACAGTTAGTTGCAGTTGGATACTTGATTTTGTTGCAGTTTGTCTGGTAGACTGTTATTTGTGGAAACTTGTTGATTGGATGTCTTGAATGTTGTTGAACAGAGACTTGAACATAGTAGGATTTGAACTGTTGGTGCCAATGTGATCTCATTAGTTCCTAAGTGCTTTGGAGGTGCCAGTGTTATCCTTGTCAAGTGGGAGATTGTTGGAATTGTGTGCCTCAATTCCACTAGCCTAAACCTCTGAGAAAGCAATTTCGATGTGACCGGTAAGATGTTTGTTCGATCTGTAGAATGATCCTGAACTGTTTGAGAGATCGGTGTGCCTTAGCCTGATCTGAGTTCTCCTTGTGAAGTTCCTTCTTTGAACATATTAGTGTGACATTTGGTGTGTCCTAGCAATGAAGGTTGTCGATGTGACCTGAACTATCAACATGAGTTTTCTAACTCTTGTCGATGATAGAAGTCCAACTAAAAAGTTATATTGGTGTAAGTTTGGCCAATGATACTTTGTTGGGCTGACATGGAGGTTCAGAAAGAGTCTTAATGGTAGAGTGTATTTGGCTGAGATCAATGTAATGCATGGAAACTCTTGCCGATGAACAAATTATCGAGGTAATATTGGTCTTCGGTTAGACCTGAGAATGTTGAATAGACAGTAGGAATCTGACCGATGGTAGTACCGTCGGGGTGACTCTAGCCGATGATCTACATTAGGGTGACTTTGAACTTTGGTGTGACTCTTGGCAATGCCTAGTCTTGATGTTCTTTTGGGACATTGGAGAGACCTCGACTATTGAGGTGACATCTTAGATGTTCACCGATAGTGTTGGTCATGCCAATAGACTTATTCATGTTATTCATCGATGTGACTTAGGTTGACAAGATGATTCGAAAGGTGTTTGAGCTTAATGACATCGGGGTGACTTGAGGCTTCGATGTGACATTATGAACTCTTGCCAGTGGACATTGTCTTTTCGATAGGCCTGGTCGAGACTTCTGGACGTTAAATGATATCAGGGAGACTTTGGTGATCGATGTCTCTTTCTAGACTGTGATCGATAGAAAAATTCAGGCTGATGGATGTGAAGATGGACTTGGTTGAAGGAACGATGACTTTGTTGACCTATTGATATGTTGAATGTTCATTAGAGGAACACAATGAGTTGGAGGAGACTGTTTGTTGTCCAAGATAGGTTGGTGGTTGATCTAATTGTAGAAAATGAACTAAACAGTTCTGAATTGGGATAAAAGATGACTGTACAGAATTGTTCGAAGGTTGGAAAAAAGTAATGTTGTTCTGAAGGAGGTGACTCCTCTCTCTCTATGGTTTGATTGTGAAACACCTCTCTCTATGTGAATCTGCTCTGTATACTATGTGAGAGTATTGTAACAATGCAAAGTTTGTAATGGATTGAGAGGTTGATCAGGGAAATGTAAAAATGGAGAGAGGGAAACATAACAAGGTTGTTGTTAGTTTGTCTCTAGAGTGAAACAAGATGTAATCTCTGTAAAGTCTTAGTGCATGAGTTGTATTTGTAACTGTTCTATTGCATGAATATTACAATGGCAATCTGGGCTTTTAGAGTGTGGGTTTTTTACCTGAAAGGGTTTTCCCCACGTAAATTTGTGCGTTCATTGTTTTGTTTCATCTTTCATGTTTCATGTTTCTTGGTTATAATTTGTTTATGCAAATTTTTGAAACTAGATTCGCATGAGCTTCTCTCAGAAGGATTAATGTGGGAAATGAACTGTGTCTAATTCTGCTTTTTGACATAGCTGTACGTGTTTTTGAGGCAATATAATTGAAATTAAAGTTACTGAAGGCACTATTGATCTTGGATGTTTCTCTGAGATGACCAAAATTTCCCTACATAGAATTTGATACCTATGTTTTGGTTTCTCTTAGAAACTTCTTTATATATACACATCTTTATTTCTTTCTTCAACTGTGTAGCTTCTACCATTTATTTCTCCTCCTTTCATATGTCGAACTATCTAAAAATAACCACTTTATTTTATTAATTTTGGGGTGATATGGATCACTAAATAATCAAGGATGCTCCTACAACAATTAGCTTTGTATATAAAATCAAATTATCATAAGTAGGACACAAAATTTATTAAAAGATAATAAATATTTCTACCTAAATATATATGGGAAAAAAAAATTAGATGCACCAAGTACATTTAAGGAGCATGTAATGCCTTAAAATAGCAAAAACATGGTAAGAGAAAGAAAAAATAATCATAAAAAATCTTGTGGTAGAGAAAACATAAAAAAGAATGTAAATTCATAGAAGCAAGCAATTGCAAAGGAAGAAAACATGGATAAAAGAAACCAATACTTGATGTAAGGCAACCATGAAAGATTATGATATGAGTTTGACAAGGGATTTATATTTGATGTTTATAAAACATAACATCAATAGTAAACAACATGTAAGGGGTACGATAATTTGTCATTGTGGTTATGATATTGTTTAGTCTTTTTAATCATTGTTTGTCCTGACAACTTTGTTACAGTTGTGTTGTTTTATAGTCTTTGACTATTGTTTTCCCTATCTACTTTTAGCTTTCTAAAAGGGTTGGGGCTCCTTCAAAAACTCCTTTTACCTAATAAATAGAATAAATAATAAATAAAATAGAATAATATGCATATACAAGGTTTTGAAATACAATTTAAAACTTCACCTAATATCAAACATTGTAGATTTTCATTTTAAACCTTTTTCCTTGATTTATGTACTTATTTTGCCTTCTTGCAAGCCAATGTTACGTAGCTAGACCTACTCTTGATCCATTCTTTGTCATTAACTACCATTTATTCTTTTAGTGTCCATGAATTCACACAAGTGTTCTCCAAAACACTTGAGTTTAGAGTAAAATTGAATGAAAGATAACCCTTTTAAGACCTTTCATTACCACATATACAAATGTGATGTATTAGCCTAAATATACAACTTGATATGTACAAATAAAAATCCCTACTTTCACATTTTTTTTCCTAATATTTTGCATGATAAATTGTTCACCCTAAGATGAATTTTCTAATTGAATGAAAAAAGAGCTATATAAATAAAATTAAAATTTATCCATTTATAAAATACAATCCATAAAAATTAGAAAATTTAAACAAATTTTTAGAAGTAAGAAAGAAAAGAAAATAAACATCTAATATTAATCACTTCAAATTACTTAAATCATAGTGTCTTTCCACCATAAAAAAATTAAAAAAAGAAACGTCCGTCCAATCTCCATACTGCACATTTGACCGTACATATTAATTAATCCAAAATAAACAATGCATTATATTCTGATTTTTAATTAATAAATATGGTCAAATTTCAATTGTGACCGTTGGATAGACAATAGTATTAAAAACTAGAATATTAACTTTGGTGTTGATGTAAGCTCTTTACGCAATGTAGAGTGGAACACAATCACACGAATAGAACACTCAGAAGTATAATGCCAAGAAACCTAGTCAACCACGTGTTGGTTCTATAATCTTAGAGATTTTGCTGAAGTTGAGAATCCAATTCAATAAACATCGAACTTCTATAATATATTTGTGAATTCTTTTCCTTTTTTTCAAAGCCGCTGATTAAGCACAAGTTGTAAATAAATTACATTTCCTTCGAGCATTTCAAAGCCAACAATAATGCCACTACACATGACTACATAATTTTCAACCATTTATTATCAATTTTTGACGAGAATATAGAAACTTAAATAGATCTTATATCGAGTGCTCCAACGGCATGATGGTTATGCAAAATTATGACAATTTTATTTATAATTGGTATTTCAGGTAGCTAGCATTATATATTTCCGTAAGGGCGACTAGGATGCCTTGATAAGACTAGACTTGCCCGACTTTATTTAAGCTTGACCGCGTGCCTTAATAACTTTTTTTTAATCAAGATTAGCCAAAGGACCCAAATCTCACATTTGAATAAGAAATTGAAACCATGACTCCGGTTTTATTTGTAATGTCCCTTTCTCATCAGTTCAATTGCTTATCAGTCTATTTCAAAGGCCTATAGGTTTGTTGAGGTAAATTAGGATTTCCTTATTGGAGGTTTTTGTGGTGTTTCTCAAAATTTACAATTTATAGTAAATTCTATTATTGGTAGTATTTCAGTTGCCAGCTCTTCAGTATGTTCCTCTTCAGTCAGAGTAATAAGGTGTTTTTCAGTTCTGGCCTAAAAAATTTAATTGGTGGAAAAGTTAAATAAAAGGCATTAATGTTATATTTTTCAGTTGACCCCTTGATCTAGTGAATTAACTTTAAGTTGTATTAAAAAAGTGGCCATGAAAGGGGGACGCCTTCATTAAGAAATTAATTAAGAATTATTTAATGAAGTCATATGCTTTGAAGTTGGACGCCTTTTTGAGGGAGTTTTATATTTTTGGAATTTGAAAATAATTCAAATGTTTGTTGGGGCACTCCTTGCTTGGAATCTGAAGATTCATCTCATTTTCTATAAAGATGAAGCTTTGCTACAACATTTGGTATCCAATGTCTATACTATTGTTATGCTGTCGAAATGACAACTTGTTTTTCACTTCGATGAATTTTGACCGCCTAGTTACAATCCAATTTTGTGTTTGAAAGATAACACCTAATTGGTTTTTATTGCTACTTCTCATCCAGACTAGTAGATTGAGCCTTACAATTGAAGTTTTTGATGATATATTCAGTTTTGGAGTTGTTGCAGGCATGGCTGAAAGTCGATTTCACTTGCAACTCTCATGGTGAATTTTATTTGGTGATGGGTATTTGATCAAACAAATTCTATGCTTGTGGTGACCATTCTCAAAAGTTTGCAGATTTAATTTTGAAGTTTCTAATTTTTTATGCTAAAATCGCCCCTCAAAGAGGATCGTACCTTTCTTAGTGGCATTGGGATTTGTGCCAAAAAATAAGAAGGATTTGATGTTGATTCCTGATTGGTTCTTGGATGCCATTCTCTTAGAGATCATCTGCAAAAGATTTCAATTCAATCAAAGGTAATTTGGTGAAGTTATGAGCATTTGATTGGTTCTGCAGTTGCTAATAATTCATTTCCAAAATTGCAGATTTCTAAATCAAAATTATTTCAGTTTGCATTTTCAATCTTTCTTCATCAATTCTTGTTGATATCTAACATGAAATCATCTTTATATCTTGGTGCTTTGAAATCATTGTGAAACTCTTGTAATTTGCAGCTCTTTTCTATTTGTAAAAATTGTTAATAGTAGTACTGTTCCAGTTTATCATTGTTGCATTGTTTTTCTAATTTCACATTAAGCACCCCTGGATGGTATATCGCCAGTGTGGATAAATGAATTGTAAGATTTCTCATACCCATTGTCAAGTGGTGAATCCCTACTCTTGAGTGGATGCCTGCCACAACGGATGAATCATTTATTTGTAATTTCTTTCCCCCCACTGTTTTAGTGGAAGTGTGGAAATTCTCTCATGGCTGGTTATCCGCCTAAGTACTTTCAATTTTGTTATTAGCACTCCACCATATGGTAGCACCTCGCCTTTTAAGAGATCTTGTGTGCACATTCTTGGTGTTGAGTTTAATTCCTCTCATTCTATTGTAATCAGTTCAGTTATTGATTTACTAGATCTTAGGGATCCTTTGACCATATGCCCGCCCCTCCTCCTTAAGTGGTTTTAGGGCGCATTCTTGGTTAGAGTTCTTTTTGCATCGTTTGGTTTTCAGGTAACCTTAACGGGTACTTGATTACAATTGTAATTGTCATTGAAAAATAAAATAAAATTGAGAGGGTATCTTTCATTATTTCAGTTTGATCAAGCACCTTGATGAGTTCAATTGCTATCACTGTCCCCTACGTCAATTTCGTGGTCCTCTGAGTGGGTTGGCACTTCCGGTGTGTGCGCCTCGATGATCCCTTCCAGCATGAGCAGGACTTGACCCATGCCTGGCCTCGCGTTCTCCTCATTTTGAATACATAATAAGCTCACCAGAGTAGCTCTTCTCACCTCTTCAACAGATGCATTATTTACAATCCTTTTGTCCATGATATTCATCATGTTCCCTTGCTAAATTTTCGTTGTAGCCCAGGCGAGAAAGTAGTACTTACTTGATTCTTGCACGCTTAAGTCTAGATTTCTTCGTCCCGATATGATCTCCAACAGAGTCATACCAAAACTGTAGATGTCAACTTTGGGAGTGATTGGAAGATCAAAGATCCACTCCGGAGCTAAATACCCTCTTGTTCCTCTTGTTGTCGTCAGCACATGGCTGAAATCTTTACCCAAAAGCTTGGCCAATCCAAAATCCCCCAATTTGGGAGAATAATCGACATCTAGAAGAATATTCTCGGGCTTGACATCGTCGTGAATAATGCGATCTCTGCATTCCTCATGGAGATAATGTAAGCCTTTTGCAATGCCTAAGGCGATACCAAATCGGGTTTTCCAATCGAGTGTCTTCCCTTGACTTTCAGAATTATGGCTGAAGAGGAACGAATTCAGAGAGCCGTTGGACATAAAATCATAAACCAACAACCTACGCGATCCTTGTGCACATAATCCTCTAAGCTTGATCAAATTCACATGTTGGATATTTCCAATAGAGCTGATTTCTGCCCGAAATTGTTAATCAGCTATTTTTGAACCCTCCAGCTTCTTTACGACCACAAGTGTATTGTCTGTTAGAGTGTCTTTGAAAACCGACCTGAATCTTCCGCTCCCAAACTTATACTTGAAATTCCCTGTCGCTATCGGTCGAGCTTAAACATCACACACTAAACTGACATCTTAGTGTGTGGGCCCTTCTTTACTACTTCTTTCCCGTTTCTGTTTGATGCAATTCTGTTAGGTAATTTTTTTAACTGTACCTGTAATTTTATAAGATACAGATGCAAGTAATCTTTTCAACCTTGTGTGTAATCTTATAAGAATGGAGTGTTAGATTTTGTAAGTGTTAATGTTAAAATGTAAAATATATATTATTAATTATATTATATTTATATATTTATTTTATATTTATCTATTATATATAATATAATAAAAATATATATAAATATAATATCATCTATCATATATAATAATTATATAATATAAAAATGTAATATTATGTAATATATATTATTGTATAAGATACATATTAGAAATTATGTTATATTTTTTATATTATATTCATTTATAATATTATATATTATATTTATATATTTTTATTATATATTTTTATTGTATTTATATATTATATTTATTTTTTACATAATATTATTTACATATACATATTATATAAATATAATATATACAATATTATATATAAATATATTATAAACATATAAATAATATATAATAAAATAAAATATAATTCTTAATATTTATTTTATACAGTAATATATATTAAATAATATTATATTTTATACAATATAATATAATATGCTTTTTTATATATAAATATAATTATATTATATTATTTTAAAATATATATGCTACTATATTTATATTTTGTTAGTATAGATGAATCTAAAATAAATATATAAATAATATCTTAACATATTTTCTATATAAAGAAATTATGTTATATTTATTATATTATATTCATTTATAATATTATATATTATATTTATATCTTTTTATTATATATTTATCTATTATAATATATATATTTTTATTGTATCTATAAATTTATATATTATATATTTTTTACATAATATTATATAAATATAATATATATAATATTATATATAAATATATAATAAAATATAATATAATTCTTAATATGTATTTTATATAGTAAAATATGTTAATTAATATTATATTTTATATAATATAATATATATATTAAATAATATTACATTTTATATAATATATAATATAGAATAAATAATATTATATAAAATATATATATTTATTATATTATATATAATAAATAAATATAATATAATTTATAATATATATTTTCCATCATATAATATATTTTAACATTAACACTTACAAGTTGAGAGAATAGTACTTATTTTACTTTTCACTTCTCATCTAATACTCCATTCTTAGCATCCGTATATTATAAGATTACATGTGTAGTTAAAAAAATTAACTAACAGAATTGCATCAAACGGAAATGGGAAAGAGGTAGTAAAGGGGGGCCCACACACTAAGTTGTCAGCTTAGTGTGTGATGTTTAAGTTCAGCTGTCGCTATCTTCAACTCTGCGTAAGTGAACATTCTAAGTGAAGTGTTGAAAGAATCATCGCAGCGTACAATAGAACTTGATCGCCGCCACCTCCGCCACAGTTGGTATTTAATAAGCAGAGCAATGACATAAACAACAAGCAATGCAATAGGAGTTGTTTTGAGTTGAGAGGAGAACGATGGATCGCGCTTAAATCTAGAACCATTGGCTACGCGAACAAAGAGAGCTGAACTATTCTATGACTCTCACAGGTTGAGCAAATCCCCAAACCATATTTGACAGGGTCCTGCAGGTGCCTTGTAGCTAAACGCAGTGCAAGAGCAGTTGCAGAGACAATCTGTCTCACAGTTTTTGCTCGTCCGCACAGGGTTATCAGGCAACAGCACAACGGATTTAATAAATCCATCGGTGCTGCTATTTCGAAAATCGCAGTTTAAGGGGCTTTTGTGAACACAGCCACTCGGATCGAAGCCTCCTAGACATCTACACTCTCTAGACTCATTGAAATCTCCATTAACGCCGCACAAGTTATTCACGTCACGCTGCTCTCTCAAGCTATGAGTCCAAGAAGAGTTGTAACTGGAAGCGTAATAGCCAGTCCTTAATATTCCGTTGGAGAAGAGAGATTTACGGGGGATTTGTTTCTATCTTTGGATTGCTGGTTACTTGAGCTATTTATGGAGAGTGCATAATTTGTGGGATTATCCTTAATCTGTGCCTCTATTTTTCCTGTCACTAATTAAGGCTGACTCCTTAATCTGTGCCTCTATTTTCTGTTGTCACTAATTAAGGTTGATGTATCTCTATATATAGAGCTGTTGTAATCTCCATTCTTACTACCATGGATAATAACACCCTCTCTCCCTTCTCCAGTGGATGTAGGCTACGACTGAACCACATACATTTGTGTGTTATGTGACTGGTTTCTTCATGGTATCAGAGTGGATCTGCCTCGTTCTTTTATTCCACTTGCATATTTGTTCTTTTTTGAGAATCCTGTGATAGAGGGTTTGTTTGCTTCCTTGCTGTGAGATCACCGGCCTTGCCCCGTGATCTGCCCTATTCAATACTGAGCCTGCTCTTTCTACTGGTTCATGCAAAGTTCTTTTATCCTCTTCATCAGAAATCTGGTGTGTTCTGAATCTGCGGCAAAGACTTTCATTGTAAGTGCCTTTTGCGATTTCTTTTTTGTCTGCTTTTTTCATGGCCGAGTTCGATTCAAATCCTAGTTGGAGACTTTCATCAGTTCCGTTAAGTGGTATTAATTATGTAGCATGGTCTAGAGCTGTTACTTTGTCACTTGGTGGCAAGAAAAAATTGGGTTTCGTTAAGGGTGATAAAAAGTGTCCTAAAAATACTGAATCGGGATTCGACGATTGGATATCCAATGATCAGCTTGTTCGATCATGGTTACTCAATTCGATGGAAACTCATATTGCCGAAATTTTCACTTTTTCTAATTCGGCAAAAGAATTGTGGGATTCAATCGCTGAATTATATGGGAATCAAAATAATGTTGCCCATATTTTTGAACTCACTCTTGAGATTGCTGCAGCCCAACAAGGTGAAAAAACCTTTAGTGAACACCTTGGGAATCTAAAAAAATTGTGGGATGAATTGAACCTGTATCGTCCACATACCACTAATGCCAAAACTCTTTTAAAACGAGCTGAGGAGGATAAAATTTTCTCACTACTTAGTAGCCTGAAGCCTGAGTATGAATACATAAGGAGCAACCTTCTGATGGATGCCACATTACCCACCCTTGCTGGTGTTTGCGCTACTATTCAACGAGAGGAAACTCAGAGAAAGACTATGAGCTCAGAATCCAAAACTTCAACTGAGAAGATTGAATCTAATGTCCTTTTGGCTGAAAAGGATAATAAAAGAAAGCCTCATTTTTTTGACAAAAACAGGAATGTTTCTCGCTACAAGGGTAAGAAGGAACTCTATCAGTGTGATCACTGCAAGAAAATTGGGCATACCAAGGATCGTTGCTGGGAATTACATCCACATCTCAAATCTGAATATAAGTTGGAAGGATCATGCTATTGTAGCCGAGACATCTTTTTCAATCAATCAGTTGGGTCATCTTCTTCAACAACTTAGTAAGACTATCTCTTCTAACAACAGTCAGTCCACTTCCACTCATGTGTCAGGTAAACTTCATGCTTATCTTACTTCCCATTCCAAAATTAATTCCTGGATTATTGATTCCAGAGCTACTAATCATATGGCCAATAGTCCTTCTTCAGTAATCAATTTTATTCTGAAAACTGATAAGCATGACATTTCTGTTGCAAATGGAACTGCTGTTCCTGCCTTAGGAAGTGGTAAAATTAGTTTCTTTTCTCCTAGTGCTCCATCTGATGCTCTGGTTGTTCCATCCTTTCCTGTTCAACTTATGTCTGTTGGAAAAATTACTAATTCTTTAAATTGTGATGTCATTTTTTCTCCAAAATCTGTCATCTTTCAGGATCAAAAGTCAAAGAAGACGATTGGTAAAGGAACATACTCACTTGGACTTTATTTTATAAACTCCCTCAATAAGGCATGTCATGCCAGTGGCGTAATTGAAAGTCACACTTTACATAAATGGCTTAGACATCCATCCAACTGTATCTTGTCAAGACTTTGTCCCTCTACTTCTGTTGATTTTGATGTTTGTGACGTTTGTCAGTTTTCTAAACAAACGCGCTTACCTTTTGTTAATTCATCTTCTATGTCTACTGAGTTGTTTGAATTAGTTCACTCCGACTTATGGGGACCTGCACCTATTGATTCTTATGATGGATATTAATATTTTGTGTTGTTCATTGATGATTTTTCTCATGCTACCTAGTTATACTTGTTAAAATAAAAAACTGAAGTGATTTCTGTCTTCAAAGATTTTCATACTATGGTGTTTAATCAGTTTGGTGCTAAAATCAAGATTTTTAGGTCTGATAATGGTACCGAATATGCTAAAGGACCTTTCTCATAATATCTTCGAAGCCAAGGCATTATTCATCAAACAAGTTGTGTCGGAACTCCACAACAAAATGGGGTAGCCGAAAGAAAGAATCGATACATCCTAGAAACCGCACGGGCCCTTATGTTTCAAATGAAGGTTCCAAAACAATATTGGTCTCATGGTGTATTGACCGCTGCATATTTGATCAACCGACTTCCCAGCCGAGTTATGGAGTTCAAGTCACGATTGGAGATACTAAAAAATCAGACACCTGACATCTCACACTTGAGGGTATTCAGATGTGTCTGTTATGTGCACCATCAAGCAATACATAGAGATAAGTTAGAAGCTCGCTCTACTCGGTGTATATTTTTGGGTATTCTTCCACTAAGAAAGGGTACATATGTTATGATCCAGTCACTCATAAAATTGTTGTTTCACGTGATATACATTTTGTGGAGTCTGAATCATTTTTTCAAGCTTGTGTTGAATTTGGGAGTCGGTCACAAGGGGAGTCTTTGTCTGACTCGGTCCTGCTTCCTACAGTTACCAATGAGGATGTTGCTATTGATAAAGATGCAGAAGTTACTGAAGCAACCCTAATCCCCACATCACCTCAAGCTACTCGACAATCGAGTAGAGAAACTCGCCCTCCAGAGAGAATGAAAGATTTCTTCACTTATCATGCTGCATCTTATCCTATGCAGGAACACCTACCTTATAATAATATTTCTTAGTCTCACCTAACTTTCTTGAGTACAGTTGCTCATAATCAAGAACCTAAGACTTTTCGAGAAGCTAACTCTATTGCAGTTTGGAGGAAGTCCATGCAAGACGAGCTACAAGCTCTAGATGACAATAAAACATGGGAGATTGTTAAGCTGCCTCCAGGAAGGAAAACTGTCGGATGTTGTTGGGTGTACAAAAATAAATACAACAGTGATGGTTCCTTAGAATGACATAAGGCCAGACTTGTTGCTAGAGGATTCACACAAACATATGGAGTAGATTACCAAGAAACTTTTGCACCTGTTGCAAAGATGAACACATTCCGGGTCCTCATTTCTCTTGCAGTAAATCAAGACTGAAAATTGTTTCAAATGGATGTCAAAAATGCATTTTTGCATGGTGATCTTAAAGAAGAAGTTTACATGAGCATCCCACCTGGGCATCCGCAAGAGGCCAAGTGTGGTTTAGTGTGTAAGTTAAAAAAGGCAATCTACGGGCTTAAACAATCTCCACGGGCTTGGTATGCTAAGCTTAGTTCTGTCCTTATGATGAATGGGCTGAAATGGAGTAATGCAGATCCTTCTCTGTTTGTTAAAAGAGGTAACTCCAGTATTGTTGTTGTTTTGATTTATGTTGATGATATAGTCATTACTGGTGATGATCATAATGCAATTTCTAAGCTTAAAATTCTACTACACAATAGATTTTCCATTAAAGATTTGGGAACTTTGAAGTACTTTCTAGGATTAGAAATTGCCTACTCAAAAAGCGGCATCTTTCTTAATCAACGGAGGTATGTGTTGGATTTGTTACAAGAAATAGGTAAATTTGGAATCAAACCATCTGATACGCCAACGGATAGCGGAAGAAAACTGGATGATATTGGTGCATTGTTGTCTGATATTGGTCAGTTTCAGAGGTTGGTCGGTAGGTTAATCTATTTGACCATTACTCGACCTGAAATTTCTTATGTAGTTAGTTTGGTAAGTCGTTTCGTGCATGCTCCCAAGGCTCAACACATGCATGCCATTACCAAAATTTTACAGTATCTGAAAGGGTCACCAGGCAGAGGTATATGGATGCGTAAGAATGGTCATAATTCTATTACTGCCTATACTGATGTTGATTGGGCGGGATGTCCCATTGATCGAATGTCTACAACTGGATATTGTACTTTTCTTGGAGGTAACTTGGTCACATGGAAAAGTAAAAAATAGAGTGTTGTTCCTCATTCAAGTGCTGAAGCAGAATATAGAGCAATGGCATCAACTACCAGTGAAATTATATGGCTTCGAGCTCTGTTGCAAGACCTTGGTTATGGTTCATCTCTACCAACTCAATTATTCTATGATATTCAGGCTGCTATGCATATTGCTTCAAATCCAGTGTTTCATGAGCGAACTAAACATATTGAAGTTGAATACCATTTTGTTAGAGAGAATGTGCAAGCCAATGTCATCCGCACAACCTTTGTCTGTAAAACTCAGCAATTGACAGATATATTTACAAAAGGTCTTCCAGCTCTCAAATTTCAAGAAATATTGTCCAAGTCGGGCTCTATTGACATTTTCGCACCAAATTGAAGGGGAGTGTTGGAGAAGAGAGATTTATGGGGGATTTGTTTCTATTTGTGGATTGCTAGTTACTTGAGCTATTTATGGAGAGTGCATAATTTGTGGGATTCTCCTTAATCTGTGCCTCTATTTTTGTTGTCACTAATTAAGGCTGACTCCTTAATCTGTGCCTCTATTTTCTGCTGTCACTAATTAAGGCTGATGTATCTCTATATATAGAGCTGTTGTAATCTCCATTCTTACTACAATGAATAATAACACCCTCTCTCCCTTCTCTAGTGGATGTAGGCTACAGCTGAACCACATACATCTGTGTGTTATGTGACTGGTTTCTTCACCATTCATGTTTAGGACTAAACACGTTAATGGATATATTAAAGGCGTATAAGTGAGATACGAGTCAGAGCTGGAGTCTTGTATGCGGAGGCCGAAACTCGCAAATTATGAATATTGGATCTCCTAGTACCGCACATAATTTTTCTAGCATAGCATGAATTTTGGGGCCCTAGAAGGATCCATTTGAAAGGAGAAAAGTCTGGGAGCTGGATCAAAAGAATTCTTCCATGGCACCAACTTTTGGTGTCTTCCCAACTTCATTCCCGATAGCCAGCTATCTCTGGGATAGTCGAAGCTCTGCCAAATAATCTCAGACACATTGTTGCCTCCCACCACTACAAAATCCAACATTGCAGCACGAGACGCTTTGTTGCTCACATTCGGCGACCAAACATGCGCACCCAAATGATCAAACAGTGCAAGGTAACCATCTCTAGACACATTCAAAATGCCGCTAGTTATTCTCACGAGAGTTTCCCTGTTTGCCACCCAAATGATTGTCCTCTCTGCCATGTTGGCATACCAAATGCCAATATACCAGTTATTCTCATGAGAGTTTCCCTGTTTGCCACCCAAACGATTGTCCTCTCTGCCATGTTGGCATATCAAATGCCAATATACCAGTTATTTGTTTCACCTAGGCTGAAGAATACCAATTCAAACGTGCCATTCTTTGAAAGTATGGTCTGACCTCTACTAAGCGAATCACCCAGGCGAAGAGTATCTCCACCCTCAACACCTAACAAATGGGAGCTATTTAGAATAACCATAACAAGAGCTAGACTAAGGAGAAGAAATGTTAGAGCATTCCTTCCCCTTTCCATATTCTTCTGCTTCATAGTTCTTCAGTCGCTTGTGACTAAAGAGAAGAAATGTTACAATGCTAGACTTAATTGGAGGAGGAAAATATAGTGGTCTTCTATCATGTACCTAACAGAGAGGAGTTCTTGATAGATGTAATCTATCGTGTTTGACTGGATGTGGTGGTGTTACTTTTGTGGCATTATCCTTATACAGTGTGGCTTAACCAGCACACTCTAAGCATTGACCACTTAGGTGGCTCATGTGGGGCCCTCTAAAACCATCCCGTTCGCTGTTCTCCATCGCCGTTAACTCTCATCCTCCATTACTCCCACACAAAGTTTAATTTTTTAAATTTGTTTCTCCTGCCCGTAAGATCTCCGTATTTAGATTTTTAACCCGAACAATTTCCATTTGTGCGCCTAGTATAGGCTTGTGCCAAAATGGGAGCTTTGGAATAGGGTATGGACATCCATCGAAACATAATGGAATGGTGAATATTTTCGCATATCACAGTTGCAAATGCTCTGGTAAACATGTATGCAAAGATGTGGAAGCATAGAGAAGGCACGCAAACTATTTGATCAGATTCCTCAAAGAAATGTGGTCTCATTGAATGTTATGATTGCAGGATATGGACAAAATGTCTATGTTGAAAAGGACTTATAAACTTTCAACAAAATGCGATTGGCAAGTGTAAAGCCAGAGTTCGCAGCCTCTGCCAACATCCTCACAGCCTGTGCAAAAATGGAAGCTTTGGAACAGGGTATGGACATTCATCAAACGATGAATGATAAAGGAATTTTGCAGATGATGTAGTTGCAACTACCCCAATAGACATCTATGCAAAACGTGTAAGCATAGACAAGGCACGTGAACTGTTTGACAGAATGCCTGCAAGAAATTTCTTCTCGTGGAATGACCTGATTGTCGAATATCCAAAATGTGGAAGCATAAACATGGCACCTAAACTATTTGAAAAAATGATTTAAAGCACATTTCTCTAATGGAATGCTTGATTGCAGGATAGAAACATAATGGGTTTTTGAAAAGGCTTTAGAAACTTCTAACTAAATGCAATTGGTACGTGTACATCCAGACTTTACAATAATTGCCCGCATCCTCCCAGCCTATGCCAAAGAAATTTGTTCTTATGGAATGCCCTGATTGTAGGATATGAAAAATGTGGAAGCTTGGACAAGACACTTGAATTGTTTGACAGAATGCCTCAAAACACAGTTTTCTAAAGGAACATCCTGATTGCAGGATATCAACAAAATGGGTATGATGAAAAGGCTTCAAAACCTTGTCCTTCCTAGGTTCCTCAAAGGAGAACTAGGTTGCAATTACATGCACAACGGATCTTCTCTAGCTTTGAAATACCCCCGACGAAGAATGTCTTGACATGCAATTTCAATTATTATTTTTTAGCTTTTTATTAAAGGTCTATCGTTTGTATGAAGTAATAGTTTTGGATGGGTGGTGTATTTATAGAGAATATATTTTTAACAAGTACTCAATGAATTGTTTTGCATTTTAAATCATGGTTCAAATTTCTTTTATTATATCGTAGCTCTAACAATCGAATTATTTATATTTTTGTGTTGATCATTATTTCTTTAATATTACTATACTCTATTTTTTGTCAACTAAAAGAACATAATAGTGTAGGATCAAAATGTTGTCGTGGCTTATATTGGCATAGTTCTCAACTAAATGATAGGTTAGGTTTTGTTCTCTTAGGTTATGTCAAGAAAAAATACATGATTGAATGTGCAATTTTGTCAAGGAAAGTTTTGACTTATGTGAGTGCAATCTTAAATTTATTGGACATTAGTTTAAGTTTGTAAATATGTTTGTATGACAAGTAGTCCTAATTGATTGGTGTGCAAGATATGCGATATTTTTATGAATAGTTATTTTTTTAAAGTTTAAATTGATATGCAAGTGAATAAAAAATATCTAAAACATATAAACTATATACTAGCCTAATAATTGTGAGGCTCTTTTGTGAATCCATGGTTAGTATGATTTAGTATAATAGGAAGGTTATCTATAGTATGGAAGACTATATAATACATAACTTTTATAGTCAAAGATCCTATATTAGACATTTGGAACAAGTATAAGACAATATATAAATATTAGATTTTATATATATATATGAAGGGTGTTGAAAATTGAGTTAAGAATAATCTATGTATTAAATTACAAGCTATCAACACCCACTAAGGAATATAGACATACATGTATTAAAAATTAGTTCAAAATAACTAACAATTTTTTCTATGGTGTAGTTTAAGTAGTTAGGGGATATTACAGAAGTCACCATTAAAAGGTAAATATTTATTATAAATATTCTTTGTAAATTACTATGAAGATCATTGTAGAAACATGGATAACTTGTTAAATTTATGATTATCATTATCAAACTATATCGTGAAAGGTATAAAATAGTTGGCAAGAAAAGAAGTTACAATAGCCATTTTTTTTAATGGTTGTTTAGGTGATAAATAATTTCGAGAACAAATATATTAGAGCCATTAAATGATAATACATGCTATTTGAAATATGAATCTTGAATATATAATTTCATAAATTTATCTTTTTATGGAACTTGTGTGATAAAGGATATTTTAAGAGATAGAATGCAATATGGAAAATGGGTCCTTATTGGTTAGCTTTTTTATTTAATCCTATTTTATATGATATTCAAAAATATCTAGAGAATAAAGTGAGGACAAGAATTTTAGTATTTTGTATGTATCTTGGGATGGAGCAAGGTAGGATCTTTAAGTACTAGTCGATTTTCTAACTATTGATGCCCTGACTAAATCTATATCCACTTATGTTCGAGAGTGAATCTTCACATATATGTGTTCATAGATAGATGATAATTAGAAGCTAGTTGTTAGTAAGTTCAAACTTGAGTGCACAAATTACTCAAAGTTAGTAACCTTCTTAGCTCGACAAGACCTAGAGATAAATCATTTAAGTTCCAAAACCAAGCTCCCAAATAAATTAGGATTGATAATATGTTTATGCCTAAGATGTTGAGATTCAAAAAACCTATCAATTAGTGCATGCTATGTGTTTATATTAAATTTAAACATAAGAAAAAAGATGTCAAATATTAAACTTAAAATTAAAGTATGTCAAATATGCTTGGGATTTCATGAATGTGAGAATGTACAAATCGGAGTTGGTCACATGATGTGTTCCCATGTACCGATTCTATTAAAATTTGATGGTTCAACTTGTATTAAATCTTGTCTTTAGGTCCATCTCTTAGATATTACCTTATAAGGACTTTTTAAGACCTAGACATGAATACCTAAGCTCAATGTTATTATCAAACCCAAGAATCCAAGTATCTTGATCCAAGAGAATTTTTGGATGAATTTTCATAGGGATTTATTGATTTTGTAAGATTACATTCCTATATATAATGTGAGCAAAAAATTAAGAAGTTCAATTAAATAAATAGTATTTTTTCCCAAGTCCATTGGGCTATCCTATATGGTATCAGAGCATGGTTTAAATCTAAGGGCCTAGTGGGTCATTAAGGATAAAACTTTAGGTTTAATTTTTAGATTGATTAGGTATTGATCATGCAACTAATTTTTTGATACAAGTAGTAAGAAAACTAAAGTTCAAAAGTTAGTCTTTTGTAGTGTATCAATATGAACTAATTGTTTATAATTGTTGAACGGTTTAACTTCAACCATGAGGAAGAAGAAGAGATAATATGGTATAAGAAGGATAAGAATAGTTTATATATGAGTTACTAAGCTCTAAGATGGAGGAAAAAGAGCAAGGGAATTGGGAGTAGAGAGAACCCAACAAAATGAAAAATGCAATATTAAAATCAATTGCAAAAGAAATAGTTCTCATTTGGAATGAAATAAAAGACCAAATATTGCCAAGGAAGTTAACAAATTAATAGTTGGATAATATTGGAATTAGAAAAAAGGAACCTAAAGGTGGGATGGGACCTAATAAATTCTAAGGAAGAAGCCATCTAAATAAATTGCAAGGAATAGGTCCATCTCTTAAAGTCATCATTCTAGATTCTTTCCAAAAAACTATTTTCCTTGTCTTCATTGCATAGAAACGTGTATGCTTATTATAACATTCCATTTTAAAATCAAATAAATAATAATTGTTAGCCACTATACATATAGGTCTTTGGACATAAAGAAATGAATCTCCCACTATATAATTTGGACATGAAACAAGTACAAGAACTCAAGATTCTTAATATAGTTGTGATTAAGGATTGTAAATAAACATTAGATGTGGCATATGGAATTTTGTCTTCACTAGCATTTTCTAAGTATGCAACTATTGCAAAATTATTCTATTCCTATCTTACCCCTTTCTCCTATATATATACATATAGATGTTTCTCAGAATTAAGGTTCTTAACCTTTGCAATTTCTTAGCATTAAAATATTAATTTATTAATGCTTATGTTGTATTTTCTTACTCATATTAATTTGTCATCTAATGTGACTTGGCACAATGAGTTGTTAGCATATTGGGAGGTGACATGGATGTTGTGGTCTCCACAAGGCAATGTAGGTGTCCCACTTTGGGAAGATATTCCTTGACATGTGTTGGCATCTTTGAGGGATTCTATGACAAATTATGATAGATTCCTATGATGATCTTATGATGTGTAAGAGCTAGATTCTATGACAAGTTGGACAAGTGTTGGAAGGCATATTTGCATGGGAAATTAGGCGCCCAAGTTTGACCTATCATAGGTTATAAGAGAATGTAAGAGGCATCTTCTATATTTAGTTAGTTATGACAGATTCTCTTACAGTTGTAAGAGTTGGCATGTATGACAAATTCTATGACATTGCCAGGCATTTGTCATACCTATAAGGGGAAAATCTGGGGCACCCAAATATGGAGGCATGTAAGGGGGGTTAGGAACAAGGAAAACTTTAGTGGTGAATCTTTGCCAATTAGCGAATAATAGAAATTGGGAGCTCCAAAAATGGCGAATAGTACAAGTTAAAACGAAGACTGAATCGCCAGGTTTTTACAAAAAAATAATTTTGTCTTAATTAATTCGCCATGTAAACAATTTGTCATTAGCATTGATTCGCCAGTAGTTTATACAGTAAAATTTAAAAATATTAATAATATTCACCAGTAATATTGTGTAATTCCGGAGAATCAAGAAGGGAATCTACTATATTTGCATCAAGCTCCCGGAAAGATATCTGATCAAAGCTCTGTTTGATCTCCACCATTCACTATTTTCAATAGTTCATGACATACGTCATCATCATTGTATCGATGGGACATCCCTAACTTTCCCACCGATGTTCACTCACACCAATAAGGCTTCCATACTCCACCTGGGGTCCACCAAGGCACAGGTACACCACTTGTGTAATTCCAAAGAATCATGAAGGAAATCTACAATATTCATGCGAAGCTCCCAAAAAGACATTTGATCAAAGCTTTGTTTGATCTCCACCGTTCACTATTGCCAATAGTTCATGACATACGTCATCATCATTGTATCGGTGGGACATCCCTAAGTGTCCCACCGATGATGTTCACTCACGCCAATATTTGCTCATGGAATGAACTTGTAGCCGTTCGATTTAAAAGCTAATCGATGGTAAAATTTTCAAGTTTCATTTAGTCTTACTTTACAAGTGAGATTTTTTTAAAACACTTCATCCGTGTGTGTTCCAATGCATTTTCAATAGTGAATTTATGCTTGGTGGCGAGGGGCTCTACCCCTCAACCCCGCTTGTATCGCAACAAGAGTGCATTGAGGCCGCTGTCCCTGGACCCCATGAGGGGGCGTTGCCCCCTCGACCCCCACAAGGGGGCTTTGCCCCCTTGACCTCTGCAAGGGGCGCTGCCCCTTGACCCCGCCAGTGGCTGTCGTCCCTGGGCCCCTACTTCAATATTAAAAAAATAAAAAAATATATGGGGCAATTGCGTCGACCAACTATACAAACTTTTAAAAGAGAGATTCGCCATTGTAATTAATCTTTTTAGTGATTATTCACTAGGATTCACCACTATGATTATTATTTTTACCAATTATTCATGAAGATTCGCCAGGATTTTACAAACTTTTTAATATTGTGCATAAGATTCGCTAGGAAAATTAATATTTTTTTCAAATAAAAGGAAAGATTCGCCAAGATTTTACACCTTTGCTGAGGGGGGGGTTTCTTAAAGTTATCCTTGGTTAGGAATCAAGTGATAAGTGCCATAGGAGTCAAATATTTGTTTGAAAATGTGCCACATGGATTTGGACGCCCATTTCTTGTAGCTTGTTCTAGAAGCTACCTCCATACTTGTATTCTTTATATATTGGATGTCTTGGAGTAGGATTAGCATGTTGTTTTTGAAAGTATTTTTTATGTTGTCAGAATTACTCTAGAATTTAACACTCGTGTATACTCCTGTAGAACTTGCATTGCAAGTGTGTTGTAATCACCATTAATTTGATAATAGATTGTGTAGGTTTTGGAGTGTGGGATTTTCACCTGAAAGGGTTTTCCCCACGATATATATTGTGTTGTGAGCTTTTTATACTTGCATGTGTTGTTGTTTTAGTAATATTCTATTGTGTATCTCATATTGTAACTGAAAAAGAATTAAAACTGTATATCTATCCTCTTAGATCAACATTAGGAAGCGTTTCTGCATACCTTGCTTCCTTTCAATAGACATATTGGGTTAAAAAAGATCACAACTTTCATTACAAAAATCAAATATAATTGTAGTTAGGTTCATGAATTTAGAGATATATTCATTCATCTTTATTACAACTAGAGATTCATTAATTCATAGAATGTAGGAACATGTGTTACCAATTTATTAGTAAAGTGCAAAGTATTTTTCTTGGAGGCCAACCCAAGTATCACACTTACTTTTCCTCCTTTCCACCATTACAATGATGTACATTCAACTTCATATGGGTGTTGTTGAGGTGTGCAACAATTCAAAGGTTTTCAACCCCTTTGATTGGTGCAAGGCGTCTACCATCTAAGAAATTTTGTAGCTAATCTCTAGAACTAATCCAAGAAAACCATGAAATCCACACATAGCCAATCTAGAAAAATTATGGAATCCACCACTCAACCAATCTAGAACTCAATATCTCTAGATTGACCAACTGGCACATGCACAAGCATGCATACATATAGACACACATATCTCTAAACATTTGAGTCACAATTGCATTCAACATAATTTTGGGGGCTATAACCACTTCAATGGGTCCTAACACATGCCAAAAAGAAAATACCTTGATCACAATGTAGCATCTTGCTATACCAAAGCAACTTTATCCAACTTTAAACTAAGATAGAAACCATCCTAAGGAAACCTTGATAATCAAGGTAATACCTCATTATGCCTACACGCTATTCAGCTTGTCATTGAGATAGAATATACCCCATCTCTATTAGGATGACCATAATTTGGACATTTGATTCACCAATATAACCATTATGTTACTTTATGCATGAATGACAATGGAGCTATCATCTTTGTAAAATGACAACTATACAACTCCATTGAGACCTAAAGGATGATGAACAATTTAGTCCATGGAGTCTTTCTTGTCAGTAGATCACATATATATTGTGCTACAATAGATCAAACTCATACACAAGGATCCCAAGTTAGACATGACACCATGAGACTCATCAATTCACAAACATAAAATGACATATACACACAACAACCACATTGAAAACTCTAGCTTAAACATAGATCATCACATTTTAATAATATCACAAATCACATACATAATACATATCAAAAAAAATATTATTTCACTAGTTTCAACCTAAAAATGTAAGTCATCTAAACCTTCCTCAAGTCCCTTGATCTCAAATATGAAAATTAAAACTAATTTTAGAATGTGTAACTAATTTTCCATACATGTCTACCATAGCAGTTACAACTACCTCTGACAAAATTCTTCTATGGATGTCCATACCCTATTCCAAAGCTCCCATTTGCCATAGGCTAGGAGGATGCGGGCAATGGTTGTAGAGTCTGGCTGTACACCTGCCAATTGCATTTGGTTCCAGAAGTTTCTAAAGCCTTTTTAACAAACCCATTATGTTGATATCCTACAATCAGGTGTTCCATTAGAAAAATGTGCTTTGAAGCATTCCGTCAAATAGTTTAGCTGCCTTGTCTATGCTTCCACATTTTGGATATCCAACAATTAGGTCATTCCATGAGAAGAAATTTCTTGCAAGCATTTTGTCAAACAGTTCACGTGCCTTGTCTATGCTTACATGTTTTGCATAGATGTCTATCGGGGTAGTTGCAGCTACATCATCTGCAAAATTCCTCTATCATTCATCATTTGATGAATGTCCATACCCTGTTCCAAAGCTCCGATTTTTGCACAGGCTGTGAGGATGCTGGCAGAGGCTGCAAACTCTGGCTTTACACCTACCAATCGCATTTTGTTGAAAGTTTCCAAGTTCTTTTCAACATAGACATTTTTTGCATATCCTGCAATCATAACATTCAATGAGACCACATTTCTTTGAGGAATCTGATCAAACAGTTCGCGTGCCTTCTCTATGCTTCCACATCTTTGCATACATGTTTACCAGAGCATTTGCAACTGTGATATGCAAAAATATTCACCATTCCATTACGTTTCGATGGATGTTCATACCCTATTCCAAAGCTCCCATTTTGGCACAAACCTGGACTAGGCGCGCAAATGGAAATTGTTCAGGTTAAAAACCTGCATAGGGAGATCTTACGGGCGAGAGAAACAAATTTAAAAAATGGAACTTTGTACGGGAGTAACGGAGGATGAGAGTTAACGGCAAACGGGATGGGTTCAGAGGGCCCCACACGAGCCACCTAAGCGGTCAACGCTTAGAGTGTGTTGGTTAAGCCACGCCTCCTTTTACATGTTAATCGTGGGACTTTGGTCTAGGTGCATTGTGAACCGCACAGGTAGAGCGATGACCCATAACATCTATCGGATTTGCATTGTGGACGGGATTAAAGAAATTTGCACAGCTTTAAGGAGTTTTATTAATTTTGAAGGAATTAATGATAACCATTAAAAATATATAGATTATATAGTATTAAGAGTAAATGAATTATTATAATATATAAATATATAAAATTAAATGATAATTATATTCATGCAATAAATGAGTGGCACAATTTATATGGATGTGAGAAGTTACATAAGATTTTTTTTTTTAATTTTAAATTTTAAATATTTAAGAATATATCAAATATAGTAATTTTTGATTATTTGATTCACTCTTTGATTAAAGATCTAAAGAAAAAGATGATCAATGAAAAATTCATATGCATATGATCATTCAATAATCAAGTCAAGTTTTGGATGGGATAAAATAGGTTAATTAACCTACATCAAGCATCAATTCTCTCCCTTAGAGCTTTCTTCAAATTACCTTTTAGTCAAAGAAGGATAGAGACATGATTCTCAAAGGTGGCCTATGGTTTATGGGAAACATAAGCCTTTACCTTCATGCATGTTCTCCAAGCTTTGACCCAAGAAAAGAGTTATTATAGGATGTTTCAATGTAAATCCACCTCTACAAGTTGCCTTAGGGATTTTAAGTCTAAAGAAGTCTTCAAAGAAATTGAGAATTATCTTAGGGTTATATCAATATTATTAAGATGCTACTAGTAGTAACAAGTTGACCACTTATGCTAGGTTCTATGCTAGAATAAATGTACGAAAGCCAATCAAGCAAGCTATAACATCTTATTTGGGTTACCATAAACTTAATGTATTTTTTATATAAATTAATCACTTTGTACTTGTTGAATGATTATCATTACTTAATTAGAACGTCACAAGGATGTGATACAAGATCATCTAGATTCCTTGACTATATTTCAAGAAGCTCTTCAAGTAATGGTTACACTAGGTCATGAAGTACACTACTATAGAAGCAAACCCTTATGGTTAGAGGTTCCTTGATATTGAAGAGGACAATAATTTTTGATGAAATTAAATGTTGCTAATATTTTTTTACAATAACTAATGAAGTTCACAGTGGCTAATGAATTTATGAGGTTGTCGTAGAAGTCATTAAGATGAGTACAATGCAAAATGGTCAACAATATATTTTCATTACAAGAATTTGATCTTACAAAATAATAAATCCCTTTGGCGAGTCAAACTTGAACACTAGATACAATTGATGCTACTTCATCAAATTAACACAAGATTGTTGTTACAAGCTTAACCAAACTCATGATTATATTCACTTGGCATGATAATGTCACTACATCATTTTTTTTAATGAAACTCAAGTACAAACTTCAAAAAAGATAGTAAACCAACTAAATAATAAGGGTTTCATGTTCTTAGGATTCTATGGACTTCAAAGCTTTAAATAAAAATATGTAGGGAAATTGTATTAATCCAAAATTTACTCACTTGCTCAAGTCTAGACAAAAGATCAAATTTGTTCTACTTTTAGCATTTTATATGCAAGGCATCAAGTTAAATTGAATTCATGGGGAAACTTGGTCTAAATTTCAAACTACTTGGTGTTTGAGTTAACTAGTTGATGTGAGAACTTTATTAATCTTATCTTACATTCTTAGTTGGTTCTAAAGTTAACATTGAATTTACATCCGGTGCTTCTTGTAGATGCAAACACTTTATTAAGCATAATAAACTTAGACTACCCATTTCAATTTGGACAATGGCGATATTTGGGATTTCTTACAAGGACAAGCGGTAGGTGAAGGATTATACTAATATATCAATAGCCATGGAATTACTAGTGAAGAAATGGACAAGAATGTACCGAGACTTATTATGGATGCAATACATATTATTACAAGTTTTGATTGGTTTAGGTTCCTAAGTCTAGGATTAAAAATCAATAAACCTAAGGAAACCATATGACATGAATGAATGTTAATTACAATTCATTAGGTCACTTAGCTTTGAATGAGGTAAGATAAGTGTTTGATTCTCTTTCTTGTGGACATGCCTTAGCCTTGGGTTAATTCTAAGGAATCAATAATATAACATGTACCTGATGGATCTATATTTTGGAATATCCCTAAGGGTTGGCTATAGTTACTAATTATTACCAACTCTTACTTACACAAGTTGTTAGGTATAAATTTCATGATTTAGTATTTCTAAGGACTCAAAAAAAGTATTCTTATATTTTCTTTATTGAATTAGTTTCAATTCTAGATTCTACTAGTCAATCTTGTGAATATCTATGCCTTTTATATGAAAGTTACTTAGTGAAACATGGTACTAAGGAATCCAAAAATTCTAGAACTTAATTCTTTAAGAAGGGAAAATAATGTTGCATGTATTTCATGTACCTAGAACTTGTTCATTATATATTTAGATTGAAAAAGGATGGAATTTTAAGCTAGAAGGAAGAAATAAGTCACAAAATTTGTTAGAAAGTGTAATTAGACTATAGACATTTGACAAGTCATTATATGCATCTTATCTTTTAGAATGAAAAGTGGATGTTCAGTATTGCTTCTGGATTAGATTGTGTAGAAGTTTTTGCATCAACATTTCTGATCACACTCTATGATCCATCATCAGAATGGTAGAGAGCAAGAGAAGAAATAAAAAAAACTCTTAGAACCCTTAGAAACCTTTATATAGAAGATGAATTATTTCTAAGAATCTGACCCCATAAAATTCCCCCAAAAAATAAAGATAAAATTGAACCAATGATTTGTTGCATGTTAACATAGGAAAAACTCTTAGAATGGTTGCTATAGAAGATGAATTATTTTTTAGAACACCTCATAAAAATCAAAAAAATATTTTTTAAGATAAAAATGAACCAATAATTTATAATTTTTTGTTGTTTTTACTCATGATTTAGATACATAATGGATTGTATGTTCTATATTATAAAATTATGTATCTAGTTTACCTATCCAATTAATTGATCCTGTAGACAAATGGACCATGTGGTAGATCTAGCTTCACTACAACAGAACAGGCAATTAATGCCTAAAATAGCATTGGATTTTAATGCATTTGAGTTCATGAATTGGACACTTCTCTCGGCACAAAATGGTATGTTCACTTCGATGCCAAATTTTGCACCGACTTTAGTGCCTATTGCAATGTCAGCTTTAGTGTCGAAAAAGTGGCACAAGCAATAGTGCCTCCTTTAGCACTTAGAATAGCACTGGGAAATAGCATCGAAAATAGCGCCCAATTTGGCTTCCAGTTTTACTTCCATGTCTGCTTCCATTTTTTCTTCTAGTTTTGCTCCCAGGTTTGCTTCCAGTTTTGCTTCCAATTTTACTTCTAGTTTTGCTCCCAGGTTTGCTTCCAGTTTTTCTTTTAGGTTTGCGTCCAAGTTTGCTTCCAATTTTGCTTCCAATTTTGCATCCAGGTTTGCTTCTAGGTTTGCTTCCAATTTTTCTTCCAATTTTGCTTCCAATTTTGCATCCAGGTTTGCTTCCAGTTTTCTTTCTAGGTTTGCTTCCAATTTTGCTTCCAGGTTTTCTTCTAGGATTGCTTCCAGTTTTTCTTCTAGGTTTGCTTCCAATTTTGCTTATGTTTTTTCTTCCAAGTTTGCTTCCAATTTTGCTTCTAAGATTGCTTCTAGTTTGCTTCTAGTTTGGCTTCCATTGTTGCTTCCTTTTTTTATTCTAAAAATGATTCTTGTTTTGCTTCCATTTATTAATTTAAAATATTTTATTTCAATTTAATTAGTTAAATATACCATGTCTCTTAAATAACTCATATGATTATACATTAAGTAAATTAAATAATATGTTTTATTTAAATTTAATTAGTTAAATATATCATGTCTCTTAAATAACTCATATGATTATAGAGTAAGTAATTTAATTATTTAACTCATATGATTAAATAACAAGATAATTATTATAACATGATCATCATCTATAATTAAAACAAGTGAGCCAAATATCTATAATTTAATTAAATTTGGCAACATCCATCTTGAGTAGTAAATTAAAATCATCATATACATAATAAATATCCATCCAAAAATCATCAACCACTTTTAATATATATAAATTGACAAGTCTTGATACTGATAAGATCATCATCATATATGACTAAAACAAGTGAAAGTCAAATATGCCAGTAGATCAATAACATGTTAAAATGATACATGTCCAACTGTCGACATAAGTCAAAATGATACATGTATAAATGATATAAGTAAAAATGATAAAATATGTAACTCAAATTGATACAAGTCAAGATGATACATGTCCAAATGATATAAGTGAAAATGATATGTATGTTAATATGATACAACTCAATAATATGGTATTGTAGGCTGTGAAAATGATACATATGATAGTAACCATGAAAAAAGGCATCATAACGATATATCAACAATGATCCATGATGTAGTCTATATGATCATGAATGGAACTAGTTACTACCAACAACTGTCTCATCATCATGATCATCATCATCCTCTGCCATGTGATTTGTACCGACATAACCAATATTTTTTGGATCTATATCTTGATGAGGATCATCTTGATCTTCTGGAAGACCTGCGTTTTGTAAAAAAAAAACATTTAAAATGAAAAGTTATTATTTATTTCATGCAATAATTTATTTTTTTGTTATATATCTAATATTACAACATATGAGATGAAACCATAATCATATTACATCATATCAAAGTGCACATACCATAATAAAATTTCAAAAAAGTTACAGCTAATATGTCATTCCAATGATGTAAAATATGCAACAATTCTAATAAACGTTAGTAAAGATCATAAAAAAAATTGTTATACAATTTAACTATCAACTGTAAATTCTATTACATAACATTAAGTGCCAACCCTCTGCATTTTGTGCTATATATGATTATGTTTGCCTCGAAGATCCTTTGAGAGTTAACTAGTCTATATATCTTCTTCTCCTATATTTCAAAAATTAATTTTTTTCTAAGACATTTTGGCATTGTAATATGCTTCAAAGGTTCTTTGAGAATTAACTAGTCTATATGTCCCCGTATTTTAGAGTTAACATTTATGGTTTAGTTTTTTGTTTGTAAGCAAGCTATGACATGCAACAATACTTGAGCATACAGAGAATAGTTCTTCAATACATTTTGTACTTTGATTATTCTATTTTTAAGTGACCTTTTCATGTATATAATTATATCATGTTCATGTATTTCTATATAAGGCAGCTATGGAGGTAGTTCAAAGACATGGCCTTGAACTTTTGCCTCATCTTACAAAGTCTGCAGGAACAGGAATAGGGATCAAATTTCAAGAGTCTGGTTTAAGTTTGAATTCAAGAAATGAAAAAAATGTAAAGGCTGGAATGGCTTTTAATGTATCACTTGGGTTTCAAAATTTGTAGTTGCAAACCGGTAACCCCAAAACACATAATTATTCATTGCTCCTTGCTGACACTGTGGTTATTAAGGATAAAAGGCCTAAAAATGCAACCATGGTTAGATCCAAAGTATACATTGATGTTGCATACTCATTTAACGATGATGATGAAGATGAGGAAGTGAAACAAAAACCCAAGGCTGAGGTAAATGGAGGAGAATCGGGCATCTCCAAGGCAACCTTATGATCTGATAATCAGGAGATGACTAAAGAAGAGCAGTGTCGTCAATACCAAGCAAAACTTGCAAGGCAAAAGAATGAGGAGACTGTAAGAAGATTGGTTGTAGGGGGCATTGGTATAGGAGATGGACATGGCTCTTCCAAGCCATCCAATGAGATAGTTTACTACAAAAATGTGGATGATATCCCTGTTTCTAGAGAGCTCATGATTCAGGTTGATATGAAAAATGATGTTGTTTTGGTACCCATATATGGAATCATGGTTCCATTTCATGTAGCCACCATCAAGAGTGTTACAAGCCAACAAGATGGAGGGAATTCTTATATAAGGATAATTTTCAATGTTCCAAGTACCGACTTTAATGCCAACTACATTCCAACATTGAAATTCCCTAGCAATATTTATGTTAAGGAAATTTCCTTTAGATCCAAGGATTCAAAGCACATCAACTATGTGGTACAAATGATTAAATCCCACAAATGATCTGTAGCAATGAAAGAGTCTAAAAAGGTAGAGAGAGCTACACTGGTGACTCAGGAGAAACTTCAGCTTTCAAAAACAAATCCAATTAGGTTGGCAGACTTGTGGATAAGGCCAACATTTGGTGGAAGAGGAAGAAAGATGACCGGAACTATGGAGGCCCACCATAATGGATTTCGGTATTCAACCATGAGAGAAGAAGAGAGAGTTGATATCATGTATCAAAAAATTAAGCATACATTCTTCTAGCCAGCGGAGAAGGAGATGATTACTTTCTTCATTTTCATTTGCATAACCATATCATGGTGGGAACCAAGAAAACCAAGGATGTCCAATTTTATGTGGAGGTAATGGATGTGGTCCAAAATTTAGGAGGTGCAAGAAGGTCAATGTATGATCCTAATGAAATTGAGGAAGAACATCAAGAGAGGGACATGAAAATAAAAATCAATGCAGAGTTTCAAGGATTTGTCAAGCAAGTAAGAGAGCTATGGGACCAGCCTCATCTAAAAGATTTTGAACTAGAGTTTGATATACCATTTAGAGAGCTTGGTTTTCATGGATTTCCTTTCAAAGCCTCTGCTTTTATTGTTTCTGTGGTAAACAGTTTGGTAGAGTTGGTAGAACTACCTTTCTTAGTAATCACTATTAGTGAGATTGAGATTGTTAACCTTGAGAGAGTAGGACTTGGGCAAAAGGCATTTGATATGGCTATTGTTTTCAAAGACTTCAAGCGAGATGTACCCCACATTGACGCCATTCCTCAATCTTCGCTTGATGACATCAAGGAATGGTTGAACTCCATGGATATAAAGTATTACCGGCGACCAATTTTGAAGACTATTACTGATGATCCAGATAAATTTATTGAAGATGGTGGTTGGGAATTTTTGAATATGGAAGCTAGTGATTTTGATTCTGATAATTCAAAAGAGTCGGATTAAGGATATAAACCCTCTGATGTAGAAGAGGAATTAGAATCATCTACATACTTCTACTATTTATTCATGCACATAAATGGTTCAATTGTTTATGCAATGATGCATATATGTTAACTTGATCAGTGTTACTTCGATAGTTTGACTTCTATGAAAACCAACCATTAGGCCATTGTGTGCGGGAGCACAATTGTGTTTTTAGTTAGCTTTTTTGGATAGCTCTACTGGGTGTTAAGGACATTCCATTTATCTTTTGAATATTAAGAAGTCTAGAATTACACACTTCTCTATGTTGAGCAGATTAGGTTGCAGGGTTTTTATTGTTGATTTCTTATTTATGGAGTTTTTTAACTTGGAAGACAAGAATTTACTGCCTTTTTTAAAAATTAGATGGAAAAATTAAGTGGTTGGTTAGCTATGTCAAGTGATGTAGACTACAAGGATGCATTAGATCTATAAGATGCCTACCAAGATGCATCAAAACATTATTACATATTAAAATGATGGAAACATTGTGAGGAAGGATGGAAAAGATGCATGTGGATCACTTAGTAGAATGACAACATGAATTCAAGGAAGCACTTCTTGAGATACCATGTTTGAGGGAAAATAAGATAAATCAAATCAACATGGGACTAAGTTACTCAAATGATACAACTCATAACTAAAATGAGGACACTTAAGAGATATTAAAAGACCATGGTCATTAATTAAAAGATGCTATGAAAATAAGGCATGAATGTCACCGATTTCCCTTTAAGGAAAATAATATTTTTTTCCTCAACATGAAATAATGGGACAATTGAGTGGGATCTAGGGCCAACAGAGAAGCACTTTAGAACTCATCCTACGCATCAATAAACAAATCAACACAAGAAATGCAAATTGACATATTAACACAACAATATCTAACTAAGTTATTGAAAGTCAACCATTGATACCTTGTTCTCCATACAAATTACAAAATCAGCCCACTTTTTGCTTTGTAACTTTTCCTTTTCAATTTGTTGTGGATGCCGACCATATTTCTCCTCCTATCAAAACATGGCACATGGACTAGTTAAACTAATTAATATGCAATCAATTAATTTTTCCTAGGAAATAAAAAAATATCATTTAACATATTAAATACAATTAATTTTTCCTAGGAAATAAAAAAATATCATTTAACATATTAAATATACTTACAAATGTACAGATCAAGGCCTGTAAACCTTTCTGGCCACTGTGATGTGTGGTGCAATGTTTTTGAAGCCTAGCCTTGGAGGCCTTGTCCTAAAATATATACTAATTCAATTTAACTATGCACAAATAGAATTTAAAAATCGTTTAATAAATTTGATATAATCTTATGAGAAAATTCAAATACTTGCGTACTCTCCTCACCAAACTTCCTCCGTGTATCAGACTTCTCGTATGCTTTTACAAGCTCTTTCCATACTTTCACACTTACATCAATTGGCCTTTTTTTTAGCCTTAGCTTGGGAGGGAGTTTTTTTATCTTCTTTGTTTGGTTGCATCAAAATCTCTTGCATTTTTGAGACATTCATAGATTTATCTTCTTTATAGACCACAGATTCATTCTCCATGTCATGGACTAATGCATTTTGCAGGTGCATAGGTATCTTTGAGAATGGTAAATGTAGATGGTCTTTTAACCATTGAAGGCATGATTCCTTCAACCTATTCACAAATGTTTTTCCAGCATCTGTCATTCAAACTTCCCCTAAAACCATATCGTATTCTATCTTGGTATCGTAGGTACCAATGTAAGATGCAAAAGATGGCATGGTGGAAGAAGTCTATGTCCCAGAGTGGCTGGGACATTGGAAGTCTCTGGTCCCTGTTCCACATTCCTAGAGTTTGTTGTTATTGATTTCCTCCTAGATCTTTTTCTCGATCCAGGATTGCTTGGGGAATCAATTGATTCCCTTTGACACGTTTTATTTGGTTGCAATGTTTGAGGGGCTTCACTAGATCATTTTCCTATGTATCTAGCAAGCATTGTCAAGTCCACAAAATCCAATTTGTTCACTACCTCTACCCCCAATATGGAAGCCAATGCCTCTTTATCTTTGTCAGTCTCATGTCCCTATATATATATAAAATAAATTTCTTATTTTAAATTTAAAAAATAAAAAACTAAAAACTAAAAACTAAAAATGAAAGAAATAATGGAAACATTTAGAAATCTATAAATTGACAATGAATTACCTCATTGTGGCTAGAGTATGCTCCCTTTGATCACTTCCCTCTATTGCATGACATTTTGAGGCGACCTAGGGAAAATTATTTTCATCCAGTCTGTGGAGGAAAACGAAGTACACATTGTCATGTATGATCAAACCCTATTAAAACAAATTTGCAGGGAAAAATAATTTGAAAGGATACAAATATATGCAAAATGAAACAAATGTATTATAAAAATCAACACTTGCACACCTATATAGAATGGTAATTTTTGGGGGATAAAAAGGGCGCAGAGTGTGGTTTTATTGAGAGTTAAGATAGATAGGTCCCATGCTCAAGTCACATCCATTGATTAGAAAGAAAATGAATGTGTGTGCACAATCAATTTGAAACCACGAGCTCATTGTTCCATAAAAGAATAAGTGAAAATTAGTAATAGCTAATTTAAGCCAGAAGGTCTCAAAAATTTGAGGAAATGATCTATTATTGAACTGTCGTCTGAAAAGCCCTATCTCCTCGTATTGTCTTGACCAACCTCTGCTCCCATGGGACCTAGCTATAGTGGGTGGATGCAATTTAACGACTTGTCTCGAAAGCTTGGGATGGGAATGATAAGCGAACCAAGGCATTGGGGTTTCAAAAATACATTCACTGCTCTTGGATGCGGGGGAAATAATGTAATTTCTACAATTTTACCCTCCTTCTTTGCAAGCACATGAGACTTGAACGATTCACCTATAAAAAAAACAATATTCACAACCCTTTCTTCACAATCCTCTCTATTTAATCCAAACAAAAATATTTGTGGGAACGAAAAAAAAAATTGTGACCTTACCTATGGTTTTGCAAACTAAATCAAATTTATCATCTACTTGCTTGTAACCCTCCTTCGTGTTGTTTTCCCCTTTTTTCTCCTCTCTTCCTTCGTGCGACGCTTTTCTCCTGTCATCTCTTCCTTGACGTGGGAAGTTTTTAATTTTTGTTTTTGATTCATTAGTCAATGCTATAGTCGACGTAGTTAACGCAGACTTTAGCGCCAACTTTCAGCCCTAAATATGATATGTTTGGGGCGCCAAAGGCGGTGCAAAGTGCACCTAATTTAGTGCCTAGTAGTGCAAAATGATGTATTTTTCTTGGAAGTTGATCAATAAATTGATCCTAAATTGACTTCATCTTCATATGTTCCAAGGGAGCAATCATGGTTCCCTATTTTATCTATTCCTTATCCCATGTCAATTTTGTGGGTGCAAAACGAATAAAGGTTAGATTTGTGAACTCAGAAATGACCCCTAAACTTTAAAATTTAAATATAAATGGGCCCATGTTCACCCTATACAACTAGATGAGTCATCTAAAGTGTGAAATATTTCAAATTGCATGTTACAGATTTGTATAAATGAACAAACCCTAATTCATTACAATCATCTTAGATATAGGGCTTATTGGGGAATTATGAAAAATCATCTATGAGAACTAAATCATTATCATGTGAAATTGACATTGCATCAACATCCTATGTGTATTGCATGCTTCCTAGAGAGATTTGAGCTCTAGTTGTTAAGATTCCACGTGTAAAACTTTTGTGAAGAGAAAGATGTTGCAATGCCCTACTTTGTTTTTCATAGTGTGTCTTAATGAAAAGCAAGCATATTAACAAGATAATTTCAACAATATTCTCTTGGTGCACAACTGTTATGTGACTATTGTCATTTTTGTGTATTACAGGATCCAGAGGAGGCCATGGAGAGAGGACGCAGACGACATAGAACTACTAAATCACAAAGAGGAAAGTGGGTGGAAATAGATTTGACAACAAAATCTGCAAATACAATAGAGGTAAGAAGAGAAAGTAACCTCAACCAAAGAAGGAAGGTGTTTATGAATTCACAAATGCTACAACATAGAGGAGATAAAGTCAATTTTTTGTCCATGAGGCCTCTAAGGTCAAACTTATTGGTTGAAAATGCATAATAATGGTGATTAAATGTGATTCTATGATCAAGGGAAAAGTTTGAAAATTAGGATGGCCAAAACATGATATCAATATGTCAAATATGTGACTAAAGTGAGGTTTTGTGTTGGATAGAATATTCGTTGAAATGATATAGTTGGTGTACTAAACATTATTTACTATGTTGTGTATTATAGGGGAGAGACGAGGCCATGGCAACAGATCGTGTCATATCAAATGAGGACACAACAAATGAAGCGGGACATTAGGTACTCAAATTTTGACTTAACTTACTTGAAAAAATGATTTGATGGCATTTTGTGATACTCCCATCTTTTTTCCCAGTATTATTAAAATTTATAATGTATTATCCAATCTTGACATAAATTAATGCATGTTGTTGATTATTTTAGATGGAGATTGGAGCAAATGCAAAGCCTGAGCATTCAACTAGCAAAAGAAGAAGATATGTATGTGGACGTGGGCCTAAAACTGTTAAATCATGTAGAGGACAGTGGGTGGAAGAGGATATGACAATGGATCATGCAAAAACAACAAATGATTACACTGAACAAGAGGTTGGTCAGGACTATAGTACATGGGATGAATACTTTGAGAAAATTGTTGTTTGTGGATGTTCTTTATGTCATGGAAAGAAACAATTCAAACGAGCAATTATACAAAGACATTACGTATATGATGAGCTTCCAGTCGGTAGTATGCCTTCTATAATTGATTCAAATCCAATAGGAATTGTGGTAAGGAATTTTCCAATTTGATATAAATAACATGTATACTCATTTAAACATTGTTTTATATATTATTTAAATAACTAATTTTTTTCTTAATGGATACTTGCAGGATAAAGTTCTTCGTTTAAAGTTTCCTGGATCGCCGACTTCTAGCCTAGAGGGTAATGATAATTTATCAGATGATACATCTAACAAAAATATGTGTCAATATACCAGCTCAAAAGATGAGGAATCAATGAAAATAAGTAACAAAATAAGAACTGGTTTAAAGATGCATAATTTTCTTAAAGACAGGGGGAAGGTAGACTACATACCCTATGATTGAATGAATGTGATGGAGATGATGATTTTCCCCTAAGTTTGAGATCAATTTACAAAGAGACATTTGATCATCGACTATATTATGCTTGGCCTAGTGATCAACAACTACCTAGAGTGTACGAGGTGTTTCAATTTTGGGGATACAGCTACATGATATGACCCTCCAATATTCATGGAGAAAATCTAGGCCTCTTTATTTTCCAAAATGTACATGTGGGATCTAAACATAGAAATAATTCAAAACAAACCACTAGGAGATTAATGCTATATTATGGTCCATCATATTACAGTGGTGAATGGAGAAGGCTAGCAGAATATAAGCCTAGCATGTCAGCATATGGTCTAAATTCGAATATGTATACACATAGTCTCCAATTGGAAAGTGGATAAGAAATGAATAGAGGTCATATTATGTATATAGATGGATGTGCATACACACACAAAAATTATGCAGGATTTATAAATAGTAGTAAGGGAAGGGACCCTACTGTAAGACCGAATTGTCAATTTGTTGAGGTTATAAATGATAAAGATGGAGATATGGAAAGAGAGGTTGATAGATTGATAATGGTTGAGGCTATTATGGACCTTACCATTTGGGATGAGTTATTGATTGATTATCCCTTCTTAAAATGCACTCCTACGCGAAAGAAAAGGGAAGAACAAGGTCTCCCTAAGGATGTTCATAAGGGCATAAAACCAAAGAATAATAAATGAGTGTGGACTAATGTTTTATAAACTATGTTGTAAAAATTGTGTTTTATTTAAATTATTGTATAAAAAAGGTAGTCTATAAAATAATGTTCCATTATTCAATTGATGTATATATGTTCATACAATTTATAATTATATTTTTGACTTATCCAATTGTTGGCAAACATTAAATAATGATTGCGTTTGTTGATAGGTAGAAGATGTTGATGAAACACATACTAATACCCATGATCCAATTGGGTTATTAAGATTTGGATGGGATGATCCAAACCATCCTTTAAACAATACCAGGGAAAAAAGAAAAAGATTGAAGTACCAACTGAGAAATTTGAACAGTTGATGAGATCCGCATACACTGATGACATGCCACCTAGCCTTAATGATGATGATCATGATAGTGAAAATGCAGTGCATGAAGAAGGATTGAATGAAATGCTTAAAGGTTTCTTTGGGGATGGAAACAATGATGACAATAATGATCATATGGTTGACAATAACAATGATAGCAGGGGTAATTACCACCAACATAATGTTGATTATAACAACCTGAAAGACTCCATCAAGCAAGCAACAAAGACACCCATGTTCAAATTGGGTGCAAGTTGAACCTCAAAACTGTCATGCACATTAATATTATTAGAAATCAAGTCACTATTTGGTTGGTCAGACAAAGGATTCACTACCCTACTGAAGTGAGTTGAAATCTATTTCTTACTTTGCATTGTCAATTGGTGTACATAATTTGTAAACATTCATCAACTTCGTTTATATTTCTTTAAGGGGATTTTAAAACCATATATTGTATATAAACAGTCCTAGTATAGATTGACATATCAAAAATGTTCATCATAAGTCAAACATTCAATTGATTTAATCTTTGGCAATCTTACAGGGCACTAAAAACTAAAATATTCCCTGAAGAGAATGTGTTGCTATCAACTTGTAGAGAGGCGCATTTGTTGTTGGTTGAGTTGGGGATTGAATATAAGCAAATTCATTCATGAAAAAAGATTTCATTTTATACAAAGATGAATATCAAAACAAGGTAGAATGCCCTGTATGCAAAGAGAAGAGATATCGTACAGATGTACAAGGTCCTATAGTTCCAAAGAAGGTTTTATGTCACATGCCAATTATACCTAGACTTCAACGAATGTTTCATTGCAAGTCACTTCCACAATTGATGGACTAGCATGCAAAGAATAAGAGTGAAAATGGATTCATGCAAATTCCAACTGACTCCAAAGAAATGAAACACAGAGAGGAAACAATTTCCAAGAAAATTCAAAGAGGAACCCCGTAGTATTAGGTTTGGTCTTGCAATGGATGGAGTGTGCCCATTCTCTTTCCTGAGCTCAAATTATAGTGTTTGTCTAGTAGGATTGATAGTATACAATATTACCCCATGGGTGAGTGTTAGAAAGGAGCACCTTATGCTGACTCTCATTGTTCCAGGAAAACATCAAGTTAAAAACATGGATTTTTATCTTGCACCTTTTATTGATGAGATGCAATTGCTATGGAAAGGCATACGAATGTATGACATATCACATCCTCCATCAAATAGGTCCTTCATGTTGTATGGTGTGCTATGTTGGACTATTCATGATTTCCCAAGACTTGGTGTTTGTTCCGGTAAGATAAAATATTTACGTATTTACACTCATAATTTATTTTCATCCCAACTTTCATACTTAGTTTTATACTATTTTTTTGATGTTATTAACATTACTTATTGAATTGCAAGGCTTCAAACAAAGGGGATATTTGCATGTCCAAGATTTGCAGAACAATTCCAAGGGTGGTATTGTAAAGATCTACATAAATTTATTTATGCAAACAACATGGTTTTTCTACCACTAGATCATAAGTTTAGAAATCGCCTAAAAAATCAATTTGATGGAAATTTTGAAAATAGAGGCCCTCCCATGATTATGGGTCCAGGTGATTGGCTTAAGAAGTATGAAGATGTTGAATTGAAAGCTTGGGAGGATTTTTTGATTGGGGTGATTCAATTCAAGAACTAGAATGTAGTTAATATGCCAGAAGGAATGAAAAGGAAATCCATATTTTATGAGTTCCCTTACTGGAAGGATCTATTAATATCTCACCTATTAGATCATATGCACATCTTCAAAAATGTCCTAGATTCTATATTTCAACATATATCAGGCAAAGAGAAGGACACATTGTCTTTGAGGAGAGATATTGCTCTTTCGCATACCAAAATTGATAGAAAACATTTATGGCCAAATAGGGAAAATGAAACATATGCAAAAGCTCCATAGATTTTGAAAGAAAAGAAGAGCTAGACCAAATAAATAATGACATCCATTCAATAAGGACACCTACTGGCTATGGGTCATCATTGGCTAAAGCTTTTACAGTTGATGGACATATCACAAGATTTAAAACACATGATTTTCATAATTTTATGAAGGTATTATATATCATCATTTAATATATATTGGTAACATTGATTAAGTACTAAATATATTTTGATATTTTGTTGTGTGACAAAAAAATACTAATGACCTTTTCATAAATGTGTTTGATAGCATATCATGCCATTGGCAATTAGGGGGGATTCTTGTCTTGCAGTTGACTTAAGGAATGCCATAATTCAATTGTCAACATTTACAAGGTATGTGATTATATGAAATGTTCATGTGTGAGAGACATAGAGATATTATATTGCATTTTAATTTTTGAATAAAGGTTCATACTAATTTAGTATTCTTATATTAGTTGGGTGACCTCCAAGGAGATCCACGAATGTGAAGTGCCAAAATGGAAGAAGGAAATTGCATAAATTGCATGTGTATTTGAGAAGGAGCTCCCTGCAAGTTTCATGGACCTATAAGTCCATTTACTTATACACCTAGTCGATGAAATTGAATTGGAGGGTGTCATATCAACGAGGTGGATGTTTTTCTTTGAGAGGTATATGAAAACTCTAAAAAGATATGTCTGACAAAAGGCACATCTAGAGGGTTGCATGGTTGAAGGGTATGTATTGAATGAAGCATTTTTCTTCCCGTGTGAATTCCTTGGTAAGGATTTTAAAGATGGGCCACACGTCTAGGATGAAGAATGAGCATCAGATATTATTGATGGAGAAAAACCACAATATAATGGTGTTCAAGTAGAAATTAGTAAGTAAATTCATGATCAGTGTGGTTTTTTTTCTTGCAATCATTAATTTACTCTGTAATTTATTTATCAAATTAACAACATGAAATTTGGAGTTTGAAATAAACATGTTGACATGTAATAGGTATAGACGAAAGTGCTATACTTGACAAGTTGATTCTGTACCACATGAACTTTATGAATAAATGGATTGATCTATATGATAAAAAGAGAGAAGAAGTGTTAGAAGCAAGGAGACAATTTAAGAGATCGAACCCAAGGAATACTCTACTTCCCACTGATCTGCTTGGGGAATGGGGCAAAGACTGCACACTAGAATGGGTTACTGAACAAATTCAAAATCAAATAGAAGATGCAGGTATAGATTCAAACATAATAGAAGATGAAATCAACATGTCTAGAGGATGTGAAAGAAAGGTACAGTTGGAATTTTACAAAATGTTGTTTCCTTACAGTTTTGACACTATTAACTATTTTAATATTCGTCATTATATTAGTTTTCACTGAAATAAATGGTCTTTCACAAGCGAGGAAATATCCAACAATGTGGGCATATGGTCGATATTATCGTGTAGAAAGTTTAGATGTAAAGAGACGATCCTTCGATTGTGGCATCATGGTTGACTTCAAGCAATCCAAATGATCAAGCTCAAAAGATAAAAATATAATTTAAGGGAATCTACAATATGTTGGGAAAATACAAGAAATTATTGAGTTGGATTACCACTCTTTTAAATGTTGTATTTTTAAGTGTAGATGGTATGAAACATTTGAGAGGACATGAAGACATGATACCCATAGTGGATTGTTTTCTATAGATTCCTCATGCTTCCTACTGGAGGATAAGGAGCCTTATGTTCTACCAATTCATTGTGAGCATGTATTTCTTTAACTCAAACAAGAAGCGGTAGTGATCATTAATCTATTAATTCATAGTTTATTGCGAATATATACATGTGTTTATTAATCAATAAAAATGTTATTACATACGTCTAATATATGTATGTCATTCATGTGTAGGTATTTTTCTATGAAGATATTTTGGACCTGAAATGGATATTTGTCATACACTATGATCCAAGATTAAGGCATGTATTTGATGAAACATTAGTGGATACTGAGCAAAACAATGATGGCCAACAAAATGAGAGAGAGGGATTAGAGAACATCGAAGAAATTGACATCGATGATGATGTTGAAGATGGTTATGTTCAGGCACAAGAAGACAACAATCTAGAGTTAGATGATGTTATGGAAGACAACAATATGGATGGTATAGAAAATGATGATCCAAATACATCTGGTAACAATATAGATGGTCTATGTAGTCAAATTTCAATGATGATGAAGATGATGCAGGTCAAGATGAGGATGATGATAATATTAATTACTTAATTCAAGAACATATGAACATTGACAATGATACACTAGATGACATTGTAGTAGGAAATAATGTTAATGACCAAGACTTCTAAATTTTTAGAAATATTTGCAATCCATGTTTAGAAAGGATGATTCTTATGGCCTAAACTTTTAAATTCTTTAGTAATATTATTTGTGTCGATACAAATTACCTATTGCAATATCCTTAAATTGTTCAATATTTGGTATGAATTGTTGGCATAAAAAATTAGGATTACTTGGATGCTTCTTCCATTCATTTTGTATCAACATATGTTCATGAAGACACAAAAGTTAATAAAATATTAATGCAGGTAACTCACAATTATTTAAATAAGCAACTTTGTTAACTTTATTATTTTTAAATAGTTTCCATTTTTATGTTGAACATAATTTTGAACATGTAACAAGGCAAAATAAGCTCAAATTTTCAAAAAAATAGCAGCTCTACCAACATCCACAATAAATAATTTACTGTATCAACATATTCATTCACATAAGCACATTATTGAGGCTCAATAACTGATATTCATTCAAATATAAGAAGAAATAAGTATGGAAAACATAATAAAAATACATAATGATAACACAATCATGGAGAATCTCTAAGAATAAGATGGTCTCCATTATATTGCTTTAATTGATATAAATTAATAACAAAAGTCTTCAAATGATGATGATGATTTAAAACTAGGCCTTGGTTTCCTATTTATATAGGAAGCAACAAGCTACAAACCTTTTACAAAAAGAGACGACCTTTTATAACTACTTCTTTTACTAACAACTATTTAATTAGCATAATTAAGGAAATAACAAGACTTAAGGCATTTTGACATATGGTTTCATTATTCAACATAGAAGACCCGTGATCATTGATCTGGAAAATTCTTCCTCTCCATGATAAATGTCCAAATGCTCTTGCCTCAGTGTCATATTCTTCTGAAACCAACAACTATTTAATTAACATAATTAAGGAAATAACAAGACTTAAGACATTTTGACATATGGTTCCATTATTCAACGTAGAAGACCCGTGATCATTGATCTGGAAAAGTCTTCCTCTCCATGATGAACATCCAAATTCTCTCTCCTCAGTGTCCTATTCTTCTGAAACCAAATACTTTTCCTCCCACTAATACACCGTAAAATCTGATGGCCACTTATATTCCTGGATCTTTGGCATGTTTGCAAGATGAGTTTTTCATTGACTATCTAGTAATTCCTTTGTATCTTTGAAAAAATTTAGGTATCCCGCATCAAGAACAATCAACCCATCCATGATCTGATTTAGCCTATGAAGACTAGTATCATCATCCTCCTGTATATGAGTTACACACTTATGAATAACCTAACTGAATTCTTTCTTCCACTTATCCAAGTCCTTCAATTGATCACCATATCTCATGATTTTAGGTATATACCATTGTTTCAAGGTATGGAACAAATCCATTCGTGTTACACTCTTTTTATCTTCCCCTTATATATACTTAAATTCATCAATAATCATCTTCACAGTTTGTTTAATTGGCTTTAATGTTGTGGGAGCATCAAGACTTCTTTGTAGAACTTTGCATAACTTAGCTAAAGTGTGGTGAATAGGCTACCATCTTTTGAACAAAGGATCTAATACAAGCATATGTGTCTTTATTTGATCCATTTCTTGCTGAAGTGTTTTATAACTATCATGCACATTCTCCAGTTTATCCATAACTGATTTTATCTTGTGCTCAAGAATATTTTCCATAACTTCACAAATTCACCTTTTCACTTCATCCTAGGTTTGATTGTTGGCCTTCTTTACATCATTCACTTCCTTCTATGGAGTTTTACTTGTTCTACAAAAATGTTCTTCACAATATCCATTGGAGCAATAGGAGGATTGTATAACACCATCTTCTTGCTTTGTGAGGGTCCTTCTCCTCTTAATTGTTCTTTCAATTTGAAATTTTCCATGAATAGTTTATTAACTTCATCATTTAGGAACCTTTGTTCCTTTTCATACTCCTTCAATTTGTCTTCTAATCCCTTAACAGTTGCTCGAGTGAACATGGCTGAATGCATGGTCATTGTGGCTGCCTCCAAAGGGATGGTATCTTGTATTGTCCTTACCATCACTGCCCCTTTCATCCCTTGAATTACATCTGATAATTTTGGATTCTCTATATTTTTCTGTTTGATCCATATGGCCAGGGTTTCAATCTTTGGGTTATACCTAGTTCCACTCACTCCTTCATCGAAGTCAAATTTTGCAACTAGCATTGGATCTTCCTGAGCCCGCACTTGATCAAGCATAAATTTTTCTTTAATTCCAAGCTAGGGAAAATGATCATATTTCTCTTCAAGATCATTTCTCTAGCCTTCTGGGGGATAATGTCAATGTTGTCAACTCTTAATTCTTGGAAAGTTTGTGCTACCATTTGATTTTTCTCTGATTCTTCAATTCTTGCTTCAGCTGATTCCATCCTCTCTTCAAATTCTTTTATCTTCATCTTCATCCAAAAATCCCTAAACTCAGGAGTCTTAATGAATTCATCATCTTCTATGAATCTCTCGGCTGCAATTTCCCTTTCATCTTCATGTACCTTTTTACTTTTTTTTTCTATGTCACCCATTCTTTCCTCATGTTTATGGGAACTGGTCTCAAGGATGGGTTGATCAACCTTAATATCACCTTTCAAAGACTACAGTACTGTATCCAATTCCTTAGTATCACCCACCTCTTCACTCTCCTCATAAGGTACTAACTATTCAATGCTTTTTGTCTTCTGTCTTTTGGGAAGTAACCGCTCCATGGGAGGTTCAGAGGTTTCACCTGGGGTATGCTTTGTAGTTGCACCACTATCATGTTCTTGGAGATATGCTTCCTTCTTACTATACACGTCTTGAAATTTACCCATTATCAAATCCATTCTCTTGATGGGGTCCTTTTCCTCAACAAAGTATCCTAGGAAATCCTTGGACCTCCACTTCGTCCTTTCTTCAAGCTTCTTCATATATTCCCATTTTTTCTTTCTACTAAATACATCATATAAGTAATGTAGTTCCTTATGACATCTTCTTCATAGTCCACTTGGTGTGCCACTGTCATTTTGGTAAGAATATTGTGCCTTATGTTGTTCATGTGATTTTCAGGGTCAAAGGCTCTTCCTTTTGCAGAATTCAATGCATATCTTGACTTCAAATAATAGTGTAACTCCTCTAGTGTGTTTGAGCCTACAATCCAATCTTCACACTTGGTTTGGTTTGGCAGGAAAGTGTCTTTCTTCTGCTTGTGCATTACATCTTTCTCCATCCACATCATTTGCCACATAAATTCAAGAAATTCTAATATGAGGGGCACAAATTTTGGAAGTATGTGTAGAGCAACAGGGCATCCATAAACTCTTATTATTGTAACTTCCGGGAGGAAGAACCAATCTCCAAATTTGTGTGTATGACCTTGATCTGGTCTTAAATCTAAAGATCTCAATAGTTGCAACATTTTGGTGGACAATCTTGGTATTGCATACCTAAGAACTCAAAGGATTCTGTGTACAAAGTCTTCATAGAATACAACAAATCTTGAGTTCTTGCACCGTTTGTCCCAAATATAGCACCATTTCTGGATAGGTGTGGGATTCCCTTGCTCATCTACTCTGGACAAGTCCATTCTTTTAGTCCAATGGTTCCTATTCTGGTATAATATTAGATGACACAGTAGGGAATGGTGTCTAAATATAATCGGCGCTCTATCCTCTATAACTTGGGAGAATTCATCATCTAATGCCTCTCAAGGTATGAATCAAAGTCATATTCAATATTAGTTTCAGGGTTTTGAATTCTCATGGCCATCATCATTATGCCTATTGGCATTTTATCTTGAGCATCGATCCCCAACACTTGGAAAATAGATAAATATGTATTCACAAAGTAATACTGAAAATCTATCACAGTAAATGGTTCAGTAGTGGTAGTAGAGATGGGGATTGTTCTGTTACCAATGCCTCTTTTCATATATATTGGTACCTCATTACTTTTATAAGACTTTCTTAACCTAGAATAATCCTCTTCACTTTTATGTAGGTTTATCTTGGTCAAAGCCTTCTTGTTTAAGTCAAAACACTCAATGATGGTTGTTCTGGTTACTTCTACCAATATTGTGCCCTTTGGAAACCTTGCTATTTTGGTAGCTAAGTGATAGTGTTTGGCTAGCAATCTGATAAATTCTACATCAAAAAACACATTTGGGACAATCAACTTTGCTAAATCAAACATCCAAGGGTTTGACACTGGAATCTTCTCATTTCTCTTACTGTAAAAATAGTAAAATAGGTCCCATCCAGATTTGGGAATGAGGGCATCCCTACAACTTTGTGCGGTGTCCATGAGAAACTTCTTATTACCCTCTTTAGTAGACCCTGCAAGTATATCTAATTTATGGACTGATGGAGTGGTATCTTCTTTACTTTAGGTTCTTCATCTTTAATTTTAGGTTGACTTTCTTTTACTTCTGATTGTTTTCTTTTAGGAGGCATGTTTCAATTTTCTCTATTATGGCTTCAGATGACAAAACCTTGAAAGATTTTTAATATTAATAGAGATCTTCCAAAGAGTTTTCGTGCACTTACTTGAGTATTTGAGGGTGAATCCACAAAAGTGGTTTACAATTGGAGTGAGGAAGGAAAAGTTGAAAAAAATGACCCCATGCCAAAACAAATTGTTTTTGGGGTTCAAACGAACTAATAGGTTCAAACGAACCAAAAGAGGGTTCGAATGAAATAGGGTTCAAGCGAACCCATTCAATTAACTTCCCACCATTCCCACCAAAAAAACCAAAGGAAACCCTTTTAATGGGGGTTCGAATAAACTAGGGTTCGAATGAACCCTGGTTTGAGCAAACCCCCCATTTCCCTCCTTCTCCCCCTCAGGCACCAAAAAAGTCTAGAATTTTGCACTTCGAAGCTTGGGTTGAGGATGAAAATGGAGGAGACTTCACAAACCCAACTAGATGATGGTAGTCCTTGGAATGAGTTATCCGTTGAATATAATTTTAATATGTTTTGGTTTTATTATGTATTTTATTTTTTAGTTTTATTAAACATAGGTTTTTCACTGAAAATCAAGCTCTCTATTATGCACATGTGGAAAAATAGTATATTATCAAAATTAATTTTTTAAAAATATGTTCAGGCTAGGTATTGATGTGCTTGATCCATTAAAAAAATTTGAATTTCAATACATACAGAAAAATTTATGTTATATACAATCTGCCTATGTTTGAATTGTAATTGGTTTGACTTTGAAACTTGATTAAGGAAAAAATATTTAATGAAACACTATCAAACCAAATGAACTGGTTAGATATTGTAGTTACAAATCTAAATTCAAAAAAAATAGAATTTTATCCTTCATACAAAAAAAGTTATGTTGTATACGGTGAGCATCAGTCCGTAAAAATGTTGTTTACTGATAAAAAATAGTTTTCAAAGGAGATGAAAAAAAAAGTGCAATCTGATTCCAAAAAATTTGCAAAAAAAATATTTAGATTCTATAGACAAAACGTCACAAATCACTAGTTTGCATCATCTTCAAATTCCTCACGGTTTAGCCGCTATCGGAGCCCAAAAGTGAAGATTTAGTTAAAAAAATTCAATTCAGTGTCCAGTTTGCCCAAAAATTGTAAACCAGTATTGTGGGATCACCCTTGATTCTTGCAGGACTTCTTCTTCTCATATCCTTAGCTCCTTCCATGCTAGTGCACTGCAATTGAGTGTGATATTGGGAAAACTCACTTGTCTTTGGATGGTGTGCTATTCAATCATCTCAGTTTTAATGCCAACTCTTTGTAAAATAATTGCTTTTAATTTTGGCAACTGACGTGATTTTTTTCATTTATTTCTATAAATTGTAATGATGCCATGATTACCATACTACCGAAGTCTCTTATTATACCTATTGTGGTATGGCGGTGTTTTTCCCTTCCCTTCGGTTGTTTACCTCACTACCGCCTTGCTTAAGACCTCTTACTGCGGGGTTGTGGTGTATATCACTCTACCACAACCATATTATCCGCCTCATGTAGTACTACGATGTCCACTTTTCTTCCATGCCTACCACTCTACCACCTTTCTCAAGACTTCTTGTTGCGGGGTTGCGGGGTTGCGGTGTATACCGCTCTACCGCATATGTTGCTCACCCTCCCGACAGTATAGTGGTGTATGCTTTATCTTCTTGTTGTTTACCACCTTATCGCACTCCTATGAATCGCCTTATGTGGGATGGTGATGGGTACTGCATTACCGTATTGCCTTATAATTCTCCCTGCGGGGTGGTGGTGAGTATCGCTTTATCGCACAAGCTATATAATCTCTTGGTGGTATGGCGGTAAAGGCTTATTTCTTAACTTAGAAACTGCCATTCCACGCTACCTTTATTTTGATGATGTGGTACTGCAGTAAAGGCGATGCTTTGTTTATGATTATCTAGAGGAATAAATGGGTATATACAAAGGGAATGTTGGTGATAGTATGGACCTTGTCACACAAATTGTTTCATTTCATGTTAAATACAATGAAAAGATTAGGTTGAAGGAATTAGGGTATAGGTTTGAGGGTATGTGGTTGAAGGATTAGGTTAAGGTTCCAATGTATAGGGTAGAGGGTATAGGGGTTGAGGGTTTAGGGTTTAAGGGTTGAGGGTTGAGGTTGGATTAAGGGTTGAGGGTTGAGAATTGAGGGTTGAGGGTTTAATGTATAGGGACGTAGAGGGTAGAGGGTTGAGGGTTTAAGGGTTGAGGTTTTAAGGTTGAGGGTAGAGGATTGAGGGTATAGGGTTGAGGTTCCATTAATGTATAGGGTAGAGGGTATAGGGTTGAGGGATTAGGGTAGAGATTTTACATGGGTTTAAGGGTTAATGAGGGTTGAGGGTAGAGGCCAGTTTAAGGGTTTACTAGGGTTTAAGTGTTGAGGGTTTAGGGTTGAGTTTTTAAGGGTTTAAGGGTTGATGGTTTAGGGTTGAGGGATTAGGGTAGAGAGGGAGGGATGGATGGAGCGAGAGATGGAGGGAGAAGTGAGATAGAGAGGAGAGAAGAGGAGGGAGGGACATGGATATATGAGGGTTGAGGCCTAGCAACTACTTATAGGTTGATTGAGGGATTAGGGTTGAGGGTAGAGGGTATATAGAAGGTTTAAGGGTTTAGGGTTGATGGTTAAGGGTTGAGGGTAAAGCGTTTAGGGTATAGGTTTGAGGGTATATGGTTGAAGGATTAGGTTTGAGGGTCCAATGTATAGGGTAGCGGGTATAGGGGTTGAGGGTTTAGGGTTTAAGGTTGAGGGTTGAGGGATTAGGGTTGAGGGTTGAGGGTTGAGGGATCTTTTGATGCAAGTGAAATGTAGGCAAACAATTGAAGGCCGGTGAATATTGGGGAAGGATTTTTTGTTCTAACACCCCTAATCCCTTAACCCTTAATCTCTACTAGATCAGAATAATTAGGCACTAAATTAGGCGCTAAAGCAAGCTCTAAAGTAGGTGTTAAAATAGGTGCTAATGCAGGCGCTAAACTGGGCACTAATTCAGGCACTAATTTAGGCACTAATTTAGGCACTAATTTATGCTTAAATTAGCGTCGACTTCTTCTGATCAGCACAAAAAATGCCAAATATAGCGCCATCCCAATAAATAGCGCCAAATTTTTCAAAAAAATGGAGAAAAATACATTAAAAGAGTGGGTGGAAGCAAAAAATTGAGCAAAAAAGGGAGCTAATCATAGGGATTTATTGTAGTGCTTGAACCTAATTGAGACAAACTTTGGGGATGAAGTTTCCTAGTGATCAAAATGAAATAATCCACAATTTCTTCTATTAGTCATAGATTAATATTAGGGTCTTGATGTCATGGTTATATTAATCATGATAAGAAATTTATAGTTTTGACTTGATATCATATATTTTCGATGATAATTACTTGAATAATATTTAATATATTTTGTCTTGGTAATTGTGCTTTGATTAATAATTATAGACTAATATTTAGGATCATGATATTTTCATAACATCTCTCTTAATGAAGAATGATATTGTTATATTTTATGAATACTACATTAGCCCATGAATTATGAGTTAAGGATTATAGTTTTTATTTTGAGTTATAGCCTTGTCTCCATCTAATAAACTTGAATAACATGTTCTCACCTAATAAAAGTATTTACACTAATATTTATGTAGATTAATATTTACATGGATTGATTATTTTAGAAGAATGGTAAATCAATGATTAAGATGAAGAATATCTTTTTTATTCTAGATTCATGTCTATAAACTAATAATCTCTAGAATTAAAGCAACTTGGGCCAATTTGTAAAACTTGATGACTTGATGATTTTAGCTAGGTATATAGGAAGTGCTAGAAAGGACTTAATATTTTCATAACTATTGATATTGAATTAAGTATTTTAGACCAAATTTTATTCAAAGATTTATTATTTCATGTTGATTATTTGTAAAATATGATACCTTCATGAACTACTTTGATTGCACAAATGCCCACTAACATGGATAGACAAAACTAAGTTAAAGGAGGTGTTGATTTTTACAATAATTTATTGGTGATTGGTGATGATGCATGCACATACCAACAAAGGAAAGAATTAGAGGCCAAATGTCAAATACTATAACAACATGAAAGCTTATATTACTTGAAATATATGGCCTTATAGAAATCAATAGTTAGCTTCTAGTTTAGAGCTTCCCTATTCTCTAATAGTTTCAAGAAATATTTTTATTTAATCGGAGAATAAATTTTTCTTTCCATCTATAATCTATGAATGAACAATAGGGTAGATCCAAAATTAACATTTTAAATAACTATGTTTAATTATTTTTGTTTAATCCTTTGCCCTCCATTTTTATTTGTGAGGTGTTTTATTTTGAGCATTTCTCTTTTGAAATTACCATGATAATATATTGTTGTAAAGGAAAATAATTTTTCCCTACGCTTAATCTAGGCCAATCAAATGAAAATGTTTGTACAAATAAGAATAAAAACATAGATTAAGAGGGTAAAATGAACAAGAAGAGGTAAAAATAAAGTGAAAAAACCCCTAAATATTTTATGTTGTACACCGATATATTATCTTTGCAAAAGGACGTGGAGTTGGATCTTGAGCAAGAAAAAAGGAAAATGATGAATGAACCTTTGGGCTAATGTGCAATTTGGCATAGCCAAAAACATTTAAATTATTTTTTGTTTTATGTTTGTGTTCCATTTATATGTGTTTGTTATAGATTATTTGTGGAATTTTTCTTATTTTTAGTGGAGCTTCAAGAAGGTGGTAGTTTTTTATTTTAAGAGAGGGACTAGCCACGTCAAGGCTCCAGGTCATAGAGCGTCAAGAGCGGAGGGCTGCCCTAGCTTACCTCACTCTAAAGGATGGAGATTGAGAATGAAGAGCACTAAATAGTACTTATGTCACTCTTCAAACCTGAGATTCAAGTTTAGGCTAGGTAAGCTAGTTTTTGGAGTTGGTACCGCACCTTAGACGACTCTCTATTTGAGGACGACAATGTGGTTCTGGGATGACAACATGGAACACTGGCGTCTCTCTGGTGTGCTGGCATCCGTACGACCAAAAAACAACAAGTACAATAAAAAATACTGAAAAACATACTAACAGCCTAGCTAATTGATTTAGATGGGAAAAACAAAATAAGAAAGTACAAGAAGTAGAGGCGAAGATGATAAAGCAAAGAAATGAAAGCTAGGGTGATGAAGATAATCTCACATAAGTGCCAGTTTTCCAGCTAGCTCCACACGCACGTATCCACCTACACACACGCAAGGGGAAAAATTATTGGGGCTGTATAGGGGTTTGCCTTAGTCAGATCCCAGTTTTGGTGTTTCTACCTCCACAGACAACTAGAAAGCAACGAAGTAGAATATGTGATAAAGGAAATAAAAGAAAGCAAAGAACACTACAAACAATACTATGCTACTTAATCAAATCACAAAGGATAGGAGTGAAGCGTTACCACCTCCACCCAAAAGCTCACTAGCCAATGGAAGGTGAATGCAAGGTATGGACTTGGAAAAGTCACCACAACCACAACAGTGATGAAAGGAGGTCTCACAATACTCCAATCCCACACTTCTGTGGCCTCACACTTGCGATGTGGAGTTGACGGAGCTTCAAAGCTACTGCAATGGAGTGCTTGAATGTTGCTTGAGAGTGAAGAAGTGATTGAATGTGTGTAGAAGTTGCAAGAGAGTGAAGTGAATGTCTAGAAGAGAAAAAGAATGTTTTTTAAGGTGGGATGAGAGGGAATAAGGCATTTTTTAGGTCGGTTCTTCAAAGAGGGATGTTACAATTCAACCACAATTGGCTGTGTAATGCCTCTGCCAACTTCAAATGTAGGAATTCGTCAGGGATGGTAGTGCATCGTGTAGACATATGCGCGTTGTGCTTTCATCCCCGATAAATATTCTCTCACTAACATACAAGACGAATGCCAAGTGGATGGAAAGTAGGTAGGTGATGTGGTATTTCGCCTTCGAATTTGATTTTCTAAGGTGAGGGTATGTGAAAGGGGAATTCACCTAAAGGGTGAAAATTCGCTCCTATACATTTTTCCCCCACTTTAGCGAGCACGAGTATTTATGAGTGCTCAATAAAGTAGATTGAAGAGATAGAAAAGTATACTTGAACCGTTGAGGAAGCAGACCGCAATCTGGTGGACTCGAGAGCATAGGGTTGGCAAAGGACTCCACATGTACTCTCTTTGGGCCTGAGTTTTGAACAAAAGGACTCCATAGCTCCGTAGAACTATGAAGTTGCACAAAGTACACCGAAGGCCCTCAAACCAATGATGGAAAAATCCCATAGGATGAAAGAATCTCGCAAACCTATAGACCTACAAGAAGGAAACCTCCAATTTCCCTCTCATGAAGGAATCCCATTGAATTAAGCACCTTATAGGCCCAAAAAATTGCAAGGAAGTATCCCCCAAGTTCTCTATCATGAGGGAATTCTAATGAAAAGGGGAATCCACATAGCCAAATTGGAAAGCGGCTTCACAGGTGCACCTACAAAGCACCATGTTAATCCACAGATAAAACATGTTAGAAAACAAAATCAGCCACACATGCAAACAAATAGACAATCACATAGAAAATCAACAAGTTGAAAGAATATCAAAGGGGTCCCTTAGGAATCCTTCAGAAGAAGAGGGGTCCACTCAAGGGATGCGCTGTTTGGAAGTGTAAAAGAGATATTTTTTCTCAAATCAATTCATCGTCAAGGAATTCCTTTCAAAAGATGTTCACTTCATCAAGTAATTTGAAAGGAAGAAAATGCCCCCTCGTGAGAGGAAGGTCGAGGCTTCTCCCATAGGAAACAACTACTCCCTCCTTAGAGGAAAGTTCTCAAGTTCTTTATTTGTAAACCCATGATGAAGGAAACACATTTCATTAGGGGTCTAAGTTGAGAATGTGATTTTTGAAAAAGTTTGCAAAGCTTTTTTAGAGAAAAGATTCGTTGACAACGAATTTGTTTTCTGGCAATCAAAGTATCATGAAAGAGATGTTGTCACACATATGAGGGACAACTCAAGCAAAAAAGAGGGAAAGCTAAGAAAAGAGCGAAAGAGAAATAACATCACAAACAAGAGACATAGGGGGATCTAGTTTCATAGGTTCAGATCTACACATGCTTATATAAATAATAGGTAATCACGGTGCAAGGTGAAAGATCATCAATCCCCACATGGAAGGGAAGCCTAAATTCCCCCAACACTTTGCATCATCCCCAATTTGTCAAAAATCAAGACACAAACATGGAAGAATGATGATACAAATAGAAGAAGGTTTATGACACAAAATTACTCTTATATCCAAGAACCAACAAGGGTGACAATGGTCATCTAGGGACACATAACACAAGCACGTGGGAACACATCACAACACACACACCTAGTATAAAGATAAAGAAGAGGTCTCCCCCTAATACTCATCGACCAAGAGGTCGTCTGCTTCCCAATCTAGATCATTATAAGGGGAAGGCGAATGATCCTATAGTGGTGGAATATTAAGGGGAGGTGCTTCTGACCCTCCCGCAACAAGGGCTAAGGAAGAAGGTCCCACAAGGTCTTCTCCACTAGGCTCTTGTGGAGCTATGGTCAATGATTCTTTGAAGATCATCGACAAGGCTGAGACCTCATCCAGAGAGTTGAACATGCACTTTACAGGAGTGCCATGTTCTACCTCAATGGATGGGGAGGACAGCGCCCGAGATTCATCGCTTGGCTCACCGAGTGACTCGGGTGCAGTGACAAACTCAGGGGAAGCCAGAGTTGGCTCCATCACTAAGACAACCTTTTGGAGAAGGTGGCATCCTCTTACACCCTCCATTGCTGGAAGGGCCAACCTTCACTTCTTGCTTCATTGGGGGATGTGTACTCCCCATGGAGGAGGCAAGAGGCGCAGAGGAGGAGGAGGAGAAAACTACGGGGGACACCACTGAAGTGTTCGACATATCCACAGGTTTAAAGAAAGGTAGGATATCAGGAAGGGACATCAAAAGGGGCGGATTGACTGAAGGAGCGATAAACATTTTCACCTTATTAGGATCAGGTGCACTCGCATTCATCATGGGAGCCAGATGAAGAACTGAGTTCTATTGAACATAAGCAGAGGGGGGAGAGAAGAGGACACAATAAGAGGCCCTATTATAGGGGCGGTCGACTCCTCTTCCTTTTTTTGTTGCAAGGCGGTTTCTACAACTCTTTGAGCTAGAGGTTGGGTGCTGTGAAGGGATAAAAGGCTCCTACTCAACCATAGGAGTGTCCATCACAACCGTTTTTGGTGGAGGAACAAACTCTTGAATGGGAGCAGGAGGAGGAGATTGAGAAATGATGAGGGGAATCGGCTCTAGCACCTTGGTGGTGGGCCTCTTCCCATTCATTTCTTTATGGGTAGGAGCAGTGGGAGGTTGCAAAGGCCGAGGCATAGAGGAATCCCTTCGGGGACCCTTCCTTTTGTAGTGTAGTCAAATGCATACCCTTACATTTTCGCACTTGTTTAGGCCCGCCTTGCTTTATTTATGCTTCTTTATGGCTTAATTGGTCCTATTTTGCATCCACAAGCCTAATAAACTATATTTTTATGGCAAATCCTGACAAATATCAAAAGATAAATGATCATTTAATGTTTCTATCTATGTGTCCCTGACTCATGGACTGGCACTAAGATGCCATCTTGGGTGTCTTAGTCCTCCCAAGCATATTTTTCAAAGATTCTTTGGGATTCTATTTTGGCATCTGAAGATTCTGTGTTTGCCCCGAAAAATAGCAGTGTGACTAAGATGGTAGCAAGGGCGTCTTAGTCCTCCAAGGCATATTTTGGCAGTCTATTTGCATTTCCAGAATCCTATTTGCATCTCCAGGTTTCCCAAGTACACATACCCTAACTTGTAGTTGTTCATTTTCAATATTTGTAAGCTTTATTTAGCTCATTTTAAGTGTTTTTCATATCATAGTGTGTTTTCAAACATTATCTTTCCTAAGCATTTGCTTGGTGGTGAACCCATTTATTTGGTGGAATACCCCCTCCTAAGTCTTGCTAATTATGTATTGACTCACCTTGAGAGGTTGATAGTCAATCCTATTAGGGTTCTTAGGACATAATTGAATGATAGATGGAGAAAGAGTGATCTATGTAGAGCTCCCCTTTTTCAATTAATCACCTTCTATTGTATAGGTAGGGCCAAGGTCCAGGAGGTGTAACTTAGGAAGATCAAATATTTGAATCTTGGGTTTGCACCAATTCAGTATCATCAGACTCCTTAGGTAAAAGCCAGGAGTATTCATCCAAAAATATTCTTCAAAAAGAGGAGCAAAAGAAGCACCTAGAGAATGGGTAGGCTTCTCCTTTCCCTTTCGAGAAGAGGAGGCAGTTTTCTGCTGTGCTACTGGAAGGGTCAAATTCGGCTGTCCCTTGCACTCGGTCTTATACTTCACATAATTTTTGTAAAGTAGGTTTGTTCTTGGGGGAAGTAGACCAATCGGTGTGGGCCAAAAATGATCCAATGAGTATCCCCACGGGACACCAATGGCTGGTATCTAGTGTCATACAATACATGCACAACTCCTTCGTGGGATAATTTCAAACATTTATGAATGATGGAAGCGATTTCATTCATGGAAGCTAGCCAAGGTATGCGTAACTTCACTCTGAACATAAGGTACCATGTTTGTTGACTCAATGGTACTGACATAAGGTATTTGCATCGTACCAATCAGGGTAAGGTTCCTTGAGAGGTTTGAGGTTCTCCAAGGTTATGATATTATCCTTCAACAACTTCTACAAGATGGAAGAATAAGATTATGCTAACTTTGTGAACTTTCGGCTGTGTCTGAGGCCATTATCATTCATTGCGGCTACTACATTTGCAACAACCTTTCCTTTTCTTGAGATCGATAAAATAGATTTTCCTTTTGAATGGGAGAGCGAGGAGGATCCCTCGAAATGAACTACCATTTGTTGATATTCTCATAATGTCACACACAAATGCATGAAAGAAGGGTATTTCATAAGGGAAATTTTTTCCTGCCACGGTCTTTGTAAGTTCGCTATGAACACCTTATGCACATCAAAATCGGGCAGTGAGTATGAGATCTATGAAAAGAGCACTTGATATCATGGTATGAAATCAGTTATCTTCTCATTATCCCCTTGCTTGCATCAGATAAGATTTGAAAAGGTCATCTTCGGTCCGATGTTGGCTTGCAACTATCAGAGAAACTGATTCACAAGTTGATCGAATGAGAAGATAGATTTGTTGGGAAAGGAACAGTACCACTCAAGCATTGTATCCTTGAGAGATCAAGGAAATAATTTTTCCATCAACGCATCATGATGGAAGAAGTCTGTGCACATGGCATTAAAGGTGGACACGTGTGTTTGCAAGTATCCTTTGTCACCATACTTTTCAAATTTAGGAATCTCCATTCCTTGCGAGAAGGGAGTGCTTAAGATTGTTACTGATAATGGACTATGTAAGAAGAAGGGAAAAAATATAGGCTAGGTAGAGGCCTGGGAGAGACTCGCTAGCTGGTTCTGCATGCGACCCAAGTTCTAAAGTAAGGCATTCAAAATAGGTTCATTAGATGACAGAGGACCAGTGGAACTTCTAAAACCACAGCTACTAGCTCCACCTCCGAGGGAACCTCCATAACCGTTGTTGTGACCTCTTCTAGTGCCACCACCACTAGTAGTGCCTCCACTAGAGCCACCTCCACTACTGAAGCCACCTCCATGAACTCCTCCAAAGCTACCTCCACCAGTTCCGCCTCCACTACCAAAGCCATCACCACTCATTGCACTCGAGCCTCTACCACCAGGGGTAGTAGGAGGAGTGAAACTAAACTCAAGGGGTGTTTTACTCACCTTAAGAGTGTGGGGATCCTGAGGTGCAGAGGAGATATTGATCACATACCCTAATTCGGCCATGCATATGAATGTAGTGGGTATCGAAACACCTAATTTTATTTCATAGGCATCAAGCAATTCTCCCTGAGTGGTACTCGATTGAGGCCTATATGAAGGGACATAAGCTTTAGTTAAATTAGTGAGGCCACGCAGAAATTCTACACCCGCTCAATATTTTCCTAGCAACTATCTCACCTTGCTTGCAAACCTAGCGGCTCTCGCCATGCTTGGTGCCTTCTCTAAGTGATGCACAAGGTCTAGCAATCTATTATCTAATGCCATAAGGTTTTCCATGGGAATATGCACCGCATCGTCTTCATCTACACACAAAGTTGTATGGGATGCAAGAGGAGTAGGCACACAAGTGGTTTCTTTTGTGAAACCCATCTTGTCAGCATAGTTTGTAGTAAAACTAGTGGTAAATTCATTAGTTAAACCAGTGGGAAAACTCAGGGTGAAACTAGAAATGAGTCTCATCTTCTCCATTGGTAGGTGTTGCACACTTCTCCTAATCAACGTACCCAGAAGTCATGGATTGGGTTGTGATGCTCATAAAACTTCACAACACTCATGGTTACAACAATCACAGGGTATGAGGGAAGAGTCTCAGCACAGAAAAATGGGCAAGCGTTGCTTCATGTTAGGCTCACCAAAAATGTAAGAGAGGGGGACCAACCACGTTAAGGCTCTAGGTCATGGAGAGATGAGAACGGAGGGCTGCCCTAACTTACCTCACTTTAAAGGATGGGGATCAAGAATGAAGAGAACTAAATAGTACGTATGTCACTCTTCAGACTCAATATTCAAGTTTAGGCTAGGTGAGCTGGTTTTTGGAGTCAATACTGCACCTCAGGCAACTCTCTATCTGAGGATCGCAGCACGGTCTTGGGATGAAAATGTGACGTGCTGGTGTCTCTCTGGTGCGTTGGTGTTCGTACGACTAGAAAACAACAATTATAATAAAGATTGCCTAAAAACATACTAACAACCTAACTAGTTGATTTAGATGGAAAAAATAGAAGAAAGTACAATAAGTAGAGACATAGATGATAAAGAAAATAAATGAAAGCTAGGATGATGAAGATAATCTCACAGAATTGCCAGTTCACCAGCTCTCCATGCACATGCATCCACCTACACACAAGCAAGAGGGAAAATTATTGGGGTTGTATAGGGGTTTGCCTTAGTCAGACCCCCATTTTGGTGTTTCCACCTCCACAGATAGCTAGAAAGCAACATAGTAGAATGTGTGATAAAGGAAAGAAAAGAAATCAAAGAACACTACAAATAATACTATGCTACTCAATCAAATCACAAAGGAGAGGAGTGAAGCATTACCACCTCCACCCAAAATCTCACTAGCCAATGAAAGGAGAATGCAAGGTATGGACTTGGAAAAGTCACCACAACTGCAACGGTGATGAAAAGAGGTCTCACAAGAATATAGGCCCACACTTCTATGGCCTCACACTTGTGATGTGGAGTTGACAGAGCTTCAAAGCTATTGTAATGGAGTGCTTTAATGTTTCTTGAGATTGAAGAAGTGATTGAATGTATGTAGAAGTTGCAAGAGAGTGAAGTGAATGTCTAGAGGAGCAAATGAAGTGAGAATGAATGTTTTTGAAGGTGGGATGAGAGGGAATAAGGCATTTTCGAGTTGTTTGGTTGAAGAGGGACATTACAATTCGACCCCAATTGGGTGTGTAACGCCTCTGCCAACTTCAGATGCAAGAATCCCTTAGGTCCACGGCAGCGCGCTGCACAGATGTCCAGACACCGCACTTTCGTCCTTGATAAATATTCTCTCACCGACACATAGGAAAAATTCCAAGTGGATGGAAGGTAGGTAGGTGATGTGGAATTTCACCTTCGAATTTGATTTTCTAAGGTGAGGGTATGTGAAAGGGGAATTTTCCTAAGGGGTGCAAATTCGCTCCTATATAGAAAACATAGGTAATAGTGTCCAAAAGTCATTAAGGCATTGTGTTAGAGTCAACCTAAGTAGATACCAATCCATCTTTCATTATAATGATTGTTACAAAATGGCCACATGAACCTATATGTGTTTACGAAAATATTTTATCTTAAGCTATTAGGAACTATTTCCATCATAGGCTAAATTTTATGTCAAATGTTTTTTAAGTAGCTAGTTATGATAAGAAGGAAAATGTTTACTTCAAATGGTAAGTTAGGCCTTGTTATAATAGATAATATTCACATTATCTTTTGAACTAAAGCAGTGATTTTTTTAGTGGCTAATATTCGCCAATTGGCAAATAGTTAAAATTGGGGATTCAAATTTTTGCTAATATTATACAAGTTGTAAGGTGACCCGAATTGCCACATTTTTTACAAAATTTTATTTTAGTCTTGGTTAAATTTCCAGAGCATTTATTTTATTAAAATTTTAGACACAAAATTTCACCATTTGGTACTTGATTAGATCAAATTTACCTAAAATTTATAAGTTATAGTAGAAAATGAAATTAATTTGCCAATAATATTATATCATTATTGATTACTTTAGGACCATATCGCCAATTTTAATCACTAGTGTTGATTTTATTTAAAATATAATGGTTGGGGTTGTATTTCATGGGTTAAAATGTACCCATAGAGCTTCAATGTCCATCAAGCCCAAAATTGTATTTGGGTGGTTGAAGATTTATGATCTGACGGCTGGGGTAAATTCGATGGGCCAAAATATACTCATATAAATTCAATGCTCATGGGGCCTAAAATAAAACCCAAACTGTTAGATTATAAATAAAATCAATGGTGTTGAAAAGGAATTTAGGGAAAATTTAAAATATTCAATTCTTGATTTAAAATATTAACGAATTAAGAAATTATAGACCTGAGCACTACACCTTAAACTAGTCAATCATTGCCACCTTGAGGCCCTTACTTTTCCATAGGAATTTTTTTTTTTTGAAAAGGAAGGATTGGCCATGGTAATTAATGCATATGTCTATTTTTCATTGAGATTCACCAAGATTTTCTACAAATTTGTAGAGATTTAAAAAAACACTAATAAAATCATTATTTAAAAAAAAGAAGGAAAGATTCACTAATAGAAATTAATATTTTTTTCCAAAAAAATGAAAGACTCACCAATATTTTATCTTTTTTTGGGAGTGTTTCTTAAAGTTATCATTGAACTAAAGATTCATATCTTTACAAGTATAAATCTACTAGTTGTACACCATATTATTAGAACAAATTGTTAGTGTAAATAGTAACATTATCAAACTAGTTAGCTTTTAGCCTACCTAGGAGAGTCCTATTCACACTAGTTAAGTCTCCACATGGGGATTTTTTAATTTTTGTCTCACTTTATGTGGTTGAGATAAATGTACTCACCTTTTAAGACACCCAGCTCATCCACACTTCACACATGCTCACACACTTGTCATATGAGCATACATATGTTGTACCTTTGAAGGGGTAGTCAATCAGTTATTCCTACCTTCTTGACTTGTTTAAATTTCCTATATATACAAGGCTCTTATTGTACATTTACACACTCTTCATATTATATGATAGACATCCTATTGTGCTTATTTCATTTTACTAGCATGAAAGGTTATTTTGTTGCATTCAGATCTTGGCTTCTATAACATGGTATTAGAGCCATGATTGCACACCCCTTCCTGAATTAAGGTGAATCTAGCACTTAGCACTATCATTGAAGTGTCACAGAGCCAAATAGAGCTCACCATTGCAATCAAAATCCTTGAAAACCTTAAAACTGACTATCAAATTATCATTTTTCAAGCACATGGACTTGAGCTATTAGTAATTTTTGAACCATACAGCCACACAAATCCATGTGCAAAGTATATTTTATTTTTTATTTTCAAAATATTATCATTGCAATTTTTTTTTTATAAAATACATTGTTGAATGAAAATGTTGTTTTGATTTTTTTTAGAAAATTAAAGGATTTTTCAAAAAGTGGCATGCCAAGTCTACTAGGATATTGTATAGTAGTACTATGTAGGGTAATGTGTAGGTACAATATGTCACATGAATAATTTGGTTGCATTTTTTGTGGCTCCATCAAATCTAGCAGATTCTAAATTTAACAAAGGTTTTAGCTATAACTAATTTTAGTTATAGATAATTTTATCTTGGTATCACAAAATATTGGGGACCCCTAAATTTGATAAATTTGTGCTTAAATATTTGGCTTTGATATCATGTTGAATTCAAAAAAATTCACCCCCATAGTTTGACCCCTCCTCCATCAATAGTTTCATTTTAGCACTCCAACTTCAAAGGTCCATATCTCAACCATTTGGACACATTTTTTATTTGGAGCAATTTTTCATGCTCTATCTAGTGGTGTTATTATTTTATATTTTTGATGTATGGAGTTTTTATAAATCATAGATTATCAGAAGTCACTCTACACAATTCCTATTTTTGGAACTTCAAAGGGCTCATTCAAGCACATATAGACTCCTTTTAGAGTCCTATTTTATTGAACGTAACTATTTTTTTGAGAACTATACAATATTCTATTAGTTATTCTTGAAAATATCTCAAAGTTATACTTTTAGCAAATACCTCTATTTTGAGTATTTGCAATCTTTGTACATCAAATCCACCTAGTGATAATTATAAATACACCGAAGATAAATTACCAAATAATTACAATTTTCTTGGGGGGAACTCCCCAAATTTGAATCAAAGGGGGTAATATGGTGTTTCTAACTTTGTATTTGATTGGTTCATTTGATCATGTCTCACACTAAATCCATTCCATTTGAGTATTATTAATAATCCTACTAACAAATGAAAAATCAAGTGTGAGTATTGTGGGAAGAAAAGATATACACCAAAATATTATTTTATCATCAAATTGATAAATTAGAGAAACTTCTTCTCGATCATGGTATTACCTTATCTAATCACCTAGTTCCAACACATGTAGAAACATTGTATGGTCTCACTTTAAAATATCGTGAAACATCACCATCATTGGGGGATGAACAATGTAGCCCCATGGCTCGTATTGAGATCTCATCTCTCATCTCCCACATCACCTATTACTACATCTGAATCCAAAGTTGGTATCTCCATGACTTACAATGATTGTATGTACTAGGATGTTGACATCAATTTTCTAAATCAAGTATAGTGTGATACATTTCTATGGGACACCATTTTTGTTTGTAGAATATTGGTTTATAATTTTGGATGAAACTATTGAGGACACCAGTCTTCTATTTGATGATAGGCACACATAAACACTGTTTTCAATCCATCTTTGGATCTTGATCTTTCCTTGCCTACAGTATCTTCTATAGTGATAGATTGTACATATATTCATAAGTTGATATATTCAAATCAATCATCATCTATTTTGACATCCTTTGTAGTAGAATCTCATTCTCATAAGTTCATTTATCACCATATATCTATGGTTCTTGTACATGAATAATCCATGATACCTGATTCATCTTATCAACATTTGTCACAATTCAACTTGGATATCTTTGAGCATCATTTGAAGACATCATGGGAATCATCTATGTCTTTGGACCATGCACAAAATTTAGAGACTTTCATCATTATTTCTATATATTCTTATTTAGAATGGGAAGTCATCTTGCACACATTTTTGGTGTTGTTTCTTCCCAAGGGGAGATATGTTGTTCAAAATTCATGGATCATCTTCACCATCTAGTATTGAGCATCTACCAACACTACATACATCATTTTGAGGGGAGATTGCATGATTTCTCTTCTCATCTCAATTTTGGGAGGGAGCATTTCTTCACATGGAGTTATTTCCTTCTCACCTCTTTGTGGGATCATAAAGACCCCTCTTTTCTCTCCTATTGGGGGGACCTTTATTATACATTGTGCTAAATTATCCTTGGGTTCATGATGAGTCCTTCTATATTCTATATTCTTCACTTGTACATTTTCATTGCATAATTTCTCTTTTAGAGATGAGTTTTATTTCCCATTGGGTTTTCTTCTTTACTCCATTTATGAGAAATTTATAAACGGGTACCTAACATGGCCTAGTAGTCAAGACCCATCACCATATTTGCATACATTACTCCCTAAGTTGTACTTGGAGGGTATTAATGTAGATAGTGACATTATCAAACTAGTTAGCTTTTAGCCTACCTAGGAGAGTCCCATTCACACTAGTTAAGTCTCCACTTAGAGAATTTTTTTTTTTTTTTCTCACTTCATGTGGTTGAGACACATGTTCTAACCTTTTGAGATGCTTAGTTCATGCAGACTCCACACATGCTCACAAAATTTTCATAGAGCATACATATGTTGTACTTTTGGAGGGGTATTCAATAATTCAATTCTACCTTCCTACTTCCTCTACCTTGCCTATATATGCAAGGATATCTGTTGTGCCTTTTGCACACACGCCCCGTTCAGAATGGGGACCCTCTCTTACCTCCTTTCGATCATCGGATCCCTTTTTTGATTTGCCTCATTTTGCGTACCCCCTTTTTTTTTTGGTGCCCCAAAAGATTGAAACGTTACCCAAAGTCATATTTTAGGCCTGACCAAAGTCTCCCCTTTAAAAAATTGCTAAGTCTCGGGTTGACTCGGGTTTCCCTTGTCAAAATGTCGTTTTGGTGGTTATGGCAGTTTTCAAGTTTCCCTTTTCGGGTTACCCTTGCTGGGTTTCCCCTCTCGGATTTCCTTTCCGGGTTCACCGTTTCCAGTGCCCAACGTCCGACATCTTTCCGGACCCCAGACCCCGGAAGTCGGGTTTCCCCCTCCAAATTTCCTCTCGAGCTTCATCGTTTCCAACGGCTGTGGCAGGACGGCTTCCCAATTACCGGGCTCTGGACCTCCCGCCGCCAACTGCTTTTTCAAACCCACCAACTTCACCTATCGCTGTACAGAGGAATTAAATGTTGTATTAATGGTTGTTTTTGCTATAAAAACAAATTTTCTGGCCGTCATTTTCAATTATTCGAGTGATAGAGAAAGTTGGAGAACTCCCGACGCCCTGGTATTTTCTACCCCGGATTTCAAACGCTTTTCTGATGTCTTCCGCGCATCCGATATTTTTTCTCTTCGATATTTCGAGGTAGGTTTTCCATCCACATGTCCTCCCCTTTTGTTTTGTGAAATTCTACATTTTGATGTATGTAAAACGTAAAGTGGGTTTAAAATTAAATAAATTTGTGCCCTCTGCTCAAAACCCACCTTTTAGAAAATTAAAATCAATTGCTATGTGGCTGGAAATTTGATCCAGAACTTCACCATGTCACGGTTGTTCTTCAGAATAGCACCGGTGTCTTTCGGGCTCGGGTCTTCCCGTGGCCGTCCATGCCTCATTTTCTTCAAATTCTGGTCGGTGGCATTACCCTCATCGGACTCTGTCCTCCGAAATTCCCATCCCTGGATTCCGTTGCGTTCCCACCGTTTCAACGGCCCTAGCCGACCATCTTCCCGATTCTTAGACATCAGTCCGCTACTCACTGAAACTGAATTCTGGCAAAATCTCCTTCGACCTCCGAAATTCCCCTCCTACGATTCCGTTGTGTCGTCATCATTTTGACGACCTCGCCCAAGCGTCTTCCTGACCTCCAAGCCCCGGCCCGTTGAAATCCATTTGAAACCTTGACAATCCGTCGAACCTGATAAAATGAGACCTCTGGGAATCCCCTCTCGGGATTCCTTCCCTAGGATTCCATTCTCGGGATTCCGTCCTGACTTCACCATTTCGACGACCTTCACCTAGAAGCTTTTCGAAACCCAATTCTCGGCTCCTCGGAAGTCTTCCGACTCCCAATCGGAACCCCTCGACCAAATTCCTCCGAACCCTGTCCTCCAGAATTTCGTCCTCAAAATTTCGTCTCGTGTTCATTGTTCCAAACGACCTTCATGGGATGTCTTCCCGGCTCCCGGACCCCGGTCCGTTGCCCACCGAGACTAAGTTTGTATCCTCTTCTCGCCCCCGATCCTCCTCTGGATTCTGACCTTCAGAATTCCCCTCTTGGGATTCCATTTCACTGGCGTCGTTTCGACAGTGAATTTGGGACGTCTTCCCGACCTCCAGGTCCAGGTGCTTTGTTCACCGCCTAGCTGTCCCGAGTCCTCCCCCCCCCTCCAGAGATTTTTCCTCTGGATTTCCTTCCCCGAATTTCCGCTTCCACTTCATCGTTTCCAATGGCTGATCCGAAATTGCTTCCTAGCAAAGGAAATCCGAGACCCGGATTCCGATGCCTGAATTTTCGTCCTCCCTGCGCCGTTTCAAATGGCTTTCCTGCAGAAGGTACCCGAACTCCTAAATGAGGGACCAAATGACCTCCAAATCCGAAATGGATTTTGACCCACTTGCTAAAATCATGTCTTCCTTCGTGCCAACCTTCTATTACTCAAATCCATTGCCTGGAAAGCCTTGGGGAATTCCATCCTCAATTTGCCCTCTTCGCGACATTCTGCCAAGGGAATTCCGGACCTCGGAACCCGAATTGCTTACCTTGCCTTCTAATGATGAATTATCAAGTGTTATGAAATTGTAGAGCTAATCTTGGTGTGCAGGAGCTTGTTCGGGACCGTTTCTTCATGTTTGTGATTACTGATTCTCATCTTTTGTGCAGGATTTATGGAATCCAGTGCAGAAACTTCTGGTGCCTCCAAGGAAAAGGGAAAAGGAATAGCAAAGACACCTCGAGGCAAGGAGGATAAGGACCTGATGAGGTATAAGTTCCAAGGGGTCCCCATACAATCCAGAGTCACCTCTCTCTGGAGAGACGTCACAGATACCAACATTGGTCAGGTCAATGTTGACGAATTCATACAAAGGGTCAGGATGAACCCAAAGACTGAAAATGCAAAGCTGATAAAGAAAAGAAAAATTGCTAAAGCTGTAGACTTCCCACCGGCCTTGGTGGCCCCAGAATTGGTAATGTCATGTGTAGAAGCATATCAGGAGGAGATCAGAACTATAGTAGACCGGGATGGAAATGTCCTTGCGGACATGTCCCCGTCGGGTATAACGACCACATTCCACATCCCGGCCTATGAGCACATGGAGACCCCCACCATGGCTGAGTGCAAAGAACTATGGGAGCAAGATCCCATGGGATGCAAGAAAGTCATCAATGAGTATTGGTTAAAAGACAACCGAGGCAGCACTGGCAAGCTTCCTCAGGAGCTTTTTCGCAGCGACTTCTTTGAGAATTACCATGACCTCGTAACCTTGCTGAGCCGAGTGATGGGCCTTCTTGGGGTGGCTTTCTTCTAGGAATGGACATTTTATTTCGTAGAGGAGATTCTTTGTGGCAAGGGGACCGCCTTCTATTGGGGAGAGATAATCAGTTATCGCTTCCATGAGCAGTTTACGACCATGAAGAAGACCTCCCAATTCTTCATGACCTCCTATTTGGTATATTCCCTCACTGATCAGTGACACTATCAGGGACTGAAAATGGTACCCAGTGATCCATTAGGGGTGGAACTTAAACCATACGACAAATACACCCAACTACAGTTTAGGAATTTCAAAGGGGATTACTATCGGGTGAATGATGCATTCATTGCCTCCATCATTTGGTCCCTTGGGGGTGATTTTCAAAGAAGAGTCTCTCATAGCATCGGAGCCCTCCTCAGGCAGTATGCATTCCTTTACATACAGTTCCCGAAGTTCAAATACATCCATGCCGAGGGATTCACGGAGAGACCGAACAAGTTGCCCCAGTACCCCAATGACCGGATCGTTCTATTGGAGCTAACCAAGCAACTACAACACATTCACAGCATCCTGAGCGATAAACATTTGGCAGGCCCGGTTTACCCCATTGGGCTCGGCCAAGGAATGTACAAGATTCATACCTCCCAGTGTGCGAGGTATTCAAAGAATGAGTTGGCTGAGTACAACTTCCATCAATATACTGCTCGGCCTCGAATGGACCTGTACGGGCACATCAGGAAGGCACTTGGATGAGGGTATGCCCACCTCCACAGCATCAAAGAATTTTGGGCTAACTGCAAAGATGATTTTGAGGTATGGGTGAGACATTACATGCGCATGACCACCGTCTATGTGCAAAAGCTCAACCTGTGCCTAGTTCCCGACCAGCTCGAAGAAGATGAAGACACGATGTTCGATCCAGGATACGATGCCATCGCCAATTTGCCGCTGCCTGTGATTGACTGGAATGAGCCAGAGCTTGATGATATCAACATACTCACCCAGCCCATTGAGATCCGAATGAGGGCATGGATCAACCAACAGGTAGCCCGACTAAAACAATAGGGAGTCGCCTTGACATTTAAGGGACTCGAAGGTGAACCGAGTGGCTCCGATGGGGGAGCAGCTATCGTCGTAACTGGGGAAGCATCTAGCACACCACCGTCAGCTAAGACCAAGAAGAGAAAGGAGGCTAATGAGCAGCTTCCCAAACCAAAGGTTTATGCCCAAAAGTCTTCTGAGCCAGAGCCTTCCAAGAAGAAGATAAAAACAACTGGGGGCATGAAGACAATGGTGATTCCTAAGGGCCTGCCCCTTGGGATCGGAAAAGAAAGATCTAGCTCGTTGGGGTCTCCACCTATTACGATCACCGCTGCCACCCCACTTACTTCAATTGTAGCTTCTTCTTCCTCCTCGCCTGCAGTGGACATCTCCGTCCACCTTGCCTCCTCTCCTCCAATCCTGCAGGTTATTATCGTGGATTCATCATCCGCAACGACCTCGCCAGTCTCCTCTTCTTCTGTGTCTCCTTCCCTCCCCTCTGCTCCCGCTGCCACAATGTCTACCCCTAGTCTCCCTGAGTCTTTTGTGAAGTATATGCAAAATGTGTCGTCCAAGCTCTTAGGGATGCTCACTAATCCAATGGTTCAGGCTGCAATAGCTCAGGCTATGGCCCATGCTCCAGCTCCCCTCCCCTCTATTGAACCACCAAAGATGGAAGCTACAATGCAAATATCGGATGAGCTCGAGTGAGAACAGCTTGAGACTGCAAAGGCACCGGAAGAGGAAGAATTTGAGTATAACGAACATCCACTATTCGAACGCTGTGAGATAGACAAGGTGGTTTATGAGTCCTGTAGTGAGAGCAGCGAGGGGCATAATGCTGATTTCATAAGAGAATCAAATGACCCCAAACTTAATGCAGAGTGGGGCAAGCAACTCAAGGAAATTGAAGATAATGAAGCCGAAGACCGACTAACAAGAGAAGAAGAGATTGCTACTCAAGGTGCAGAGGGCAGAAAATCCCCTATTGAGAGGCAAGACTAGACCCTACAGCATGACAAGGAAGTATTCCCCCATGAGGACGAGCAAGGGGAGAATCCTGAAGAGCAGGAATACAGTTAGAATGAAAAAGAGGAGGATGTTGAGAAAGAAGATCCACCCAAAGAGCGGTTGCATACTGAGTCCCCCACTAGACATGAAACCATCTGACCAGACTCCAAAGAGGAGAAGGAAGATGCGGGGACCGAAGAGAGGGCTCTTGTCATCAACATTGCCGAGCTTGAGAAAGGGGACAACGGGAGTCAAAGTAAACTACCTGGGGAGGAGCCCCAAGTGCCCAAATGGCTGCAAAGGCAACTAAATCAGAAGACTCCCACCTTGAAGGATCCCAAGGCAAGGCTAGAAGCCATCATGGCCAGAGCATAAGTAAGCACCAAAAAGAGGGAGAAGAAACCCAAGGTCAGATCCAAGATAACCATGGATGCGTCAGGATTGAGGGCGGTGCAAATAGCAACGCCGATGGTTGGAGAGCAAGGTATAACTTACAACATCTCCACCATTGACTTGGGAGTGGCCACGAGGGAAAAGGAGGCTTGAGCAGATTTTGGAATGGATAGTGTCGGACATTGAATGGGCAAGGGATTCCAAAGAGGAGTGTGCTCGGTACCTCAAGCTGATGACGGGGTATGAGCTGCCCGTGGTCGAGCTTAATCCTGAGAATATAAAACCCTACTTCTTAAAGATCATGGGAGATGGGATGTTTGCTGAGGTCACCACTAAATTCCTATGCTTCACCACCCGAGCCTTTGCACAATTGGAACTCTTTAAAGATAATGTTGCTAAGTATGATGATGACTGGAAGAAGCTTGGCAGTAATTCCTAGGAATGGAGTTACCATATTTTGCGATCTAACATCATGGAGCTGGATAAGTTACAATCCCTAATCCTAAGCTTCATGGATTATGCTACGTTGAAGAAATGAGAGGGCAATCCCGTCATCGACGGAGAGTTCTTTGAAGAATAGCTACAACAAGGGGCAAATTTGCTATAGTGCTGTCACTAGATGACAAAATAGGGAAGAAACAAGAATGAATTTATAAATGTAATATACTTGGGGGTAGGTGAAACCCTAATGTAAAGTGAATATTGGCCACACAATTGAATCGAATCTTGGCCACTCATTTTGTTTTTTGAAAACTATAAATAGGTCTCTCCTCCTCTCATTTTAGGGAGTTGAGTTGTTTTAAAGACATGTTGCTGAGAATATAATAGAAAATACAGTCATTTTCTGGTGTGTTTCTTGTTTTCTCCACATGTTTCATGGTTCTTCTCCATTTAGCTAGAACTTTGCTTCAAGTTACTTTACTGTTTTAGTATCCTTAGATTGACTTTGGTAGAGTTAGTATGTTGTCTCTGGTTTTGAAGATTACTGTTGTGTGTATGCTTTCCCTGTCCATACTTTTGGTCATTTGCTGATGGTATATGACTGTGTAAAGTTAGCCTGGACTTTAATTTCATTGCTGCTCATTAAACTTTATCTTTATTCATGTTTCCATGGTGAATGAATGATGAATATCTGCAGTCCCTAGAAGATAGCACAGGTTTCATGATATTGTGAGAATTTTGATTAAGTGAAATTTTGTTTAAGGAAACTGTCCATAGTAGGAACCTCCATGATCACTGTTCATCGGTAGTTGCAAGTCCGGGAAACATCTTTATCCCTCGCCCCTCTTCTTTTCCCTTTTTTTAGAAACAACTTGTGTTAAGGTTCGTTGCACATTGTAAAGCCAAATCCGACAAAACAATGGAGTCCAAGACTACTGTTTGAACCTGCAGCAAGGCGTAGTAATTCCAAATCCTTAAAACTCCATCCATTGACTCAATTCTCCTATAGTTTTGACCACGTAAGACCGCCTTGTGATTCCAGAAAAATCACACCAAACAACTAATTTATTCCAAGCCTCGTCATGACTTGACACTCGAGAGACCTTGAGATAGTGTTCTGCAATTTGATTGTGGAAGATTGTCTTTCAAGAGAGGTAATACACCTACGTATTGCCTATGTTGTGAAGTGCATAAAAATACCATCAACAATATCATTGTACATTTACACACTCTTCATATTATATGATAAACATTCTATTGTGATTATTTTGTTTCACTAGTGGAAGGTTATTTTGTTACATTCAAATCTTGGCTTCTCCAACAAAAATTTCTATTTTATTTCTCAACTAGGTTACACTAGCTATGCAACCAATTTTTCCAAAGTAATTTCATTCATACCTTAAATATTATTCCCTAATTCTATGGTTTTTGTACCTAACATTTGATTGAACCTCTCGTTAATTTTTTGTATGCTCAATTTGTCAAAATTTCATTCATGACTCTTGCTATTAATTAAAAACATGGTATTTGATCTTGGCTTGTTCAATCAAACTGTATGTGAAAATGCCATTTTTTGTAGGCTATGTAGAGTTCTAGAAGTCTTCCTAGTTTTTCATTGTCAATGAAATATAGTTTATTGTTATTAGCCACATGGAGACATTTCAAAGGATTGTCAACAAGAATTGATGAGTGGGAAAGACTAGATATTATGGAAGATTAATGACTATTATGATATTTTAAAGCTATGGATGAGAAAATAATGAAAGAAAGAAGACAATATAAAAGAAAAAAATGGGTGATCAAGAAAAATAATAGGAAGTAGGGGTTCAAAGAGAAATAAAGGAATTTGAGGAAGAGAAAAAGGTAGATGAAGGTCATAGTTTGAGACTGATTGTTGCAGGAAATTAGCATAAGAGAATGTTACTTTGAAGAACATATTATAGGATATACAATCAATGTTGCATACATAGAGCAAGGGTTACATCGTGAAGCTACAGGTTAGGAGAGAAAAACTAGGCAATAAGATTATATTGTAGATATCTGTGTGTGAAAAATGCTAGTTGTTGTTGAGGCATTTTACAAGTGAACATATTTTTATAAGAATGATTTTGAATTTCTTTGAACATGTAATAAGTTATAAAAAGTAATAACATATTATCATTCCATTTTTCTTTCAAATTGTATTGAATGTGTTGATTTGTATTTAAGGATATTAGATTGGTTGGTTTGCAATAAAGCTCGCTATTCTAGGTATACATCAAGATGTATTAGAGTGGTTATTGGGCTATGTAAAGAGGGAGACTAAGGGAATTTATTTTGGATAAGTGAGAGAGGAGGATTAAAATTATAGAGCACATTGATGAAGATAAAAGGGATTGAGGGTTGTTAATATAATAGAGATATTAATAAGATTGTAGCTAGGTCAGATTCAATGGAGGCACCAAAACTATGACCTGATTCCAAGTAGAAGATTGAGAATTAGAATTGGATGATATTATGGATGAAGTAGAGGGGATATTTTTAAAAGAAACATCAAAGATAAGTAATAAATTAATACTAGAAACAACTTGATATAGAAAAAGTTTAAGTCCATAATAAATTATAGATTGGATATTGGATATGGAGAAATATTTTGATAGTCAATCCATGAAGGACCCCAAAAAATGAATTTTAGTTTTACAAAATAGAAAGGTCATGCATGATCCTTGCTATGGCATCACATGCAAATAGAGAGGAAAATAAGAGGAAAGGAGAAACTTAAGTATTGGGATTAGATGATTGAAAAGATGAAAACCAAATTCCTACCAATAGATTATCAATTAAAATTATTTAGAAAATAATTGAGGTTGAAGAAAAGTAATTGAGTGCCAAAGACTATATGTTCAATAATTTTATAAATTTAATATTTAGGCTAGCCATATTGAGGATGATGAAGAAAAGGTCTCAAGTATCTAAATGGGCTACACGTGTCTATTCAAGATGAAATTGTTAGAGCTAATAGGCACCTCTACAAAATTCAGGATCGCTTATACTAATTCTTCTACAAGAAGAGTACAACACACAATAATTGAAAACTAAAGGAAAAGGTACAAATAAATATTGGTACATTCATTCGTTCATTATTCATAAGTAAAAAATATAAGAAGATAAACATTCACATTGCAAAGAATAGAAAAAGTGGGAAAAGTAATATCATGGCATATGTCACAAGATTCACAAAATAAAAATAGGAAAATAAATTCTTAACAAAAAATCCCTAATAAGGGTATGCGCATGACAATGGGGGGCCAAAAGGGGGTCACATGTGGATATTTTTTGTTAAAATTAGTAAAAATTAACATTGGATGAAAAATTGAAGATATTCATGCTCAAAATTTGAAGAGATGGCATAAACATGATTTGTAGTGTTCAAAATCTAGTTTCTAAAATGTTATTTTTTAAAAATGGTAGAAATTAAGAGGTTGAAATAGGGTGAGCGCACAAAGTGCTCCTATATTTGTCAAAAAAAATAACATAACATTCAGTGTGCTCCCCCTAAAAGGTTGACTTTTTTATGTATTTCACAAATCACTTCAGTGGCAAGTTATCTAACATCACATAGTTTATGTTTTGATGTTTTTGCTAATTTTTTAATGAAAATATCATTTTTTACCAATTTTCAAAGTGGACACATCCTAAAAAATACAAAGTTGAGCATGCTCCCACCTTTTTTTTTTGAAAACTAAATGAAAGTTAATTTTTTGAATTTGTACAGAATAAAATATAAAATGTCAAAATATAATTTCAAATTTTAATGAACAAATTAAAAATAACACCAAAAATACCAAGCATAGGTTTGTGGTAAAAGAAAAGAAGACAGTAGTAAAATAAACTGAAGATAAAAGCCTTAACATATTCAAACTGTAAAAAATACATGGTAAGAAAAGTAAGAGAGCATGATGTTATTTATGATATTTTCTCATATATCAACACCAAGAAATGCGCAAATGTGATGGAGAGCACACTTGACATTTAGTTGTTTCTCTATATTTCATAGAAAGTATGTCTTTGACTATTGGCATGCAAGTCCAGTCCTTTGAGTTGGATGCCCAAGAAAAATCCAACCCTAAGGGTTAGTAGTTTCTAAAGTAAGTTACAAAGCTATTATAAAATAACACTAGCACCTTAGACCAAAAAGTGGTTTGACCACTTTGTGGTCCCCCATCTTTATGCACATACCCATAAACTTATGATAATGTGTGAATATAATATCACACCAACACTTCCTCTCAAGTGCAACTTAGGGAGGCTACACACATAAGCTAAAATAAAATATAGGTTCTAACAACAAGGCATGACTAGATACCCATCTACAAATAAAATATCTCAAAACATGAGTATAGGAGAAAAATATAGTAGGAAAAAAAATCTCTCCAAAAGAGAGAAAACAACAAGTAGAAGTGATGGGTCATAAAAAATCAAGTCTACAAATATATAATGAATACCCCCATAAGAGAGAGGTATGTGCATAGAAATGGGGGACCAAAGGAGGTTCAATAGTGTATAATTTTTTCTTGAAATTAGTAAAAATTGATCTTGGATGAGAAATTTAAGATAATCATTTTAAAAATATGAAGATATGACAAAAACAATATTAGTAGTGGTTAGACTATAATTTCTAAATTTTTTTTTTTAAATGGTGGAGATTAAGAGAGTCAAATAGGAAGAACACATAAAATGTTCCTATTTTTGTCAAAAAAATAACATAGCATAACTTGTGCTTCCATGCACAGTGAGTCAAATATCTATTCTACATTGAGTTAAATGTTTGCAGCAAGTTAAATATCTATTGTGTGGTGAGTAGGATGTCTACAACATGTTAAAGTCTCTGTTATTTATAAATTCATAATAAATCAACAATCAAAGACAACCAAAGAGAAACAAACAAAATAGTGGCAACCATTTAGTTGTGAAAATTATTGTAGCAACAGGGTGCACTATTTATTAGCCAGAAAGTGAAATTGCTAAGGTTTAGTATTGGAGTTTTATGCCCACCTTATGGCCCATCAATTATAACTGATTGAGAGATCTATCTAGGTCATACCACACAATTTTATGCTTTTGTGTTGTGGTTTCCTTTATTTGTCCCTTTAGTAAAATTACATAAATAAAAAATAAACCAAAATTGGCTAGTTGTTAGGAGTTTTTGAGCTTATTATCTTGCAAAAAAGATAAATGTGTTGTCATAGATCAAATTTGGTGGAATTCGTATAAAAATGAATAAGTTATGGTCTTGTGGGTTTTCAACTTGCTACTAGATCCTTGTAGGGAATTTTATCTAAACTAGATCTTTACATGAATTTAGGTTGTTGTTAGTTGCAGGCTTTCAGGTTGCTACAAAATATTTGTGGAACTTTTCATGTGAACCAAAATTTGTTTCAATCTAATACTTTTCCAATTCTGATGGATTTTCCCACACAATGGGAAAGGTGATATCATTCAATTTTGTGGGGATTCCTTATTGAACCAAACACATCCAAAGATGTAGTTACCGCATAATTGTTCACAATAACTTATTGAGACCTGAAAATGACTAAGTATAAATTTGTGGGAAGATGGAGGCCAAAGTTCCACAATGGATGGTTTGCAAGGATTTCCAACCAAACCACATAATTTAAAGTTGTCGGTGCTGATGATTTCCTCATAGGTTCCGATATAGCCCAAGCTCTCACATCCACCCAAATTAAGCTGAATTTAACTAAGTAAAGCATTGTGGGAAGATGGGGTGAACTTCACACATCTGGTTGCCGATGGATTTCCCGTACTTGCAGTTGAGGCCTGATTTTCCATATTTAAGGGATTTTAGTGGTCAGAGGATTTATGGGGTTTTCTAAGTGAACATGACCAATTTAAAGGTGCAATTACAGGTGGATTTTCTTCTGATCCCAATGCCACCCATTTTTTACTGCATTCGAATGAGCTTTGAATTCTCGTAACAAGTAAAATTGAGGATCCAACTAAGGAAAAAAAAGTAAAATAAGATGCTACAAAATTCTAAAGGAAGGCAGATGGGCAACATATTTTTGCAAATGATCAAAGTGGACTTATTTCAAACTAGAATCATTGTAAATGTTCTAGTGACTTCCTCAACTACCAGTTTTGATCTAGAGTCTCTAGAGAGGGCATTTAATCCATTTACCATGGATTTTCAAAGCGATTTCAGTGTCATACTGCATTCATTAAGTTACAAAGTTCCTTATATTAGTTGGCCATCCTCAGATCATGATTTTCAACATATTTCACAAGAGTACTCGCGTGTGATCCATCATTCATCAGCGAAGGTATGGTAGGGGTATGTTTGAGGGACCTCTCATGCCACAAATTAGAGTTCTATGTAGATTCATTATTTTAGTTTTGCAAGGTTGTGACTAGGATTTCTCTCTATCACATTCTCTCTCTTTAGTGCCTAACAAAGGAATAAAACATTGTTAAGCCTCATTGTAAAGAGTTATTCTTGTTGTTCTCTATGGATACTTGCATGTTTTGCAAATCTACTATTGTAATAGGCTCCATGCCTCTGAATCAATTGAGTTATCCTATTTTTACCTCTTCTCACTTTTTATGTGTTGTGTAAAATCTTCTTACCTTCATGTCTAAATGAATGTTGATCATTCTTTTGGATATGTATGTTGTGTGAAACTTTTTTGTAGGAGCTATCTATGGATCTTTTCTTTCCCTCTTAGTGTTTGTCAAACCCTAACCTTCATACGCACTCCTAAGAGCCAATATAGTAGAGACACATGTGAGTCCTTATGGTTGCTTCTTTGATTCTCTATTTTGTAGTGGGCGGGAAGAATCAACCATTAATCTAGGTGCATCACCACATTTCCCTTCAATGCATTCCTTCTTACCTTTTCCCCTAGAGAATTAGTAGAATAGGATTAGTTGTAGGTTTATGTAGTGCTAAGTTGGTCCATTAGTCTTGCATCTAGATTAGAAAGGGATTCAGTCTTCTCTAGAGGTTTGATCTTCAATGCAAGGGTCCCATATCTAAAGATCAATCCCATGTTTTGTTGGCATACACAACATCAAATTTAGTAAAGGTGAAATTCCAAGTGACAATAGTTTTTGGCATATCTAGTGGGACCAGTGTGATGATTTTTATCTCATCTTGTTGAGATATTGGTGCTTCAACAATAGTTGTAATCATTGAACATATTCTTCAACACCTGGCGACTCTACAATTCAATACTGGTGATCTTACTAGTATGTACTTAGTTTCTTTGGTTGAGAAAATCCTTTTTCTCTTTCAAAAGTATTGTTAAATAAAATATCATCTTCTAATAATGCTTCAAATATGTCAACATATCATGGGAATACATTCTTTTCCCCTCCACTCTATGAATACAATTTTTTTTGCCTCCTTATCAACAATACCAAGCTAGTATTTCTCCTAGTTTCATCCCAAATATCTCTTCTACAATAGGTTATCAACATTTTTAAAATTCTTACCTCCCACCCATCCCTACTCAGCCTTCTTGGTAGCCTACACATGTTTATCATCAATCTCTGGAGGCCTATTTTATTCCTAATCAGCAAGTCCACCATCCCACTCAACCCCAAAACATAGAAAAATTGGAGAATATGAGTATCAAATACATGAGGTTAAACTTACAAAAATTGTTGAGGTCCACTGACCAGGATTAAGAATACAAGTTATAGCAAGAGGAGATTGCTTATCAAAATCATCTTCACCATCAAAAAAATTATGAGTAGTAGATGGAGGCACAAAAAAAACAACATGACAAGTTTCTTTCTAGACAAATTTCTATTAGGGAAGAAAAAATTAGATAGTTGGCATCTAAGGAGAAACAAATCATGCAAGAAGCTAAACCAACCTCTTGGGCTCCTCGAGCTTCAAAATCCCAAGCTTTAAGGTTTCTTGCCCCTTATAAGAGCCTATACTTATGGAAGCTCAAATTCTACCCTACAAGAAAAACCCCCTCAAAAGCATTGCATTTCTCAAGAGATTCAAATGAGCCTCCAAGATTCACTACCAAATTGACCCTCTTGCGTTAGCACCATTTCACTTTTCAAGGGTGGACTTGTTGTTTGGCAAGATAGTCAATCTGATAGAAGGGAGGAATTTAGAACAAATGAGGAACCCCATGCTGTTTGTGAACCCCCACATGTCATGGAAAAAATAAATAAAAACCTTTTGTATGAAAAAATGGAGGATGACTAGCTGGAGTAGAATAATGATACCAATGACCATGATAAGATACTGGTCTATGAGGATGAGGTCTCTAGTAATGGGAAGATGCAACAGTTCCGTTCAACTTGATAAGTTGGAATGAATGTGACTTCAATGATATGGGGTAGTAGGCTTTCCAATTTAATGATTAAGCTAGTGAGGAATCTCAAACTGATGTTGTTGCAACAATATACATGGAGGAAGGTCTATGCTAGATATCTAATATTGTTGTAGCAAGTCGCCAAAAGAAATAATTTAAAATAAAGAGACAACCTGAAGAATTTAGTTCTTCATCTAAATTGTCTCACAAACCCAAGTTATGTGTTGATGAAATATGCATCAATACATGTGTTTATGATGTATATTGGTTCTCTGCTATCTTTGAATGTGACAATGTTGAATATGAGGTCTTCATTCAAGATGAAGATGTGACCTTTTTTATTGGAGATAATACACCTAATCTTGAATGTTTCACTTGGAGACAACATACCAAGGTTGATGTTGCTGAGCAACAACATATTCATCAAGAGGATAAATCTTTTGTTGCTCAAATTGATAGTATTTTAGAGCTTCAAAGTTTTTCATTTGAGGTGCATGAGGAAGAGCTTCCTTGTGTAGATCAACAAGAAAATATGGCATATTTTGCATCACCATGTGAGCTGGAAACTTTCTCTTATTATTTCAGCTCATGCCATGAAGAGGTCAACTATTGTGACAATAATATGCCCTTGTGTGAAGAGAGTCCCCTTTCCCCTACAAGTGGTTTTCCTTTTAGTGTTAATCTACTTGTCAAAAAAATTACCCCTAATGCTATATGTACACCTAATGCATCACTAGAGATGAATATGGAATTTATATTTTGTGGCTACCCTATAATGGCTAATTAGATGGTGAAGATTCTTGTGGCTGCCCTATAATGGCGAATTAGATGGTGAAGTGAATCTTCACTATATTGGTAATGTGTGTAGATTTATGCATGTAGGTACAAAATTTCAATGGTTGTAGTTGGGTAATGAATGCCAATATGGTATGAGGGAGATGAAATCCTTTAAAAGACTTGTCTTTAACAAAGGTAAGTTATGATAGTTGGCATTTTGTTTCATTTATTTACATAGTAGCTTAGTTTTTATGCTTTCCAAGAAGTTTTATTTTGTACACTCTATATTCTCCTTAAGGGAATATGATTTAGTTTTTTTTCTTTCCTCCTTGTGTAGCATGCACGTTGTTGTGTTCCATTTATGTTGTTTCAAGACAAACCCTGTTGTTGATGGCCCTTGAACCTATACCTAATAGACGCTTATGGATTCTAGGTTCACTATGTTTAGCAAGAAAACATCCCACATAAGTCATCAAAATGTTGGAATTTTATGCCCATCTTATGTCCCATTAGTTATAACGGACCTAAGAGATCTATTTGGGCCATATTACATAATTTTATGCTTTTGTGTTGTGGTTTCCTTTGATTTCCCCTTTAGTCAAATTACATAAATGAAAAATACTCTAAAATTGGTTGTGTTTGGAGTTTTGAGGTTGTTATCTTACAAAAAAATCCAAATGGGTTGTCATAGATCAAATTTGGTGGAATTCAAGTAAAAAATGAGCAAGTTATGGTGTTGTGGGTTTTCAACGTACTAGTGGATCCTTATGGAGAATTGCATCTGGACCAAATCTTTGTGGGATTTCAATTTTCTACTGGTTGTAGGCTTTTGGGCCACTACAAAACATTTAAAAAACTTTTCATGTGAACTAGAACTTTTGTTTTAGTTTGATACTTTGCTAGTTCTGATGGATTTTCTTGCACTACGGGAAAGGCGATGTCATCTAGTTTTGTAGGGATTCCTAATTGAACCAAACACATCCAAAGATGTAGTTGCTATCCGATTTTTTGCAATAACCTATTGAGGATTGAAAACAACTAAGTATAACTTTGCAGGAATGTGAGGGCCATCTTCCTACAATGCCAATGGAGGCCAAAGTTCCACAAATGGATGGTTTGCAAGGATTTCCAACAAAACCAAACATAATTTAGAAGTGTTGATGTTGATGATTTCCCTATAGGAGATGATGCAACCCAAGCTCTTGCATCCACCCAAATAAATTTGAATTTAACTAAGTATAGCATTGTGTGCATATGGGGGTGAACTTCCCACATTCGGTTGTAGATGTATTTCTCTCAATTATAGTTGAGGCTCAATTTTCCATATTTATAGGATTTTAGTGGCTAAAGGTGTTGCAAGGTTTTCTAATTGAGCCTAATCAATTTAAAGGTTCCATTGCAGATGGATTTTATGCTTGAGCTTGATGTTGCTTATTTTTCCATCATGTCTGAATGAGCTTCAAATTCTCGCAACAAGTAGAAGTGAGGATCTAACTAAGGAAAAAGACTAAAATAAGATGCTACAAAATTCTAAAGGAAGGTGGTTGGGAATTGTATTTTTGTGATTGATTAAAGTGGAGAGATTTCAAACCAGAATCATTGTAAATGTTTCAACATTTGACTTCCCCAACTACTAGTTTTAATCCGTAGAGTCTCTAAAGGGGGCATTTAATCCATTTCCCACATATTTTTGAAAGGATTTTAGTGCCATGTTGTATTTATTAAGTTACATAGTTCCTTCTATTATTCAACCATCCTTAGGTCATGATTTTAGTGTGTTTTGCAAGATTCTATCCATACACAGTCCATCATTCATCAATAAAGGTATGTCAATGGTATGTTTGAGGTATTTCTCATGCAATAAATTGAAGTTCTATACAAATTCATCAATTTTTTGTAGGGAAATAACTAGGATTTATCTTTGTCACGTGCTTTGTCTCTTCAATGTCCAACAAAGGAATAAAATGCTATTAAGCCTCATTGTAAAGGGTTCTTCATTTTATCTACAAAGACTTACATGTTCTGCAACTCTACTATTATAATAGGCTCCATGCCTCTAAATCAATTAAGTTGTCCTATTTTCACCTCTTCTCACTTTTGAAGCATTGTGTAAAATCTTCTTACCTTCATGTATGAATGAATGTCGATCATTTTTATGGATATGTATGTTGTGCAAAACTTATTTATAGGATATATCTATGAATTTTTGCTTTCACTCTTAGTGCTTGTCAAACCCTAACCTTCATACATGCTCCTAAGAGCCAGTATAGTAGAGACCTATGTGAGTCCTTTTGGCTACTTCTTTGATTCTTTGTGTTTTAGTGGGTAGGAAGAAACAACCATTAATCTAGGTGCATGACCACCCTTTCCTTTTTATGCATTACTTCTTACCGTTCCCCTAGAGAATCATTAGAATATGATTAGTTGTAGGTTTATGTAGTGTTGGACTGGTCCAACACTCTTGCATCTAGTTTAGAAAGGGAGCTAACCTTCTTTAGAGGTTTGATCTTCATTGCAAGGGTCCCATAGCTAAAGATGAATCCCATGTTTTGTTGAAATACTAAACAACAAGTTCAATTTGGGTGAAATTCCAAGTGACAATAGTTAGCATTTACCCTAGGGCCTATGTTAGCGAAAGGGGTGATAACCACCCAAGAGCTTAGTCCCTTGGTCATATGGCGTGGTCACAACCAACCAGAGGGGTTTTAACTCTTGCTTTGATTTTCTCTCTAGTTTTCCCTCAAATTTTTTAATAAAAAATTATGAAGTATAATTTAAACAACATAGGGAAAAAAAATTGTATGTCTGTAGTTGGTCTGCGGTGTATGTTTTTTTGGCTTTGTCTCTAATGTTTTTTAGACTTGAACTTTTTGGCCCTTGTGGATCTTTGTGTTTAGGGTACAACACCTTGTAAATGTTGCTTATCGTATCAAAAACATAGAGAAAAAGAAAATTGTCATAACTTTTGATTGGCAACTCGAAATTGAGTGCCATTTTTTGAAAGTTGATATTTTTGTATGCACAATCTAATGGAAACATTATCACACTAAAATTATAAAGTTAATTTTTCTTGCATTAGGATTTTATCTAAGAACTAATTATATAAAGTGCCAAAATCTAGGAGGGATCAAATATTAAATCAAGGTGGGTGTTGTGTGTTGTGTCTTGAACACTTCCTATTTTCCTTCTATTTATTCATTTTTTGTATAAGCATTTATGCAACAATTCAATTTCTAGCATGGAATAAAATCAAATCATCACAATATTAACACCCTTTAACTATCATGATTGGAAACTAAAAACTTACAACTTGTGCTAAAGAATAAAGGGTTGCATAGGGTAACAATGGGAACCGATAAAGAACCTGTTACTAAGGAAGCTAAAGAAAAATGCTTTAATAAGTTTGATCAAGCCTTTGGATTTTTGTGTCTAAATGTATCTCCTAGACTTCTCTTTCATGTAGAGTTCTTGAAAACACCCAATGAAGTTTGGCTTGTATTAGAAAAAATCTTTGGGACAGTAGTTGAAATGAAGTCGGAAAATGAGATCATAAGTTTGAGTACAAGTTTTTTTACACTCCAGAGGAATTCTTTGTTGAGATCAAATCATTAAGGTTGTAGTTAAAAAAATGTGGAATAGAGAAAAATAATGACCAAATTTTTCTTTCTATACTCTCCAAACTAGGTCTTGACTATTCTATGTTTGTATCTACCTTCTACCCCACCAAAAAAATCTCTTGGAACTGATTGGAGTATGCCTTCTCTAGATAACTTCATTGCCCACAAGCGTAAGTATTCGATCAAGAGGCAAGTAAAAAGTAAAATTAAAGAAGAAAAGTAATAACTCAAATAGAAATCAAAGCCACAAGAACTCTTTGTTAGGAATGAGAAACAACAAGCTTCAAACAACAAAGGGGAGAATAAAAACACTCAAAAGGATGAGGAGAGCAAGAAAGAAAGAAAAAAATCCTTCCAAAACAAACACTGAAACTTCTTCTAACCAAGGGAAACCTAAGAAGAAAAAAAAAGTGTTCCTATTGTAAGAAACTTGGGCATGATAAGAACAATTGTATGAAGAAGCAAATTGAACACCTCAAACATCTTCATGAGAAGCATGACATAGGGGTCCCTGAATCTATCAAATAATTCTCATCAACTCAAGAATCTACTAAGACAAAGGAAAAGGGTAGATAAAAACTAAGGGAAAAACTCTCTAGTTGCTATTGCATTATCATCAACTCCATCTTATATCATTGACTCAAGTGCCTTTCACCACATGGGATCTTCACATGATGAGTCTTATTCCTTAGAGCCTTATAGTATGTATTCTATCACTTTGGGTGATGATACTCCAATATCAATTACAGGGAGAGGGTCTGTTGAAGTTGAAGGTGGAACATTCACAAATTTCTTAAGTGTACCTTCTCTTGCAACTAATCTCCTATTAGTCTATCAAATTACATAGATAAGAAGATAAAATTGTTGAGTTTGAATGCCTAATTCAATATTTATTAGAGACTCGCAGTAGATAGATTATTACATTTGGGATAGTTGATCACACATCTCAATTCTATTCTTTCTCACATTTTTCTCTAGATGATCTTACAATACCATTGATTGGTTTACTCTCATACATCTAGAGAATCATATACTGAGGAAAATTTTGGTCACTTGAATCTATGTCTACTTCAATCCACATTACTTCATGCCAAGACTCCATCTCTTCCATCTACTATTGCATCTACAGATTTTAGTGTCACTTCTTCAAGAGTTTCTAGACATCATTAATAACTTTAAGAAAATCCCTTAGAAAAAGGATATAAAATCTTGGAAAATATTTCATTTTTTGGAAAAAAAAAAATTATTGACAAATCTTTCCTTTTTTTGAAAAGTAATAATTTAATTGGAATTAATTTAAATAACTAAAAATTTGTAGAAAATCTTAGCAAATCTTAACGAAAAAGAGGAAAATTCATTAATTACCATGGTGAATCCTTCCTTAATAAATAAATAAATTCTTATAGAAAATTAAGGGCTTGAGGGTAGCAATGATTGACAAGTTTAAGGTGTAGTGCTTATGTCTATAATTCCTTAATATTTTAAATTAAACATTGAACCAACTGTAAATTATTTTTCAACACCATTTCAATTTTATTTATAATCTAATGGTTTAGCTTCTATTCACAAGCCAAAATATACGTATAGAGATCCAATGCCCATGTGAATTAGATATCTATAGGTACATTTTGGCTCACAAAATTTAACCCCAACCATTAGATTATAAATCTTTAATAGCCCAAATACAATTTCAGGTTCAATGTACATTAGAGCTTTGTGGGTATATTTTAATCCATGGAATACAACCCCAACCATTAGATTATAAATAAAATCAATGGTGGTGATTAAAAATTGGTGATATGGCCCTAAAGTAACCAATAACTATATAATATTATTGGTGAATTAACTTCATTTTATACTATAACATATAAACTTTAGGCGAATATGATTTAATTAGGTATTGAATATTGTGGTGAATCTTTGAGTTTAAAAGTTTAACAAAGTAAATGTTTTCACAATTTAACCAAGACAAATAAAATTTTGTAAAAATGTGGCTATTCAGGTTGTCTTATAGTGTGTAATATTAACCAAATATTGAATTCCCAATTTCAACTATTAGCTAATTGATGATTATTCACCACTAAAAAAATCACTACTAGTGATTCAAAGCATCAAGCTATTCATCATCTTCCAGACATAGTTAATTGGGATGAGTACTTGACATAAACTACATGTTTATTTTGTGAGTCGTATCTTGCAAACTTGGAGGACACTATTGAGGATATTCACATTCTCTTTGATGTTAGCTCCTATGGAGTTGCAGATCATCTTCTTCAGATTTTGTGAGGGAATGTTTAGACCCTCTTGTTCCTTCTCTACATCACCATTTTTCATAGTTTGGCAATGGTGTGGAGACATTTGAGCAGCACTTGGAGGGATCATCATTTTCTATGGATTATGTTCTACATCAATTTCCATGATATTTTGGATTTTCATCTTCATCAATGTGGCTTGGAACACCTAATATGATTTTGGTAGCTTTTGACATCGACATGGGGAAACTTTAGTAGAATTTAGAGAAATCACACATCTTCATCTTTCTTCCCTCATCTTCTTTTCAAGAATGGGAAGAAATCATGTATACATTCTTGGTTTTGTTTCTTCCGAAGGAGAGGAATTTTTTTGATGTAGTTGAATCATATTTAGCATTTAGTGTCAAGTATCTATGATCATTTCAAGAGACTCTACTTTGAAGGGGGATTGCATAACCTCTCTTCTTATCTCTTATGGGGAGACCTTTTCCTCATTTGGGGCTTTATTCTCATTATTATTTAAGAGAGCATATTTATTATCTCTCTTTTGGAGGGGAGTTTTTTCCCATTGGATTTTCTCACTTTCTCCATTTTATGAGAGATTGCATTGTATTTGGGTACCTCATCAAACCTAGTTGTCAAGACCCAATTTTATTTTGTCCATATGAGTTATTCTCAAGGGGAGGTGTTAGTGTATATATGCATTATAGCACATGGTTATACACATTGCATTAATCCTAGTTAGGTGTCTTAGTTAGAGCTAGTTAGCTTGTTGCCTCTTGCAATTTTAGAGAAAGCTAACTTGCCACCACTCTTTGTTAGTGGGAGTCAACTACTTGGGTAAGTGCACCAATCGATGACACAATTTAGGTGCCAAATTTAAAATACGTTAAGAAAAAACCCGAAATAAGCCATTTGGCATGCGCTAAATGGCTTATTTGACATAAAAGCCAAAAATCGGGTTTCAAACCCTCATTTTGTCTTCAACCCACAGCTTGAGGAAGAGGATTTTAGGTTTGCAACTCGTGCTCACCAAATCTCTTCCATTGTTTGCATCCTTAGCTTTCCATTTTCCATGAGGATTCCACCAACATGTTGGAGATGTCGAAGACTGCAAAGAGGTATGCATTTTTATTCTATTTATTTTGAATTTGATTTAGAATGCAAATTTAAATAGGTTTTTATAATAAAACTTTTTTCTAATTCTTAGGGAATGAATCTCCACCTCGAAACATTGAGAATTCACAATCACCCCCTCATGAAGAGCCTCCTATACAAGAACAACTCAAAACCCCTCCATCAATTCATAGGCATCCTCAAGGAACACAAGAAAATATTCAAAATCAAATTGAAAACAATAAAAGAGACATTCAAAAATTAATTGCAAGATTAACTGAGCATGCTGAAACCCACCCTTATAGGAGAGGGATTGTTGAATCATTGAATTCAATTGTAACCCATGTAGGATAAATGAGCGAGCAAATGAGTTTTTGGTCAAATAAGAGGCATGAGATGAGACAATTTTATGCTAGTGGTTTGTCATATGTAGATGTCAAAAAACTAAAAATTAGCAAAGCCAACTTGTGTGCCCTATTTATAGACCCGAAAACCAATGAACCTTTGTCTCATGCATGCAGGAGGTTCCCCATCCATTGGTGCCACCATGAGTTAATTAAAAAAAAAATTTGGGAGCGGTGGTGGATGGTATTTGACCAACCTCCATGCAATAACCATGAGGTGCCACAATAATTTTTGAGGAAACTCTATTGCGAGTTTGTCATCAATAAAATGCCAAACTATTTTGACATCTTAGACTTTCAAGGTAGAGGTGGGGGCTCCACACACGATAGACCTGTTGCACGACGTAATCCACAGTTGACACCGAGAGCCTTGGGAAAACCCATGGTGGAGCATGTCGTTTTTCCTTCCATTGTTAAGGATAGTGTAGAGGTGGACACGATGAAGTCGATTGGCTCACTCACTCAGACCATTTTACAGTGTGTGAGTCCTCTAGTAGAGCCTGGTGTGGAGGAGACGTGTAGGCCCCGAGCTCCACCCCACCATTGTGGCGCTTGTGGTTTTGTTTGCACGTACGATTATCAGGGTACTCGTGATGCAACTACACAGCCTACATCAATTACAGAGGCGATGGCTTTCACAGATGATATTCTGAATGATACATTCAACATTGACACTTAGGTAAAATTTAGCAAGTTATTTTAATGTTGTTTATTAAATTATAATTTGAAATTTAAGAATAACTAAATTAGTAGAATTTTGATATGATGAAATTTCAGGGTCGCATTGTTCATGAGGCATGCTCTATTCCTACAGACCCTTATACATTCTCGACGATGAGTCCACATGTATGCAACTAGTATTAAAGATATTATTATTGCATTTGAACAGTTGAATGTTATATTTGAATGTTTGTCTCATAACATGCTTTGGATTTCAAATAGTTTCTTGGTGTACCTTCTTCCTCCACACCTCATGATTCATATCCTCAAACAACGTACACTCACGTAGCCTTTATTCATTAATGGTTTTGTAAATCTATGTTAGCTAGTTTTTGTAATTTTGCGTATAGACAAATCTAAAAAAATGATGAGAAACACAAGCATTGCATTCAAGTATTTCTTGATCATGTCACATTATGTTCTCCTAATTCACTTTTTGTTCATTTATTCCTTCCTAATCCCTTACCATTAACATTTAATAGTTCACCCTATTTTCCATGATCCCCTCCTAGCCCATCCCACTAATATCTTCTAGTCCATGCCATGTGTCATTATGTCCTTCTACTCCCATCTTATTGTACCCATTATTATATCACCCTAGATGTTCCATGATCCCCTATGTTCCACCCTATTTTCCTTTATATCATCCTATGTTATATCATATTTATCCATGTTTCATCCTAGATAACTCTTCTCTATTATTGCTACACATAGGTCAAGTTCGCACTTCATGTACTGTAGTCAAACCCTAGACAACTCCTAATTCACCCTATGTTGCATTATTCCCTAATAATCACATCCCATTAACCTCAAATTGTCCACCCTATATTTTTTTATGTCATCCTAGCCCATCCCATCAATCTATACTAGTCCATCCTATGTTCCATTAATCCCTTTGGTGCAAGGGCACCACTCTTTTCTATGTTTCTTCATTAAGTGTCTGATAGTGGTGCAGGAGCACCCATGGGTCTAAGTGACCTAGAATTGTTTGTTATGTTTTGTTTCTTTGTTTAATTTTGGAATAAGGTATCATGGACCATTTCATTTCTTTGTAATACGTCTCCTAGGGATTTGGTGGAGTTTTGGTCTTGATGACCAACTTTTTGTACAAACAAGGTCTCCATCCTCCTTTGTAAGTCTAGTGCATTTTGGAAAATTAAGAAAAAAGGATTCCTTGATGTAGCTAGACACATAAGGGGAGTCATCTTGTTCATTTTGAGGAGTTTTGGATGCCTTTCACACAATTTGGAGGTATCTTTGTAGGCGGGTTGGTGAAAGTTGGCTAAATTGCCTTAATTAGGCATTAAAGAGTAAAAAATAAGTCTTTTTGTGTTTCCAATGGCCAAATGGTTCAAATTTCAGTTGGAGGAAGTTTGAGGAGCTTGGAAGGCTTCATATATTCCTCTCTTGTTCGAGGCAAGGCTGTTCTTGAATTTTGGAAGAAGTTTTCAATAAAGAGTTTGTTGATTTCTGTGTTTTCTTGAAGAAATTGTTGATCCCATACTTGGTACGGTTTGTACATGTTGTTTCATGCTCCAATCCTATAATGGTTGGATAGGTAATTGAATAATATTTCTTTTGGAATTGGAGTGGTGAGATTTTGTTGAGTATCGAGGGAGATATCTTAATTTTACTCTCGGGTGGTTTGAAAACCCTCAAAATCAGGGTTTTGAGTGAATTATGGGTGTTTCTTCCACCCGCACACTTTAGAGTTGCTAAATATTGGTGGGATGGAATTTATATGACTGTAATATTATTTCCTCAATTTATTGGAAAATGGAAGGCTCATTGGAGGAAGTGTTGTGAGATTCTTGGCTTGACATCTCTATGTGGCAAGCCTAATTAACAAGCAAAAAAGTGAGTTTTGCTTGGTTTCTGGAAAATCTATTTGGAGGGCACTTAGGAATGATCGTAAAAGGTGTGGAAAACTTGTAGGATTTTTTTTTGAGGATTTGGGGTGAAGGGGAGAGCCAAGATAGTCAAGACCCAGGTGTAGGTATGTGATTTAGGCCTTTGAGAGCAGCGGTAGAAAAGGTCATTGTGAGTTATGCCTTAACAGTCAAGAGGAAAGGTTTTGGAACTTTGTAGGGGTCCATGTGGGGTATTTGAATCCATGGGTTTTATTTCTTGATAGTCCTCCATGTGTTTTTTATTCTGATTGTCCTACTGGGTAAGAGCTACAAGCCTTAAGAGGGAATGAGGTCTAAATCACCATAGTGATAGTTCTTTATTGAAACCTAAGTGCTAGAGGGTTGTTGAACCTTGTTTTGTCCTAATGTGACATGATCCAAATTATTTCAAGCTTTGTAGGTGGTCTGAGTTGTGAACCCTAGGTGTGTGGGGGCTGATCACTTAAAGAATAATGGATTTTATGTCTCCTTGTAAGAGTATTTGAGTGAAGCGTTGAATTCGATTGTCTTTGCCATCATAGTTGTGTGTTTACCTTCCTACCACTCTGCATTAGATAGGAAAGGTGTGTTAGGATGTTTTAGTTGAGTCCTTGAGTCTTAATAAGGTCCAATGTGACCATTCTATTGTAATTGATCAACTTTGAGGGGCTTTTGTATTCATCTTGTAAGGTTTGCAAATCATGTGGAAGGAATTGTCAAAGTTGACAAGGGGTGTCAAGGTAGATAGGATGATGTTTTCTTGAGTAAGTCATGATTTCCTAGTTGAATAATATATCATTAGACTATTTTTAATAGTTTAGGTGTTTAAGAGGATCTAGGAAAATATAAAGAGTCAAAACTTGAAAGTGCCAAATTTGTGAGTTACATAAATGCAACAAATTTGTAATGCAATAGTCATGAGAGGTTTAAAAATTAGTTTTAAGGTAGTTGGGAGTTGGTTTGATGAGGAGAATCCTTTAAAAATTCATGACAGTTCATTTTGTAACGTTAGCTTGAAGTTTGAAGCATTGGCAATAAGAATATCTTTGTTTTTCATCAAATTTCTGAGTTTTCTTGTCATTTGCAGGCTTGTACGAGCCCGTACAGATTGATTGTGCCATGTAAATCATTTTACTTTGTGGTGGAAAGTGTTAAAAATATTTTGGAACAAGTTTGAGGGAGATCCATTGTGATTTGTGGTAAATATCCTTGTTTTCCTGTGACAGGCCTAAGACACACTGTTTGAGGGTTTTGTAACCAAAATCATGATTTAAGGTCCCTTACACCGACTGTACCTACTGTAACTAGTGTAACGGTCCATACGGAGTCTGAGTAGGTTGTAGGTTGAATTATTAGAGTTGTGGAGAAGGAACTAAGGAGATAAACCTGCTATCTTGATGAGTTTCGTGAAGAAAAACACATGAAGATGGAGCCTTGGGTCTAAGGTTTATGGAAATCAATGAGAGTGTGGATTTTTTTGAAACTTTTTAGAATATACATGTCTGAGTCAGTGGCATGGTCTGGGAGGTTGTGCAAGTGGGACTTTGAATAAACCCTCTTGACTTGGCATGAAATTGAGGGTTTTGGAGTTTGCTATGTTGGAGGTGTCAACCCTGGGTGTTGATTGTGGTTTTAGAGGTTTGAGGGCATAGTAAATTCTTCCCCAAGGTTTCAAGGGTCTGTGTTAAGATTAAAGGTATATTGCTTTGTAAATCTGGCCTAATTCATGGCCTAGGACAATGTTGAGGGTCTAATTTCAAGGGATTGGTCCAAAAGACTTGTATCTAGTTAAGAGATATGTTGTATACCTCTGAAAAGGGTATCTGAATCCACCTTCTGATTGTCAAGTTTTTTGGAAAGCATGGGAGTTAAAGGCCAAAAACTGAGTTTGCACTACTGCTAGGTTACATGGGTGAAAGTGAGATGTTAGACTCCCGATTGTTGTCAAGCTTTGAGGATTGTTTGGATAACTCTAATAGGCCATTTCAATCTTGTTAGATGCCTCTCAAATGCAAGTTGTCACTTTGAATGAGTTTGATCCCCCTCTCTACATCACCCTTCTATTCCCATCCCATTACCCTCTCTTATTTCACCTTATGTTCCATTATCCCCTCTTGGTCTTTATATCAACATGATACTTGATATATTGTTTCATTTGAAGATGTTGATAAGAGACAACCCTGGTGATGTTGGTGGCATGATGGACCATGGAGTTGCTGCAGCAATAGCCAGTTCTGATCCATTGAGAGAGGTATGAAATAGATTAGTCGATTTGACATTATATTTTCTTTTTTATGGTCTATTATAGAAAATTTTCACGATACTTTTATGTAGTTTAATTTTTATCTTCATGGTTGCTACAAGTGGTTGTCACTCCAGATCGTGGATGTGGTGATGCTGTAAATGTGCATGATGACTATATGTATGCGGTAAGTGATTATATATTCTATTATATGTCATTCCACAATTCAATTTTTATGTTTTAACATCTTCACTTTTTATTGTATCAGTTGAAGGTCCAAAGTGAAGAGAGGAGGACTAGCGAGCATGTTCGAAAGACAAGAGAAGCAACAGTCACTCCATCCAGCCGAATTTTGAAGGCAACACGAGATCTATTTCCTTCCCCTAGAGGGAAATGACTATGTATTAGTGTTGTTTGTTGTATGCCTATGTGGAATTTTGGAACATATGTTTTGTACTATTGATATATACGTGACATTTTATGTCCATATGGCTCCTTTTTACTAAGCCTGTATGGTTTTTTTGGATATATTGTATATACTTTTATCAATATATATCATTGTATAGCCTTTCGGATTTTTGATTAAAGAAACTCCTATTTTGCTACTGCCATTCTCGAATGATGTTATCATGCGTATCATGTAAGTTGTATGCTTGAATGTTGTAGACATGGATTTTGTTTACGTCTAATGCTTAATTAATTACTGTTGAATGCTCAATAAGCCCCATCTAAAGCATATTGTGTAAATAAGCTTCATTTGTGGTGGTTGGTATCCTTTGGAATGCTTCAATTACTTGTGCCTCACTTATTCACATGTATTCTTCACTTATTCACATGTATACTTCACCTATATTGTGTGTATTCACGTGTATGATTCATGCTTCCAATGCATAGCAGCAAAAATATTTTGGGGAAAAACTTGACAAACCAAAAGTATAATAGTTTGTGAAAAAACTGGGAAAAATTGTACAACAAGAGATAAAAACTTTTTTTAAAAAAATTGAAAGGTATTTCCATAGCATATAGAGATATAGAGAGAAAATAAAATAAATATTTTAACTAATGAATTGTAAAAAATGGATTTTTTTAGTTTATATTCATATCGTTGATTACATTGCATTCTGCATCTTTCAAAGTCAAAGCATTACGTCACTTTGCATAACTAATAAGTAGATGCTGATAGATGAAAAAATTTCAATTACAATATAGTTTGTACAAATTCAACCTAAGCAGTTATGCAATTTCTTCACATTGCATAACTAATAACTAGGAGCAGCTGCCAATTGCATTTTCTTATCATGGCATTCTATGAGACCAAATTTCTTTGAGGTATTTTTTCAAATAGTTCCCTGCCTTGTCTATGTTACCACATTTTTCATACATGTATACCAAAGCATCTTGTAAAACAGTTCATTGCCTTGTTGCTATGGCTAAAAGCCTTAAACAAGTGATTTTGAACAAGCTATGGATGCTTCAAAAAAATATATCAAAAGTATAATAGTAAGCAATAGCATAGACAAGGTAGTGAACTATTTGAAAAAATGCATCAAATAAATGTTGTGATGGAATGCCATGACAAGCCATAGACAAGGCAGTGAACTAGTTCAAAAGATGTCTCAAATAAATATGGTCTCATGGTGACAGAATGCCATGACAATCAAATTGCTTTTGATTGTCATGGCATTCCATCACCATGAGACCTCATTTTTTTGAGGCATTTTTTCAAAGGGTTCACTGCCTTTTCTATGCTACCACATTTTTCATACATGTCTATCAAAACATTATATCAAACAGTTAATTGCATTGCTGCTATGGATAAAACCCTAAAACATTGATGTAGTAGGGGAGGTCCTGCAATGTCACTAAACACAATTCCAATCATTAATCATAATCCTCAAGTCACAAATCCTCACAGCTATGGATTGTCATGAAATTCCATCACCATGAGACCATGTTTCTTTGAGGCATTTTTTCAAACAATTCACTACCTTGTCTATGATACCACATTTTTTGTACATGTTTACCAAAGCATTTTTATCAAATAGTTCACTACCTTGTTGTTATGGCTAAAAGCCTAAAACGAGTGGGTTTATTGAAAATATTATTCCCACAACTCATAACACCTTGCCAATGCATCAAAAATGCTTAAAAGAACATGCACATGCTTAAAAGTCCCACACAAACTGCTGCCCCAAAGGATTTCAACCATTTCCACTCTTAAACCACTAAATTTCACCAAAACTCATCAAATTGCCAACTAGCGCATCACACCAAACCACTCAACTCATCTCCCCTACTCAGAAAACCATGCACATACGTTCCCTACCCCTAATTATTCCATTCCACTAAGTTATTGTAGGATACAATGGGTGGAATGACTATAAAGTTATTTTTACACACTCAACTACTTGCATTTGACAACTTTTTCTCCAAGCGAGAAATCGCCACCACAGGAAAAGGACTTTGAGATAGCAAAAAATGAGAGATGTTATTGTAGAGGGTCCCACAGGCTCAGACGAGAATTTTCTAAGCGTCACAGTGTCCGAATACGAGCATGCTAAAGTTCACAACCATTTTGCACTTTGGACCCTTAAGGGATCGATTTGGTTGAACGTAGCTCAAAGCGATTTCGCGTGTTTGGGTGTGAAAGAGGACCATGCCTAGTGTAAATGTACCCACCCAAATGCATTGGAACAATCCGTTTGGTCACATGAGCTACAGAACGAAAGTTGCACCACTTTCCAACTTTCAATTACTTGCATTTGACAACTATTTCCCCAAGTGAAAATTCGCCAACCATAGGAAAATGCCTCCAAGATAGTGAAAACTGAGAGAGGTTATTGTAGAGGGGCCCAACATGATCTCGTAAGATCAGAAGAGAAGTTTCTAAGCATAAAGGTGTCCAAGTAATAACATGCTGAAGTTCGCAACCATTTTGCACTTTGAACCCTTAAGGGATCGATCCGATTGAATGTAGCTCAGAGCGATTCTGCGTATCTGGGTGTGAAAAAGGACCATTCCTAGCGTAAAACTACCTATTCAGACACGTTGGAACAATTTGTTTGGTCACACGAGCTCCAGAATGAAAGTTGCACCACTTTGCAACTTTCAACTACTTGGATTTGACAACTTTTTCCCCAACTGAAAATTCCCTACCACAGGAAAATGCCTCCGAGATAGCGAAAACTGAGAGAGGTTATTGTAGAGGGGTCCAACATGATCTCTTAGGATTAGACAAGAAGTTTCTAAGCATCATGGTGTTTGAGTAATATCATGTTGAAGTTCACAACCATTTTGCACTTTGGACCCTTAAGGGATCGATCCGGTTGAACGTAGCTCGAAGCGATTCCGCATGTTTGGGTGCGAAAGAGGACCATGCCTAGCATAAACATACCTATTTGGACGTGTTAGAACAGTTCATTTGGTCACACGAACTGCAGAACGAAATTTGCACCACTTTGCAACTTTCAACTACTTGCATTTGACAACTTTTTCCCCAAGTGAAAATTCGCCACCACAGGAAAAGGTCTCTGAGATAGAAAAAACTGAGAGAGGTTATTGTAGAGCATCCTAGCATGATCTCGTATGATCAGATGAGAAGTTTCTAAGCATCATGGTGTCCGAGTAATAGCATGCTAAAGTTCACAACCATTTTGCACTTTGGACCCTTAAGGGATCGATTCGGTTGAACGTAGCTCAGAGCGATTCCATGTGTTTGGGTATGAAAGAGGACCATGCCTAGCGTAAACATACCTATTCGAACACATTCGAATAGTTTGTTTGGTCACACGAGCTGCAGAACGAAAGTTGCACCACTTTGCAACTTTTTCTCCAAGTGAAAATTTGTCACCACAAGAAAATGCCTCCAAGATTGCGAAAACCGAGAGAGGTTATTGTAGATGGGCCCAACACTATCTTTTAGGATCAGACGAGAAGTTTCTAAGCATCACAGTGTCTGAGTAATAACATGTTGAAATTTACAACCATTTTGCACTTTGGACCCTTAAGGGATCGATCTGGTTGAACGTAGCTCGAAGTGATTCCGTGTGTTTGGGTGCGACTATTCAAACACATTGGAAAAGTTCATTTGGTCACACGAGCTACAGAATGAAAGTTGCACCACTTTGCAACTTTCAACTACTTAAATTTGACAACTTTTTCCCCAAGTGAAAATTTGCCACCACGGGAAAATGCCTCTAAGATAACGAAAACCAAGAGAGGTTATTGTAGAGGAGCCCAACGTGATCTCATAGGGTCAGACAAGAACTTTCTAAGTGTCACGATGTCCGAGTAATAGCATGTTGAAGTTTGCAGCCATTTTTGCGCTTTGGACCCTTAAGGAATCGATCTGGTTGAACATAGCTCAGAGCGATTCTACGTGTTTGGGTGTCAAAAGAGGACCATGCCTAGCATAAACATACCTATTTGGACGTGTTGGAACAGTTCGTTTGGTCACACGAACTACAGAACAAAATTTGCACCACTTTGCAACTTTCAACTACTTGCATTTGACAACTTTTTCCCCAAGTGAAAATTCGCCACCACGGGAAAAGACCTCTAAGATAGAAAAAACCGAGAGAGGTTATTGTAGAGGGGCCCGACATGATCTTGTAGGATCAAACGAGAATTTTCTAAGCATCACGATGTCCGAGTAATAGCATGTTGAAGTTTGCAACCATTTTGCACTTTGGACCCTTAAGGGTTCGATTCGGTTGAACGTAGCTCTAAGTGATTCCGCGTGTTTGGGTGCAAAAGAGGATCATGACTAAGGTAAAAATACCTATTTGAATGTGTTGGAATAGATCGTTTGGTCACACGAGCTGCAGTACGGAAGTTGCACCACTTTGCAACTTTCAACTACTTGCATTTGACAACTTTTTTCCCAAGTGAAAATTCGCCACCACACAAAAATTCCTCCAAGATAGCGAAAACCGAGAGAGTTTATTGTAGATGGGCCCAACATTATCTTTTAGGTTCAAATGAGAAGTTTCTAAGCGTTACGGTGTCTGAGTAATAGCATGCTAAATTTTACAGCCATTTTGCACTTTGGACCCTTAAGGGATCGATCCGATTGAACTTAGCTTGAAGCGATTCCGCGTGTTTGGGTACGAAAGAGGACCATGCCTAGCATAAACATACATATTCAGATGTGTTGGAATAGTTCATTTGGTCACACGAGCTGTAGAACGAAAGTTGCACCACTTTACAACTTTCAACTACTTACATTTGACAACTTTTTTGCCAAGTGAAAATTCGCCACCACGGGAAAATGCCTCCGAGATAGAAAAAACTGAGAGAGGTTATTGTAGAGGGGCCCAACATGATCTCATAGGATTAGATAAGAAGTTTCTAAGCATCACGGTGTTCGAGTAATAGCATGTTGAAGTTCGTAGCCATTTTGCACTTTGGACCCTTAAGAAATCAATCTAGTTGAACGTAGCTCAGAGCGATTCTGCGTGTTTGGGTGCGAAAGAGGACCATGCCTAGCATAAATATACCTATTTGGACATGTTGGAATAGTTCATTTGGTCACACAAGCTGCAGAACGAAAGTTGCACCACTTTGCAACTTTCAGCTACTTGCATTTGACAACTTTTTCCCCAAGTGAAAATTCACCACCACAGGAAAATGCCTTCAAGATAGAAAAAACCGAGAGAGGTTATTGTAGAGGGGCCCAACATGATCTCATAGGTTCAGACAAATATTTCTTAATCACCATGGTTTATGAGTAATACCTTGTCAGAGATTGTTGCCCTTTTGCACTTTGGACCCTTAAGGGATCGAGTCGGTTGAACATATCTCAGAGCGATTTTGCTCTCTTTTCGATGGAATTAGGTGGGCAGAAGACTTAACTCTATTTTAGTTTTAGTTTGGTTGTATTTCAAGTGATTTTGTGCATTTTAGAAGCCAATTACTGAGGGTCGGTTTGTATACCCTGTTTTAAGGGTTTTGAGTGCATTAAAATGTCCTATTAAGCCTTCCACCCACGGTATGCTTCTTTAACTTGATGGAAAGGCTTAGTTAGGGTTATAAAATATGTGTGTAAATTTTTGTGTGCAAGGGAGGCAAATAGAGGGTTTTTAGGTGATGTCGTAGATGTCAAATGGTGCATTTTTGAGTGGAAAATGGTGGTTTAGTGCTAGGGTTTGACAAAATATTTGGGGGAAGCGATATCTCTTTAACTTTTAAGCTTATGCAGCCCTTTTTGAAGGTGTTTCAGGCTTTGGTTGGTTGTGGGAAGGTTTGGAGTATGGTTTTTCAATAAACCCTTGCCTACACCTCACCCTTAATATTTGATTATCTGATGGTGAATAGATTGGTCAATAGGTTTTTGTGGGTATTTTGAGCATGCTTTGCCTTGAATAAGGTCAATTAAAACCATTAGGTATGTTTTAGGATGAATTTTGGGTTTACTGATAAAAAATGTGAAAATTTCAATCCTGCACTAGAAGTTGTCTTTGTAGCCTTTGAAGGAAAATTTGTGTATTTGTATATGAGTGTGCAAGAATGGAGTTTTGTTGATATAATAAGGCTATTTCCAAGCCATTTGTGTGGGTTTAGAGGTTATTAGGTGTAGTCACTAGGTTGGAGGAGTCTAAAGTTGCAAATTTGTAAGTTGCTTAAAGCAACAAATTTGAAATGCAACGGTTACTTGTTTTAAAAGTTGGTATTTAGTTAGTTGAGCAGCCTATTAGGCCTACCTTGTAGCATTACCTTTTGGCTTGTTGTGACTTTACCTTTGGTCGTCAAGAAGGGAGGCTTTGAGACTTTGTATGGGCATCCATTTGTTGTCCAAATTCAGTGGTTTGGGCCTGGTACAGGCTTTATGTGGTTTTTGTCTTGACTGTCCTATCGAGCAGTGCTATAAGGGTTAAGGGTAAAAGAAGCCTAAAGGCTAGAGCAATGAGAAAATGGAATTCCTTAGGTGGAATTTATGGTGTTATGTCCTAGAGTGGTAAGGAGAAACATGTTTTGGGGTAACAAATTTGGTCTAAACCTCTGTCTCGGTCTGATTGGCCAAAATCCCATGTCAAGTGGCAAGGTTACCCTGTTGTGATTTTGTTGAATTAATGTCCAAGTGAGAATATTTGAGAGAAGTTGTGTCATCTCTCCTATTTTTTTGATCCACTTTGCATCATGGGGAGTGCCTAGATACCTTGGTTCTTGTTTGGAACATCCTTATTAGGTCCCCTTGTGGCGTTGTAGATTGGTCCATAGTAGTTGTTTTGTTGAATGTCATACCCTAAGGTCTTGGGGGTTTGAAGAGGCCTGCATAAGGGGTATGAAACCTGTGTCAATTGTCTGGTTCTTGCCTCCAACCAATTTTATTGTTGACTATCCTAGTTGATAGTGCTACAAGGAAGTTAAGGCCTAATGTTGTTTTGAAGAGTCCATGGTTGGGAAGTTGAGGTACCCTGTTGAGTCAAGTGAATGTTGACATCTTAGTGGGAATATTTGAGAGAATTTGTGTCAAATCACATCTTCATTGATCCACTCTACATTAGGAGGTGCACATACCAATTTTTGGTGATGCCCTAGGTGGCATTTGGGGTGTTTTTACATGAAAAAGTGAGTTTGGACAGAGTTGTTTTCAATTTTTTAGCAAGTTGCTCCAAAGGAGTCTTAGGTGGAATTGAGGTATGTTAGAGATGACCTAGGTTGCATCGATTTCTATGAGGCATACGCTGCCCCTACCTTGTCAACCCTATGGATTTGGCAAGCCAGTGAGCTCACTAGCTTGTCAATTCGGTAGGATTGACAAAAGGTGAGTTTTGAGGAATTGAATGAATATGCCTTGGGGATTGTGCAAAGTTGATTTAATTATCATTGCTTGGATGTTGACAACCTCTGCAGGGTCCTTGTTGAGTTTGATGTTATTTTACAAGGTTGAGTTAATTGAAAGTTGATGTCTTGCTTGGCATATTTGAGAGAAGTTGTGTCAATTTGTGTCTTGGGTTACCACCACCTCTGCATCAGTAGGGCAATAAAATATGTATTTCTACAATTATATTAGACATTATTTCATTTTTACTCATAAATCCACATGTGTTTCCTTGAAGACAACTATAAATGTAAACCATGAAGCATTACAACTAATTTTAAATGTAATATACACATTTAATTGAGGCATATATTAAGGAATATACACATTTGCATGTATTATTTCTTCATAATTTTTGTATATAAAAAAATACACTAAGTCAATGACAAATATTAAAATAGTGATGGAAGACCATCTTGAAAATCTTCCCATTTGTCAATACTTGTATCAATACATGCAGGGAAATAATCCTCCCATTTGCAACATAGATCATGAAATATATTGTACTTGAGAAGAAACAAAAGGAGTTGTTGCCCAGTTTCATTTCTCCATTCCACCTCAGTTGGCCCAGTTATTTGCATTCCAAAATGTTTCAAAACATGTACATCCCCTGCTCCCTATGAAACACATGAGTAGTAGCCTCTCTGTGGTTGTGTAGTATCATAGGAATTTGGTCCACAAAAAACCTACAAAAGCCTTTCAATCTTAGACATAGACTCACATAAAAATTATTAAAAGAGCAATAACTAAATAATGACAATCATACAACTGACGAGACCTACTATCACCTTCATGCATGCTAGATAAGGAGGTTGATTGAAGGTCCTACAATGGTGATGTGCCCCTTCACTACTTTATCATCTCTCGATGATCCTACGTATAAATTTCAAATATATCACTAAGAGGCTTAACATAAAACATGTAGCATATAAGAATCTGATAAATCTACGAGATGGAAAAGAAAGAGAAGATTGACAACCAGAAAATACACCAGCAACCAATTTTTCTCATACCACTGAACACTTGCACCACCAACTGATGTTGTTCTTTTCTTATATACTTTGACAAACTTCATTATTACCTACAGTCACAATCAGAAAAGGATCAATGACAGTCGTAAATGCATATGACACCAAACACTAATGGTGAAAAATCTTGATTGCAAGGTGTTGGTCCAAAAGAGTCATCAATAAAATGACTTTACAAATTCAATGTGCATACTTACAAATTAATCCAGGGAACCATTCGGGTCTACTCTACTCTTTATTGTGTCAAGTATTGCCTCGTGGTCAGACTCACACACTTTCCACAAGTTCTTGTTTGCAAGTTTGCCCTTATATTTGATCAAATGAACATTGGTGGCGACGACAAGGTTCAAGTAGTGAAGAATTTTTCGATGTGTGTCGAAGTCCTCAAACAACTAAACTGCAACATTCTTAACTGGATAGCTTCGAAGCGATGTTCCAGTAACAACCATCGAACCTATAGGATATTCTATGTTTTCTCTGTCTATAACTGGGGACTCCAATTTCTTTTTGGCCTCGATACAACAACATAGGTAATAATTTGTACCCTCTTCATTGTCTTCATCTATGATCACCGCATAAATGTGCCCTGCATTGATATGTTCATCTTATTAGATGTATTTACTAAGCAACATAATAAAACTTGTAAGTAAGATACATTACCTAGTTCTAGTAGGTCTGATACATGATCAAAGTCAATGGATGATTGCATCTTCGTGATTTGTAGAGCCGTCGGGAGCTGATAAGTGTCAAGTGGGGTTAGACTTCTTACAAACCATTCGTCAACCCACTTTGTTGACTCGCAATCATTCCCTGATTGAAGTGTACATGCATAACAAAAGCATGTCATCTTCCTTGTATGGATAGTCCATGTACCTGCATTGGAGCTTCTAAAAGAGTGTAGCTCGCTTGATCCTGTTAGTGTACAACAATCCTCATATTTTGCAATGTTAGTATCATCTACTAAATGAAAAAATTTACGAACTAGAGAATTACCTTCACTACCTGGACCCATTGCACCATTGCACCACTAGAAAATTGATCTTGCATCTATCAACTTTACACTATTTGTGTACTTTAACTCTTCTCGTGCTAGGGCTCTTTTGATACATGCACCTACTCCATCATGCTCCCCCTTTCTATGCCCGGCCTCTGAGAAGTTCCATATATGCTGAACACCACTAATCCTATGCATCTTGCTCAACCAGTAAAACATTCTGGCATTCTTGAATTGTGATGTACAATTATCTAACCATATGATATGCTGACTAAATGATATGCTCCCGCTAGCCAGATCAGAATAGAACATATGAAAGCAACCTTGCACAAACTCTGTAGAATGTGTGCGATCTCCATTGATGTAAAAGTGATGCTCCCTATATAATTTCCTATTTTCCTTTGTACTATCATTTGCATGAATGAATGTTGTATGCACAAATATAGCAACCTGCATGGAGTTGTAGTACTGTGATTGCACCTCGTTCTGTGGCTATAGTGTGTAGTTCTCAACGAAGTCGACAACTAAAATGATATGACGAAGTGGAAATGTGTCCTTGCATAACTTGAATTGTGATTCCAACCATTGTGCTCTATGTGTATGCCTTGCATACTCATAGACCACCCGATCACGAAAAATGCCCATAAACTGATACACTAGAATCTTATCACTGACCAATTCAAACTTCTTTGCTTCTTTCCCATCTTTTAGACTATATGCCACTGTCTTATATTTGCCAAATTCCACAATTTTGTCTCCAATTGTGTGTGTACTAGCCATGTGTTAGAAAATTGGAAAATGTTGCATGCCACCACAATGATCACATGTGCCATCCAAACATGATTTTTTGTAAATTTTTTGATCATCCTCTCTTTCACATAAAATGGAAGACAAAAATTTCCTTGATGATTTAGGTGGAGGCATATGCTACATTCTTGCAAAACATTGTCAGTATGCATGTCTACACATATACGTCAATAAAAATCATAATGGTTAGAAAACTCAATATGAACCCTACAACAACAAGTAGTGCGTGTGTGATTTATTTTGACATAAAAAGGCTTTAGCATTTCAAAATACCTTTGACATATTTTAATTTCAGGAAACTTTGTACAAAATCAGCAAAAAATTGGGTTTGAGTGGTATCCAAATAATGCATTGGATGTGGCTCATGGTTTTTACTACCAATTCTCCTTCTTACAACATCTCTTTGATTAGGAGAGGTCCTTGTGTTATCCTTCCAATAATTCACAATTAAAGATCTCAAGCCTTGAGCAATTCTTGTGTCTTTTCGTGGCACTCTACTCGAGAATGCCCATAACTCATTGCTATTTGGATCCTCCACTCTTTCACGCCTTCCTTTGGCTCTCATTAGAGATGATCTACTTATTTTCAAAGACTTACTTTCCTTTGTAAGTTTCACCTTGTTCCCTATTTGACCGCTTAACAGTGTTGTTGTCATCACACGTCGTGTGGCACAACTATCCTTCGTGCGTGAGGTGGAACCCACGCTCTCGTATGCACTCATCAAGTTCTTTACAATGGAATTTTCACTTAAGTCATTCAAAACTCTTAGCCCAAGAGCCTTCATGGTGGACCTAAATTTGAGTTGCCTTATCATTTCAACAAATAGTTGGCATCTTCCACCCTCACTTAGCTTCACAAGAAACAAACTCCATATCCTCTGTGCATATCTTTGACATGTACATTTTGGAATCTTATTAGGCATCCATTTCAAAACATTGGAATCAATATCAATAAAAAATTTAGTTTTTCAAAACTCTTGGAGGAGTTCTCAAATGTAAATTTGTGTCAATATTGGGAAGGTCAACAACATCGGGGATAGATCGCGTACCTTCAATTGGAGGTGCAATTGATGACATAATTTGAGATTGACATGTAGACGATGTCGTACCTCCAACTTGAGATGTCGTTTGTGGAGTGCCTTCAAATAGAGATGTGTTTGCCGGTGACTTTCAAAATGCAATGTTGTTGATGATGTGTCTTCAATTAGAGATGTGATTTTCAATGTACCTAGAAAACCACATGTTGTTGCCAATGTGTCTTCAACTGAAGATGTGCATTGAGCTTCACCTATGGTTGATGATGTTCCCCCAACTTTGGTATCCATTCTTGTCCTTCCACGAACTTTCCTCATTTGTGCCCTTTGTTTTTCCAATTTGACATCTCTCTTAGATTGCACGGGAATTTTTGGGTGTATGGGCTGCAATTCCTTTGCTTCACAAGATACATTTTTTGATTCTCTTCTCCTTGCATTTTTAACTGCATGTTCTTCCGGTGTTGGAGGCTTCAGTCATTTCCTCGACATGACCTTGAATGCTACATGTTCACAAACACACATAGAACAAAATTAAGTAATGCATTTTACGAAAATATTGATATTGCTGATTACATTGCATTAAATATGAAACACACCAAAGCATTTTATGAAAGAAGGCAACGAGCTATTTGGAATTATCAAGCATGTCTATGCTACACAATATTTTTCATACATGATGGAGTTAGATGTATGTAGGGTCAGATATTAGAGTAGGGATTTTGAGTGTGTTTGAAGAGTTGTCAAAGTAGCTAGAGGCTGATGCAGTACATGTAGGGATCCACAATGAACTTGTTCAAAGATTTAGAGGAAGGCTCTTAATAGACTTACACACAACTTGATCACTTAACTTACCAAGAAACACCATTTTTGATGCAGAGAGGGGTGGAAACCATTCAATACACCAAATCAATGAGAATCAATCAGATTCCAAAGAAAAATTAGATGTTCAACTGAAAATCCCAACTTCTACCAAGCTTTCCCTTGTAGCATAGGTAACCTGGTTCAAGGGCCTTTTCACCAAGATTTTACAAAAAACTTGACAAACTCAGGGATGATTAAGATACCCATTTGCAAGTTATAAAACATAGGTAAACCTCAACATCAACTTCTTTGGACCAACATTGACTTCCAATAGACCCACCTTGGAAAAGGCTATTCAATTGGCCTAATTTACAAAGAGAGTACCTTTTAAACACTACATATTCACTCAAACTCCTCAAAAAATAGTATTTTATGTTTCAAAACCTCCAATTTCCTGATTTGTTTCCAGGTCCAAGACCTCTAGACCCCTAATACACCAAACCCTCAATTTCAAGCAAAATACTTGGGGTTTTAATGAAACTCCTATCTCCCAGACCTGCCAGATCCATACAAAGCACCAAACACACTTACTAGACCCTACACATGGTGAATAATACATTACATGGATAGTCCTTCCCACATTTTGTCAAAACACCACTTGAAGCCCTAATTTTCACCATGAAAAGACCGTGCTACAGTCCTAGAACATCATCCCAAACACCCAACCTTGACCCCACAACATTCTAAATAGGTTAGGCATGTATTTTAAAAGTTAGAGGACCCATTCCACAAGTTACAGTAGGCAGAAAAAGTGTAATGGGTCGAATTACATAATGAAACCCTTCAATCCAAGAACACTTTGAAAGTAGGTAGCAACAGTAAAAACAATATAACTTTCACTACACAAAGAGTTAGAACCTATAAATAGGTTAAAATGAAAGATAATTCATTAATCTACAACATCCAACTAGTTTCATATCATCTTAGAGTCCATACAGGCCATACAACAACAAGAAAAGTGAGAGAAACCAATAAATTTCTAGAAAATAACATTCTTCTTGATAATAAAAAAATCGATTACAAATCAACCAACAACCTCTCCTTTGAGGCATTGAAGGTTATTATACATATTTTGATTTCATTCCAAATCCCTCCAACTTTGCAACTTTTTCATCTTTTAGCAACTTTTCTTACCACATTTAGCCATATTACAAGCTATGACACAACTAAACTCCCTTAGCTCCAAATACATTATAAAATGGTCTAATTGACCTTACTGAACACAATATACTCAACATTAACTAAAATCCTAGAATTTGACCGTGCTCACTAAAGATGACCTTTTTGACAAAATTGAGCTTACAAGGTGCTCTTGCACCAGAGGCCTGGAACGTTGATTTTGAATAAACCCTCCTTGTTTCAAGAATAGAAAGGCCTAAAGCAAGGGTTTAGTGTTTAGATGCATTAGAGAGGGTTCCAGTGACTAAGATATGATAAGATATGAACAATTTTCTTTGTTGTGAATGCTACAAGGAAGTGAATGTGAATTGTTCAGTTCAACATTGAATTGAGGTTTTTGAGATTGAAGATTGTTTGAAACTGATCTAATTATGATTTTTGAAGGTTTTGTCTCCCTGCTCTGCATCACAAACCTAGGGTATAAGTTGTTGCCACCTAAATGAAAACTAGAGAATATTGTGTTTATTGTTCTCAAAATCAAATTTCTGATTGTCAATGAAGTCATGAAGAATATGATTTCAAAGAAGGGTTTGTGATGCTATATCTTATAATTATTCACTATTTCTTTGGCAATGAGGTAACTTAGAAAGACAATAAGCATTCTCAATTGCACAAAATTTCCCATTTATTTATTTATTAGAAAGGTAAATGGTATGAATGAATGGAAACTTGCATTAACAACTATGTCAACTCACTTGAATTTATCTAAGCACATGTGATGAAGGTGAATTTTTTATGGAACAAAAAAATTAATGGAAACTTGCATTAACATTGATGAAAGCTATTAGGTTTTCCCAATTAGTTGAAAATAAAATGAAATAGAGTGAATTCCACTAGCCATGTTGGAAATGTACTACTATAAGCAATGCAAATAGAATTCATAAGTAAATTTATGTTAAGTAAATGTCATGTTTTTCATTTTTTTGCTCTTTAAACTCATAAAATTGAACTTTTTATGAAAATCCTATCTAATTCAATGTTGAATTCTATGTCCAATTGTTATGATTAATAAAATCATTAAAGAAATTTAGTTTATATTGTCAAAAACAAACAAATATACTAAATATAAACATTTTAATATTACCAAAATGAATATATTACCTCAGATAATGTAAAATGATGTAGAAACTTCAAATGTCTTCTTCTACGTAGTCTACCATGCAGATTGGTGGTAAAAAGGTGATGGATCAAGCATAGATTGGTACAATATGAAGTCAACTACATAAAAAAAGGTGTTTCTAACTCGGATAAAGCGTTGAACCAAACAAATACAGGAGAATGTGGGCTTGAATCATGGGGTTAGCCCTTATTTTACCATTTCAAGGTAAAACACATTTGGCGAGTGCCAAATATGTTGTTTTGAAAAGGAGAGATCTGAGAGAGAGGGAGAGAGACAAAGTGGGAGAGAGATAGAGGGAGTGAGAGAGAGAGGGAGTGGGAGAGAGAGAGATGGGGATAGGAGGGAGAGACTTGAGAGAGAGAGAGAGGGGGATGGAGAGGGGGTGGGAGAGAGAAACCTAAGAGAGAGGGAGAGGGAGAGAGGGTGGGAGGGAGACACCTGAGAGAGAAGGAGAGGGAGTCAAAGTGGGAGAGAGGGGATGGGAAGGAGAGACCTAAGAGAGTATGGTGGGAGGTAAGTGAGGCCTGACATAGAGGGATTGTGAGAGAGGGCATTGGAATGACATAGATTAGTTTACGTAGCATGGGAGGGAGTGAGACCCAAGAGAGAGAGAGACTTGAGAGGAAATAATTTATTCATTTATGGTGGGGGGGAAGACCTAAGAGAGGGAGTGGGAGAGAGAGGGAGTGGGACCCTTAAACCGTAAACCCTATACCCTAATCCCTCAACCCCTCTACAATCTTAATCCCTCAACCCTTAACCCTCAACCCTCAACCCTTAAACCCTAATCCATCAACCCTATACCCTCTTAATGCCTCAACCCCTCTACCCTCTACCCTTAAACCCTTATCCCTCAACCCCTATACCCTCTTAATCAATCAACCCCTCTACTCTCTACCCTTAAACCCTAATCCCTCAACCCCTATACCCTCTTAATCCCTCAACCCTTAACCCTTAAACCCTAATCCCTCAACCCCCATACCCTCTTAATCCCTCAACCCTCAACCCTCAACCCTTAAACCCTAATCCCCCAACCCTTAACCCTCAACCCTTAAACCCTAATCCCTCAACCCCTACACCCTCTCAACCCTCAACCCTCAACCCTCAACCCTTATACCCTAATCCCTCAACCCCCATACATTCTTAATCACTCAACCCTCAACCCTCAACCCTTAACCCTTAATCTCTAAACCCTCTACTTGAGAGAGAGAGGGAGAGGTGGTGGGAGGGACATACTTGAGAGAGAGGGAGAGGGAGAGGGAGAGGGAGAGGGGGAGTGAGAGAGGGAGGGAGTGGAAGAGAGATAGAGGGAGTCACTATGAGAGGGAGAGGGGGTAGGAGGGGGAGACTTGACAAAGAGAGAGAGAAAGATGAGGTAGGACGGAGATACTTGAGAGAGAGAAAGAGGGTGGGAGGGAGAGACTTGATAGAGAGGGAGAGAGACAAAGTGGGAGAGAGATAGAGGGAGTGAGAGAGAGAGGGAGAGAGATAAAGTGGGAGAGAGATAGAGGGAGTGAGAGAGAAAGGGAGTGGGAGAGAGAGAGGGATAGGTGGTGTGAGGGAGATACTTGAGAGAGATGGAGAGGTAGAGGGAGTGAGATAGGGAGGGAGTGGAAGACAGATAAAGGGAGTGACTATGAGAGGGAGAGGGGGGAGGAGGGGGAGACTTGACAAAGAGAGAGAGGGAGAGGAGAGGGAGAGGGGGTGGGAGGGAGAGAGACAAAGTGGGAGAGAGTGAGAGAGAGGGAGTGGGAGAGAGAGAGGGAGTGTGTGTGAGAGAGAGAGAGGGGGGGGATGGAGATACCCGAGAGAGAGTGACAAAGAGAGGGCAGGAGATAGAGTGAGAGAGAGAGAGGGAATGGAAGAGAGATAGAGGGAGTGAAGGATAGACCTAAGAGAGGGAGAGGGGTAGGAGGGAGAGACTTGAGAGTGAGAGACAAAGAGAGAAAGATAATAACCTAAGAGAGGGAGATGGAGTGAGAGACAAAAATAACAAAGAGGGAGAGAGAGAGGGAGAGTGAGAAAGGGGGTTGGAGTGAGATAGATTTATTTAGGCACCTATGTGGGAGGGAAAGAGACCTGAGAGAGGGGATTGGACTGAGAGAGTAGTCTAGGTCATGTGGGAGAGAGTGAGACTTGAGAGATAGAGACTTCAGAGGGATAAAGAGTTATCTAGTTACGGTAACGATTTAGAGAAGGTATGAAAGGTAAAACCTTGACTATCCATCTATGATCATAAACTGTACACTCTAAGCATTATCAAATTTGTTGACCAAAGAGGGGAAATTCTGGTTCTGTGCAAAGTAGGCCATTTGGCGAGTGCCAAATTTGGCGCTCACCAAATGGCCTGCTTTGGACGTGTTAATTGACAGGATTTGCCAAATTTCCTCATATTTTCGTTCGTGCTTCCCATCTCATTTGTACATCTTTCAATGCAAGTTTATAAAAAAACCGTGATAGCATTAACCTCTCTCTTAGCTATCTAAATATATAAAAAAAAATTCATTTTGATTTAGTTAAGGTTTTGATGCATGGCTTCTATTGTAAATACAACTGTTTTTGGTCAAAAACCAACATGTGCTAGTTTTAGGATAGATTTTTACCCATTCATCAAAACATGAAACAAATTACATTTTTTGAAACTAGACTCCATTCTACACATGATGAAAAAAAAGAATCAATTTTCAATTAGTTTGCAAAAAAATTAGGGGGGAGCACGCTCAAATTTTAGCTTTTCAAGATGTGTCCACTTTGAAAATCCATAAAATATTATATATTCATTAAAAAAATTATCCAAAAGAACGAGGATAAACTACATGGTGTTAGCTAATTTCTCACCATTGGGATTTTTGAAATTCTAAAAAAAAGTCAATCAAAAATAGGGGAGCCCTCAAGCGCTATGCTACTCTTTTTTATAAAAACATGACCTATTTTGCACCCACCCCCCCCCCCTCCCCCTTTTTGAGACTCTTAATCTTCATTAATTTAAAAATAAAATAGTAGCTAAGAAACTAGACTCAGAGCACTTCAACTTTTGTTCTTGCCGCATCTTGAAATTTTGAGCATAACTATCTTCATTTTCTCGTACAAATCAGATTTTGCTGATTTAAAAAAAAAAAAATGGCATCTTAAGAGCCAAAATTGTGTCACAGATTGGTGCACTTACCCACCTAGTCTTCTCCACTAATTATGTTGATGATTCATTCTCTTCTTGCTATATGTACACCTCTTTTTGGCTTAATTTATATGTTGATTCAACTAATTTTGTGTGTTATATTTTGCATTGCATTGTTTGTTTTCAATCTCGTAGGTTTAGAGCATGTGACTACTTGAAATTCATAGCTCAATTGATAATGACATTATGTGCAAAGATTTTGGAAAAATCTACAATATATTTTGAGCCAAAACATTTATGTGTACAACCAGCATAATTTGATCTAATTAAAATTAGTTTTCTAATTCCTTTTGTGGAAAGATGCATATGATGGTGAAGTTTTGCTAGGTTAATTTTTCTTGAATTTTTTTAATATATAATTTTTGATTGGCCCTTATTTCTATTTTCTAAAACCCCTCATGTACAACTAACATAATTTGAGATAAACTAATTATAAAATTATTTTCTACATCATGTAGAGAATGATGTCTAGATTGGTTAGACATTTTTTTCAAAACTAGAAGTTATTAAAAAGTAGCTATATATATCATTTCAATTTTATGAGTCCCTTTGTTTAAAAAATTAATTAATAAATAAAATAATGTCTAATGTAAAAAAATTACATATTTGAAAACTAGGTATTGTCATCTATAATGGGTTTTAATTTGGTCTTTTTTTTTTTGAAAAAGAATCATCAATCATATTGCTAAAGTCAAAATTTCTCTTGTTGTTAACATAACATTGTACTTGCAAGGTTAAGGATAAGGGTTAAGTTTTCAAGTCTAAAATAAAAGTAAAACCATGGGTTTCAAATTTACAGTTTTATGTAATGTGTACCCACTCCAAAATATGTACTCATTCCGAAAAGGAATGGATATCTAGTGTAATTAGAAATGAGTGTCCATTTTAAAAAACAAAATGGATGCCTATTCTATACAAGTAGGAGTTTAGGCTCGAAAACCTATTGCTAAATTATTACATATTATTATAAAACACATCTTGTTCTTGTCAATTTTTTCCCCAAGCCTAACACTTCCATTAAAAGTGGACTCATTATTTTTCTTTTACTTGCATGCTCCCCCCTTATTTCTTTGAAAACTAATCAAAAATAAATTTTATTTAACGTGTGGAATAAATTTTAAAATGTAAAAGTGTGTATTTTTAAAATTTGGATGAGTGGATAAAAATGAGTTGAAAAACTATATATAGGTAAAAGTACAAAGTTGTGTCACAGTTTTAACCAACTTTTCAACACAAGTGAGTTTTAACATTTCCAACTAAAAGTTATTTTTTGTCAATCATATGACCTAGCTAGATTCATTCTAGCTAATTTAGATATGGACAACAAATTTTTCAATTGAAAGTGTCCACTGAATGTATATGTAGCACTACTTTGGGAATAATTTACTAACAAAATAATATTATTCAAAAAAATTGATGTTTCAAAAACTCTTACTCATGCAAATAATATTTTAAAAATATATAAAAATATTCTTTTGTAGATCTATAAGTTTAGTTTTCAAAAATATAATTTTTTAATTGTTTAATTATTTTTTATTGTTTATTAAAACTAGGTCATCAACATTAGGTTGATTATCTTATAAAATAAACACTAAAATCTAGTAAAAAATCTAATGCACTAGAGAAAAGATTTTCTTTGAAGATGACATTTTTTTTTCTCTATTTTGGATAAATAGTTAACAAAAAATGTGACATCCCTTAGAAATAGCTATGTTTTCAATACACACAAATTTTAAGATTTATTGAATTTTTTATATCAAAATGATAAAAAAATAAAATCCATGAACTTAAATTCAAGTTATAAAAAACACAAAAAAAGAACAATTGAAGGAAAAAATACTATATAAAGAGTGATGTCTCATTTAACTTTAATTTTTAGCATTTTATCATAAACTAAATTATAGTGTCACTTTTTAGAAAAAATATATTCAAATAATTTTTATTTTTTCTAAAAAATACAAACATAAAATACACTAAAAATATACATTTCATTAGTTTACATTATTTCAAAATTTAAAACATATATATCACTTTGTAGTGACTCAAGTTAAAAAGTTGGATTGGTGTTGGTCATTCCCTTTATAAAAGTGTGACATAAATTTGTACTTTTGCCATAAATTTTCATCAAAAAATGAAGACACTAAAAAAATAAATTTAAGATGAAAACCTTAATGTTTTTAAATTTTAGAAAAAAATGATTAGAAAGGAAATCTAGAGTTAGAAGTCATTGTGAATTTTTTTCATATTAACATTGAAAAATGTGCAAATCTAATAGATAGTGTGCTTAACATTTAGTTATTTTTTTATGTTTTTTAGAAAATATGTCTTTGAACATTGATATACAACTCCAACTGTTTGAATTGGTATTTTTCAAAATAAGAAATCATCCAAACATATTATAATACAAGCATATTATAATGTGCTCATATTTCTATGTATATAAAAAATAAATAATTATCTTAAATATGTGAATACCTTAATTTTGACCCTATATGTTTTTTTTTCCATAAACTACACATTATTTGACATATAAACATACTTTTTATGATTTTAAAGAATGACAATTATTGTTTGATTAATCTATCACATTTTTTTATTGATGTAAAAGATTGAAATTACATATTTTTAAATTAAATTTGATAATATCAATCATTATTTTCATGTTTTTAAAAAGTGAATGATTATTTCCATGTTTTAAAGGATTTGAACCATTATTTTCATGTTTTTAAGAATTTGAATGATTATTTTTATGATTTATATTTGAATTTGATAATTGTCATTATTGTTTTCATTATTTTGATCAATTGTATTAGATTTATTTATAATTCATCATACTAAGAAAACAACCAAAAACTTAAATATTGGAGGAATGTAAAGTCAAAAAAGAAGAGAAGAGAACGAATGAAATAACTTTGTACTAATAAGAAATTGAACTCTATACATGAAGATATATCATCTTCACTAATTCAATTACATCATGAAGCATCCATTTAAGAAATAAAAGAGAAGAATATAGAGAAACAAAGATAATAAATGCAAAAATTTCATGCAATTAAAAAATCTTGAAGTTGGAGGTACATTATATTTTCTATCTCAACTTGATAGTGAATAAATTCTTCAAACATCAATTGAATTAATAAATGATAAAAAAATAAGTGATAATGCAATTTCAAATATAACTTTAAATGTTACACCAATTGATCAACATATCAAAAACATAATAAATATACCAAATTTTAAAGATAAACAAAAATGTGTAATGAACCAAATTTATGCAATGAAACAAAATTACCATTGAAAACACCTTCTATATTTTTTGAAAAAACCTAAGTTCTTAATTAAAATTGTTGAGAACATTTTACAACTAATAATTGATAAGATTCTTGAACGTACTTGTAAAAGAAATATTAATAAAATATGGAAAGTAATTTTTAAAATTTTAAATAAAATAGGAAGATGTCAATTGTTTGTCCAAATGATAAGAATTCTTAAATTTAGATCCATCTTGGTATAATAACATCAACTATTGATAGTGAAAAATATATTGTAAAAAATCTAATCAATGTATATGAAGTGTGGGTTTGACTCCATGCACCAAAAATAATAATATTTTATGTAATATATAATTACATAAACTATATTAAGTAATCAAACAAAGGAAATCTTTTTAAATAAGAAAAAAATGAATTAAGCACTAAAAATAAGTAAAAAAATAAACAAAAATTATTGTGAGACATGAAAGAGATGAGGACCTAAATAGAAATTAATTATGAACATTCTCTAATATATTCCCATGAAAAGATAATCTCATAGTTGAAGCCTTAAAATACTTAAATGAATAATTTTGAAAAAATAATATAATCTAGTATTAACTAATCAAAGAAATATTGTAAAATAAAAAATTAAGTGTCAAAAACATGAGCCACGTCTAAAATATTTTTTGGATATGATTCAAACATAATTTATTTTCAAATTTGGAAAGAATTATATCAAAATAAATTAAACATACACGACTTATTATTGTAGATTCCACATTGAACTTTTTAATCATTGTGATATTTTTCAACATATATGTGTATCTTTGCATATTAATAAGATTTTCTAAGAGTTTATGATAGAATATCCTATTAGATTGATAAGAGATTTCATGTGAAAAAATAGACGGACAATTATTTTGTAAGAAACCATATTCAGACATAATGTGATTGTCATTACATGTGACTATGATGCTTTGGAACAACACATACAAGACCTAGGCATATTAGTATTTGCATCCATTTAAGGGAAGGCGCCTTTTGAAATCCCATTCTTATGATACAAGAGATATTTCCTGGCATCTATTAAAGGTTAACTGTCTAATAAATTATTCAAAGATCAAGTATATGATATTGTTTATCTATTTAATAAGCTCTTTTTCTTTTATATTTCACACAAATAATATCAATTGGTTATTGTAATATAGTGATCAAAAGGGTCACTTATCTTTATACTATTCAATTAATCTTCAGCATTACATTTTATTTTTCTATTATAGTATTATTTTTCCAATTCTCCTTGTAATGTAGATAAAGGTGGCCAACATAAAAAAATACCTTTATATCATTGACAAAAAGTACATGTTCTGATATTTTTGTTGATGAATAATCTCCTAAGTTTTCCATCCTTTTATCTTTAAAATTGATTAGAGCTTTCGTTAGTTTGAGAGGGGCACAAGGTCAAATATCCTACAAACTTTGCATGTTATTCGCATTGGCATTATTGTCAACACATCATTATTAGTGTAGGATGTAGAGTTCTAGATCCTCTTCAACAAATCCTTTTTGTGCATGCCTTAAAATCAATCCATTCTATGAGATGACTTTTGTTGTGGCTCTATTTCAAATAGTTCACACCCTAAATGTGGGGGCGTAGCGAGGAGAGCATAAAATTGTGTATTGTGATATTATCACTGATGGTATCCCATGGACTAGGAGGGCACACATTGAGTGGGATGCCTTGGTTTAATTTGTGTAATCATGGAATTCCTTAAGAAGGTGTACAATTAGCTTGGAACAATTAAGTTTTTTGTGCCAATTTATGGGAGGAGGCCGATTTGAATCTAGGTCGTCATCAGTAGACAACCAACTAGCTTGATCTCAGTGATGATATTATGGGTTCTATAGAAAGACCTCAAGATATGGACATGATCAACTACTTCAATAATCTAGATCCTTAAGAATTGATGGCTCTTAAATAAAAAATTGTCACAAAGGTAAAAGTATCCCAAATACCAATATCAGTAGATTAGTTGGAACCAAAATTAAAGAATCCTCCCTTGTTAATCATGGTGGCATGTAAGAAAGGTAAATATGCAGGGGTATAGTGAGCGAGATAATGGTATGGTGCATAAAGGGATCACATGGCCTCCATAGTATGGTTGTATGGCCCATTGAGGAGTAATGCCTTCACCATGGTGTTATGACCTTGTGAGGATGCTAGCAAAGGTTGTGGAAATTATACAAAGAAAATTTGGAGTCAAGATACATCTACAACATAATAAGAACAATTGTGGTACTAAAAATCAACCACAGAAGGAGCAAGTGAGGTAGTTTTGTTGTTGAGAATTATTTTGGCACTGTGGTTGGGACAAACGTATGGTCTTTACTTCACTTCCTGCATTTAAGCTTTGAAAATAAAAATGATTTTTGCACTATGGGAAATGCGATCTTGTTACAATGCTCAGGTGATTAAGGACCATAACTATTTTTTTTCTTCCAAGACTAAACACAAAAACTCTGTAAACTTTAACAAGCCATTTAAATGTTTACCATGAATAGTATTTTGTATAGTCGTAGCTATCAAGAAAACTTTAGATCAAGGAAACCAAGTAGATTTCATCAAGAGTTCGCTAGTTTCAACAAGGTCTTCACTATGTTGTAAATTTTTCTTTATAAGCCCACTTAAGAAAATTCAATAAAAGAAATATTTTCTAAACTACACATTCCTATTGTGGGAAACAACCTATAACTAGCTAGTTTCTTGACTTTGAGGAACATGTTAAAGTGTCAACTGATAATGGCATCATCAACATCCTCCTCTAGGGTACTATTTGGCTTCAGGAGACTTGAGTTCACTTTGAAGCATTTTTTTTCTCTCTTTTTAGGTAATCAATAGAACTAAGAACCCAAAACTTTATAGAGGTGTCATTCTATATTTAAATGTTTTCATCTTTCATCTCCCTTAACTTTAAGCACATAATTTTATGCTAAAGGAAAGAATTCAATGTGTCTAATTTGGCCTCCATTTAACTTGTGCCAAAAATTAAGATCGAGTAAGACACACATTACATTAACAACACTAATCCCTTACTTTTATTCTTCACTTATGAGAAATCTTAGCAAGATTATCTTATCAAGGATGTTCAACATGAATATTGCAATTTTCTAGTTCCTAGTAGTACCATAGTATGGTTACATATGGAAAAACAAAAATGAACAAAAAGATCAATTGATTTCAAGTAAATTTTAAGTTACCTCCAATTACATTGCTCTTCTTTGAACTCGGAGCAATTTGAGAATTACAATAAAGGTCAAGAAACTTGAGTCATGTCATACTATGTAGCTTCTACTCATAGTCTTTTGCAGTCTAGGAAAATTCAAATCATTCCAATCTACACTACCAAAAAATAAAACAAATATGTTTTAGACTACTTAATTGTGAACCTTCATACTTCACAAAACCTTACATTCCAACTACGGTCTTACTAACTTCGAGGAATCAACCTAAAAAATTGAGCTATGTTATCATTTCCTCAATTTATTATTTTGATCATTAGCATAAATGCTAGTTTCTTTTATTAGTCCCAACCTATATAGGAGGAGACTTAGTTTTCACCTAATATTAGTTTAGTTCTTGTCTTGGAAAGTGAGTGAGAGATTAAATATGGTGTTAAGCCAAGTTTTTATTTTGTTGCACGAAAATTAATGATTTATCTAGCTTGTAGTTGGCCAAAGGCTAATTTATGTGGGGTTCAGAGTTTTGCAAAATAATTTTGACAAGCATGACCAATAAAAAGAACCTAATGTTTTGTCTATTTTTTCAGAGAGGGCACATGGAAGCTGGGTGCGTGGCATTGTAGAAGGCGGTCGACGTGCACTGTCTATGCTTCCACAATTTGTATTCATGCATACTAGGGCAGTTGCATTGGTCAGCAGTGTTTTGAAAACCTTAGTTTGTAGATCATAACAATATTTCTTGCTGCTACTACTCAAGGGTTTAGAACTCACTAAAAGAGATTACAAAGGGATTGAGTGCGCCAAACCATAAAATAATGTAGATTGATTGCAGACAAGATTGAGGGTTTATTCAAGGTGCATTATTCTTTGATAGCCATCAAGACTTTAGGTAGAACCAATAGAAGGGAGAGGGCAGTTGCATTTTAGTTTTTCCCATAGGAGAGAAAATGCATAAAGCCTAGGGAGATGAGTGCATTCCAGTTTTCCCATCTAAGCGATGATTAGTTGTACCATCTGTTGCTCAGGAACTAATAATTTCAGGTTAGGTCTCTTTATATACAAAATTAGTAAAAAAATATTTAATAGGCAAGGTAGCAAAGTTATCTTGGATTTCGTTTGTATATATTAATGCTATTTCATAATATTTTATATATTAATGCTATAAACCTAGTTTCATCTTTCAATGGTCTTCAATGTTATAAGAACACTAGGCATAAATGCTTTTGTAACATCTTGTAGCAATTGAAGGTCATTATGGGCATTTCTTATGCCAAGTTTTATATGCATTTTGGAATAAGGATTTGTTAGTGGTTTGAAACAGGGTATGGGCATATATCGAAGGATAAAGGAAAGGGTTTTTGTCAGATGATGTTGCAATGTGCAAGCATAGACAAGGAAGGTGAACTATTTAGCAGAATGCCTTAGAACATATTTGTGTTTTTGGATTACAACGATTTCAAGATATGCATTTGTTGAAAAGGTTTTATAGACTTTCAAAAAAAATACAAAGAGATGTTAGAAAATGGAATTTTGATATTAAAAAAAAACATATTTGGTTTTCTGTGTTTTATTCTACTAACACATTACATAACACTTTCCTATCATAATCTCTTTACATGCTTCTATGGTAGATCGTTAAAGTTGATCCCTCTACTTGTCTTGATGTAGTTTGAATAGAATGCCAACAAACAAAAACATGTATATACAAATTTATATTTGAGTTTATAATTAATGCAAAGAGGGCTTTCACCAAAGTTTATAATTTCTCTTAGTCATCTCTTAATTGTGATTTTAATTGTTTGAATACATTTATGTAGTTTATCCAACACTTTTTCAGAGTATGATACTTATTGTTAGAATTGAAAGTAATGAAAGCCTGGGAACTGAGAATTTCAAAATATTATTGGCCATTTTACAATACATGGCTAAAATTGGCTATAATATTTTTGTTTGATAGTTTGTACATAGGCATGGGCTCTATAGCTCTTTATCAGAGTTAGTGATACTGGTGGGCTTGAATCACTTAGAAAAGGTGCCAATACATATTAGCAGTAATTGGGTAGCTATGTGACATATATATAAGTTCATGAGAAAACTCAGAATTTGTGGCTTAAACTAATTATAATGGTGTTTTTTCTAATCTTTTGTGTATCTCACATTTATGAGTTCACCAACTAGATGGTTGCAAGTAGAGGGCAGTTGCTTCATGCAACCTTCTCAATCACATGAGTTGTCTCTAAGTGATTAACAGGTTCTTGTTATCATAACATGAATCTCTATTTTTTCTATTCAGTCATTCATAATTGCTCCATGCAAGAGAAGTTTTATGGCAACTACAAGTTTCTGGGTCTGAAGCTTTTATCGTTGTTCTTTCTCCATCCACAAAAACTGCATGGATCTCTACTTTGAAATGAGCTATGGACATCTTCCAAAGGAAAATAAGGGTTTCTTTTGCCATCTGCTGCACTTGCAATGGACATCTATCAAAAACTTCAACTAACTACTTTCTGTGGTGTCAACTAGAGCAAATGGCTTGGTTGCAGTTGAATTGATATAGTATATTTGCTAGAAAATTAAATAGCGTAGTGTTTTTGAAATCTCAATATGAATACTATTGAATCCAAAATTGTTTACACTATTTAATCATTGCATGAATCTGTATTTTGAAAGAGGGTATGAATATCTTCCAAAGGCTATAGATATACATCAAACAAATGTGCTTGCATGCCTGACTTTATAGACTATTTCTTAATCAATGCTCGGTTATTTTTTTTCCCAATGCCCTATTCATCACCAAAGTAAGCAAGTGAAACACAAATATTGCAGCTCGGTCCTATGAACCCATACAAAGTGGAGAAGTTAAGGCAAAGGGTGCTGAAAACCATTCAGTCTACTACTCTTTAGTTAAAAAGGTATTACGATGTTGATTTAGTTGTCCAACTATTAATACTACAATCTAGGTGTACACTGTTTGTGTTATGATTGTAAACATAAATATTTTTAAACATTTTTATCTTGTAGATAGCTCAATAAAATTTTAACAACTCAATATGTTATAGGTTCCGATTCAATTGTTGCATAATTGAGTTCCTTTTTGTGTCTGCATATGCAGTCATTGATTATAGCATCTTGTAGAGTGCGTCATGGCAACAAATACCTGCACCTGTGTGAACCTATACTAAGGTTTACAACTATGATGATTACTTTGTTTGAAATTTTAATGATTTATACTTAATAAAATATAGATAAAGCTTCTCTCCTAATGGGCATAGTAGATGTTTCCTTGTATAATAATTACACAATTGATGGGTACCATCCTACAAGGCATCTAAGTTGATGGATTCTGCATTGGATGTAGGTATACAAGCTCAGCTCTGATGGAAGGTCTATAGATGTTACACGGTGTAAGAATTATGATGAGCTTGTCGGTCAGCTTGAAGACCCTCATTCAGCTTGGCAACTTGTGTTTTTGACAATGAGAATGATGTACTTCTTGTTTGAAATGTTTCTAAGCAATTGGAGTGAAACTTTACTTGCATACACTGAATTGCTGGATTTTGATCTTGTGAAAAGAGCTTGATACAATATGGTTTCTTCTATTTTCTATTTTCATGCAAGCGTACTGACTTCGCAAGCCTTGCTAATGCTCACTTGTCTCTACTTTTGTATGCCTGGAAGAGTGAGTGAGTATAATATTAGTGCAAGAACATTGCATAGTTTGAATGCAATACATAAAGAAAATCTTGCCCACTTTGACGCTATGTATTTGGACTTCACACAATTGTAAATCTTCTTGACATATATAAGTTCCTGCATATTACAAAAAACACACTTTTTCTTCTAGTTTTTGCAATGGTTGAGATCGACACTTTTTTTTTCAATAAATAAAATTTATGTTTTCCTTTGGTTTGTTTGTTAGGTGGATATTGCGACTGTGGACCAAGATGCTATAATGAAATGGCAAAAATCCTATTCAAGTGTTGAAACACAACTTTATTGGAGTGGGTGTGCTGCTCACTGTCATCAGGCTGGTTGTAAGTGGAGTATCCAACTTTGATCTTGTGAAAAGAGCTTGATGCAATATGGTTTCTTCTGTTATCTATTTTCGTTCAAGGGTATTGACTTTGCAACCCTTGGTAGACTCGCTTGTCTTTGGTTTTGTATGCCTGGAAGAGTGAGTGAATATAATATTAGTGCAAGAACATTGCACAATTTGAATGCAATACATAAAGGAACTCTTGCCCACTTTGGCACTACGTATTTGGACTTCACACAATTGTAAATATTCTTGACATCTATGAGTTCCTGCATATTACAAAGCTTTAGTTCTATGCTTATTCGTGACAAAGAAAATTGTAATTTCATGGATACAAGTTATCATTCAAATTTATAGAACTCCCTTCACATTTTGAAAAGTATCTGCTACTTTGGTTTGTTGGTTTGAATTGATAAAGCAGAATTTTCTTCCATCTTGCAAACTTACTGCTACTTAAAAAATTCTTCCTCATGCTTGGAGCATTTGGTTTATATATATATATATATATATATATAAAGCTAGATGCCTTTTGGCTAAATCCTCTGTAACATGCATGTTGTAATTATTACTTTCCTGGGATTGTACTGGTGCGATTCCACCATGGTACTGGAGCTGATGGCAGTGGGTGGAGATTGTACTGGCTCTCCAATTTCAATCTAGTGGAGTGATTGTTCCAGTTGTTCGAGGACTGGACTTGCAGTGGAGGGAGGGAGGTGGCCCTTGGTAATCTATTAAAGGTGTGAGCTCTTCGCTCGAATATAGGTGTGGCTCTTCAAACTCGCTACAGTGGTATAGAGGTTGCTCACTCTTCGAGCCCATACCACAAGCAACGACACATCGTTGGAACATTTGGTGTTGTTGTGACTACTCACCATCAAACACCAAACCAATATGAACTACATGTAAAGGATGGAGACTTGCAAAATGATATGGCTACTGTAATATGTTTTATACAAATCTCAAACTGCATTTTATACCTTTTGCATTATACATTTTATTAACTATGACCATATTGAGCTCTATGCCACACTCCAACTAATGCTTGCATCAGCAAGAACACCACTCATACTATTCAAGAATGTTGTACGAAGTGACACAAGAGGTACAACTGTCATACGATCAACTTAGTCCACCTTCATTGATGAAATCAATGATGAATGCACTAAAGCTTTCCTACAGACACTTGCATCCTCCAATATCCAGGTAAACCCCAAAAACATTTAATGCTAAAAAATATTACTACTATTGTCATGCATTGAATTCTAAAAATTCTAAATGCCCCTAATAAAATGTTCACTTCCATAGAAGATGATTGGAACATTGAAACCAAAGAATGTTCACCTGCCCCTATACCAGCCCCTTTGTAGCTCATGTCACCAAACAATTTTCTTCACTCAGTCTTCCAACGAGGATACCGCTCAATGCACAACATGTGCAGCAACAACAAAGTTTGCTTACCAGCTTTTTTTGTAATGCATAATTCAAAAAACATATGGAGTTGTTGACTGCTACTTGCACAAACATCTCTTAGAACAAAACTTCTTCGAGCTTGCAGCAAATCCTTTTGAAAATTATAGAAAAGACATGTCTGCAGTCATGTTTCTTTTGCACAGATTCCAAATACAAGGCACCGTCACACTTGCAATGAACAATTGCATCATTTCCATTGTGAAAGAAGACAATAAGGAATTAGCCTAATGGTGGGGGGCGAACTACAGATTACTTTTAGTAAAGCATATGGGAAGAATTTTTGCATTTGAAGCACATGTTTGAAATTAAATAGATTGTATCATGTCCCCTTTAGAAAATTAAACATACTGCACAAAGGTAGAATCAATACTGAGTGTGGTTAAAAACTTGGTGCTAAACATTAGTTCAGCGCGGCTGCGGTGCTCACTATGGCTTCCCTTCCGTTGGGAGCTAGATGATAGGCCTATTTTGATTATTATGGCCAAGTTTTTGTAGTTTTTTCCCTTTAATATTACTTATCAAGGGTGATAGTAAATTTATTTATGAAGCCTTCGACTATGTTCATAGAGTAAAATGACGCTCTTTTTGTAATTTTGGTTTGTGAACTAGGGAATTCCATCATTGTTTTTGGCTTATATTTGCTGCCCATTAGGTTTTCTCTCTTGGGACCATAATATTTTTGCAATATGATTGCATGCACATGAAGAGTGAATGGTTTTTTTAAATTTTGCTAATCTAGCTACTTCCTGGTTGATTTATTGAATTAATCTTTCCAGTTTTCATAAAATCTCTTAAAGAAACATGCTCACATGGACTGTCAAGATTGCAGGGCATGCACAAATGACTAATGTTTTCACATGATCATTTTTGTATTGTTTTGTGTTGAAGAACGTGCCAATTCAAAAAAAAACCTGAAGACATTTCCTAATGTTTGCTTTTAAACAGATTTTTCTTTATATATTTTTCAAAAGTATTGGCTATTGTGAATTTTCTATTAGTTTTTAACAACAGAGAAATAGGGCGAATTGCATTGCAGGTGGCATTCTTAAAATAGTTAGGCCAATATCTTCCAACTCGATCTTGAATTTTGTCTCACAAATTTTCTCAAGAACATGGAAATAGTCATTATGAATACTCTGGTGTTAGAGTGAAAACAAACCTGTTCTTGAAAAACAGACACAAAAGCATTCTGCTAGGGAAGAGTAAAACTGATTTGTTTGTTTCCCAGTTTGATGGCTATATGGCAATATTAATGCATATTTCACCTAAAACACAGGTTCTGCATGACCTCATGTGTTCCAATAATGTGTTTGGGAATGGGATTTTTTTTCAAAATGATAAGAGGTTTCCATTTCTCAGACACAATTGAGAAATAAGGACTGCATGGAAGCTACAATCCCTGCCAAATGCTGCAAGCATGAGGAAGAATTTGTAAATAGCAATAAGTTTGTAAGATGGAAGAAGATTCTGCATACACATACCTGTTATATAAGCTTTGAACCAAGCCTAGGTGCAAATTATTAACAACTCAATATGTTACAGGTTCTGATTCAACTGGTGCATAATTGAGTTCCTTTTTGTGTCTGCATATGCAGTCATTGATAAAAGCATCTTGCAGGAACTTGTTGAATCTTTATGCTACAAACTTGATTTCAAATAAGAAAATTTTCCTAAACAGTAAGAATTGCCATATTTTCTGAGAGATATTGATGTCATGTCTTTAGGGAATTTGTGAGTTGTGTCTGAAACATCAAGATACTATCACCAAATGAAATCTCGCAAATAAGTCAGGAATGTATGGGGATACTGAACACTTTACCAATCCATCAATAGCATCATTGGAGCATTACTGCTCAAATGTTGTTTTTCCCTCACCAATCATGGAACAACACAAGTTAATTTTCTTGCAAAGTAATGAGATTCTATGTTGCATGAAAACAGTTTCCAAAGTTATAATAGTTGCTACAGTTTTATGCGTTGCTCATTGGCTAGCACTAATTCAATGTTGTCCCAGCCTTTCAAAGTAGCCGGCAGGGGGACAACTTTACAGAAAATTTCCAGGTTGCAAGCATTGGGTGTTTATTGTACTTTTCTTTTAAGGAGGAGAAAAATATGTACAAGTACACTTGGGAACAGTTCAATATCAACTCTTTATCCCCCATTTGATCCTTCTATCTTTTGAATGGGAAAATATTCCTCCAGATCTATTTCTACCAAAGCTTTTCTATAAAAAGTTCTGTCACAAATCAACTCAATTTTAATTACTATTTCCCATGCTTTTTGCATTTGGCAGGGACTTTAGCTGCACTGCAGCCCTTGTTTTAGTCGTATTTGAATTATTCTTATTGGGATAGGTTGAATTAAGGATACCATGATTTATGCATTGAAGTAGAGCATTTTATACTATGGTCAATCAATTGGTGATTGTATCATTAGCATAAATTTTGCTATATTTTAAGTTCTCACCATTCAGTTGCCCAAATCAAACAAAATAGCCCCTAAGTCATCTAGACATATATACTATATCCATTTTTTACTCATTTCTAAAGTCCCATCAAAACTTATGTATATTGTCCAATCATCACATTTATGAGAATTATGTTTCTTAAGAGGCAATTTGTCAAGTAAGGGAGAGGAGCCGATCATGGGCATAGCACCGATCGTGGGTATAGATTTGGACAGCCTGGGGCCCACCGTTGGGCAATATAAATGCCAATGAAAATTTCAAAAAAGTTTGTAAATATGATGACAGATTCATATTATATTCAAAATATGTCCTATCATAGTTAGATTTTTTTATTGCCACCTTCTCAATAGTAGGTGAATGCAACTTGACATTTATTTGCCACCTTCACAATATTAAGTGAATGCATCATGATAAACTTATTTCCACAATATAAATAATCTTTGCCACCATCCCAATAAAAGGTTGTTGTAAAGGGATATTTTATTATCCAAACTATATGTCTTATTTCGTTAAAAGTGCGTTGACATGTATAGAAGACATTGCCAACTGGTTTAGTTCCAAATATATTTTAACAAAATACATTTCAACATGTTCCATTTCTCATCTTCTTTTTACAAACTATTGGTTCCCGAGTGTCCATATTAACCAATCTTTTTTTGAATTTGCTGCAAAATTGAAAAAAATGAACTCTTATGCTCACTATGCATTGCAATTTTTCATTAAAACATGTAATTATTAGAGTATTATTTACAAATCAACATAAAAAACAATAATCATAATAAAAATTTAAAACTGGTTAGAATTCAAAAAAATATTAATATCATTTCAAATCACCAATTAGAAATCTTACGTACCCATGAAGCTATCACTTCTACCATTAATCCATTGAATGCAGATCAAATTCCCTCTCAGAATTCAAAATTATCCACTTGCTACCAATTCAAATTCTATAAACCTATTTATGCAAGCAATCCTTAGTTGTGCGATGCTCTTGAATTACTAGATATTCCTGAACGACAATGACCTCGAACAAATCGATGCAGTCTCCTCCTTCAACTTCTACGGTAAGTTTCAATACCTGCCTTTGCAATAATACAAACTGCATTCTATATACAACTGTTGTGTGAAATTTCCTTGTCCATTTACATTTAAATGAATCAAAAACTTGTTCATTTTCATAGCCATACTTTATGTTGTCATCGGCCAGTCTCCCTTAAAGCTTAGTGTTATGGTTCAAATATTTCCAACCCTTTCCAATACAGCATTACGATACATACATATATATTACACAGATACATATCTATGTCTGTTCCTTATAGACTTGTCCATTTTCATGAAACTTATGCTTTTATCTATCTCTGCAATAAATATATATATATATATATATATATATATATATATATATATATATATATATATATACTGCATACTGAAATTTATATAATACTGTACAATTCATCAACAATATGGTTCAAATTTTTCCAACCCTTTTTAATACAACATTGTGATACATATATATATACAGAGATACATAGATACGTAAATTACTTATAACCTTGCTCATTTACATTCAATTTTCGTATCTATCTTTGATATATATTGCAGGGATAGATGGATACGTAAGTTACCCATATCCTTCTTCATTTACATTCAACTTAATTAGATGTATGTTTTGTTAGTTCTTCAATTAAACTGATTGTAAATATCGGCCCCTATCCCTTACAACCAACTGTGATAATGGCTAACTACTACTTATGTTAGAGAAAAAAATTTGTGGCATCACACACACACACACATATATATATATGATTAAATATATAAGCAAAATGTACAAATATATGTATGTCAGATTATATATATTTCCAATTTATATGTTGTATGAAGTTATATTTCAGTATGTTGTTTGAGAAATGGTTATAACATAAGTAGGAGTCAGCCATCATCACAGTTAGCATCAAAATACTCTTTCCCTGCAGTGCATGCAATCAAAAGTGGTATAAAATGCCATGAATTTTAATTTTATGGCAAATGCCATGAATTTTATACTTCACTGCATTCTCTGTAGAGCAAAAAATCTTCTCCGTTTCTTCATCCTAACAAACTTAGATGCAATACGTGTTAATCTATTTTTCTTTCCCCTTGTTCACTTACATTTAACTTAATTAGATGTATTCTTTGTTTGTTCTTCAATTAAAATGACTATAAATATCGACCCCTCTCCCTTACAACCAACTGTGATAATGGTTGACTCCTCCTTATGTTATAAACATTTTTCATACAGTGTATACATGTTTCCTATACCAAACTGTCACATACCATACCCACCATATGTCATATGTCCAAAACTATACCCACAATCGACTTCTATGCCCACACATAACTCCTCTCCCTTATGTGTATGTTTTGTTTGTTCTTCAATTCAACTAACTGTAAATGTCGACCCCTCTCCCTTACAGCCAACTGTGATACTGGTTGACTCCTACTTATGTTATAACCATTTATGAAACAACATAAATAACTTGAAACAACAGTAATATATATATATATATAAATACATAGGTTTCCTATACCCTTCTTCATTTACATTCAACTTATTAGATGTATGTTGTGTTCGTTCTTCAATTAAAGTGACTGTATGGCAACCATTTCTCAAACAACATTCCAAATAGTGCATGCAGTCATGAGAAGACCCTTGAGCCAAAAGAAGTTGCACCGCTATGAGGAGTAAAATAGATTAGAACATTGGAGAAAAGGTGTGGAATAGATGGGAGGGCGGCCAACTGAGAGGCTAAGCCACAATGAAAACAAAAGACAAAGTTGAAATGGGCGCAACAGGTAAACTGCCTATCTTATGTGCTAAATGAGAATATGAGTGGTTGCAATGGAAGGAAAAAGGTGAAATGGCCTATCAAGAATACCATTAAGAGGAGAAGGCATGAGGGGATAATAGAATCAGACACTAGAGAACCTTTGTTGATGAAGGAAGAGCAAAATCCAATAAAAGAGGAAGAGGCAGATAATACAACGTTGGAGTATGAGGGTGCACCCCCACTGTACTTTTGCATTGCTTGGGTAGATGGGTGAAGACCATCCCACACAAGATGAACAATGGGATCAGTTACATGTTGAGTGAAATCAAGGGGCATATATGAACAAAGCAGCCATTGATTTCAAGGTTGCAGATTTACCTTTTGATGTATACTCTTTACAAGTATTTGTGGTTGCAGGTTATGGTGCAAATTCTCAAGTATTTGCAAATGTTGAGAGGGTACAGGAGTTTCCACCAAGGTTGGAGTGTGTCTTGAACATGAAGGCACTCAAAGACTCAAGGGACAAAGCCTACTTCTAGTACTTGACTGAATGGAAGGGCCTACCTTATATAGGACTTAATTGGATGACTGAGTACATTGTTGCAGATCCTCACTCAAGGGGACTTGAGTTCATTTTTGTCTGGGAGTATGGTGCAGGAGCACCTTGGGATTTCATGCCTCCATGAGGCAATTTTGTCAATTTTTTCTCTTTTGTTTATAATAAGGTCATTTGTGACCATGTCTAATGGATTAGAAGTCATTTTTGGTCATTAGGAGTGATATGTAGTTAGTTTGTAAAAAGTTGTCAATTCTTGTAAAAGTTGTTGAATGTTGCAAAAAAAGTGCAATTGTGGGAATATGAAGAGTCATCTTGTGTAAATGATGTAAGAGGAAGTTGGAAAATGATTGGGCATGATGTGTAATGCCTTAAAAACATCTTTGAAAATGTTTGGGCAAGGTTGGCCAACAAGAATTTGAATTTGAATACCAAAACACTCATTTTTTTTTGTGTTTTTACACTAAAATCTGTTGGAACAGCATTTGGTACGACTTGCACTTCACTTTTGTGCATTGTGATTTGTGAAGGAGTGAACTAGCTATCATCCGCACTTTGTTTCATTTGATTTCATTTAGTTTTGAGTGATTTATTGCATTTTTACTCAAATCGGCTTTGAAACCCCAATTTTGAGGGTTTCAGTGAGAAAAATGAAGTTTTGAACCATTTCACCAGTAGAAAAGGCTCTAACTTGGTGGAATGGCAGATTTAGGTGTATTTTTGTGTTTGTGAAGTTTGCAAGAGCAAGGGAGGCAGATTCATGAAGATTTGATGATGCCCTAGGTGGAAAATTGCATGTTTCTGGAACAAAAGGTTGCATAGAGGCTAGGGTTTGATGAAGAACCATTGGAAAGGTGTGGAAAACGGTTTGGTGAGCATAGAAAAAAATAATTTGATATGTTTGAAGTGTTGGAGAAGAAGATTGAGGCCTGGAGCATATAGAACCAATAAGTGCCTAGTTGTAGGAGCCTAATTAGGCCTTTGGGACAACGTAGCAGCAAGTTTTTGAAGGGTTTGTTCCAAAGTAACCCTACCTGCACTCTTGATATGTTATCAAATGGCCAAAAGGGTATCTAGAATAGGTTTTGGTTTGTGGGTAAGAGTTACTTTCTAAAAGTTATGTTGAATTTTCACTATTTGGAATGCTACAAGAAAAATTGAAGAAACTATGAGAAAGTGCCAAGTTAGCGTTTTCAAGGTTGAAGGGATTATTCAAAATAGACAAAATTGTGATTGTTTGAAGATATTCTCCCTGCTCTGCATCAAAACAATAGTATGATAGAAATATTTCAAACCCTTTCTTGTATTGTAATGCTCTTTGAAGATATACATATTTGTATCATATTGTTGTTTCAAGTTTATATATATTTGTATCAAAATGCTCTATGAGTTGTATCATATTTCCGTTTCAAGTTTATATATATCGGTATCATAATTTTGTATGAGGAAGGGTTTAACATGATCACCCAAATGTTTATAAGAGGTAGAGTTGGTGATATGATAGTATACCATGCATTGCTTGTTTCATTGCACACATATCCTTCATCATTTGCAATCAACTCAATTATATGCATGGTTAGTTTGTTCTCCAATTACACTCACTATACCATGTATGAATTTATTGTTTCAGTTGGTATGATTATTTTCATTGTAATAGTTATAAGTTATGTTGTTTACTAATCATTGTGTTGGTTCAATGCAGAGGAAGAAAAAATCGACATCAAATACTAAGTGACCTTTAACAAAGAGACCTGTACCAAAGCAGAGCCAGAAAACTATACCTGCACACAAGAGAGGTGTGCATCTTCCACATAGCAATGAGGAGGATGTTGTGATTCCTGTTCACCATCCAACTGAAAAATCAAGTAGTGAGGAGGAGGTAGAAATTGTTGTGGAACAACCAACCGAACCTGTACTCCAAGCTAACCCAGCTGTATCAACCAAAAAGGTTGCATTGAGGCGGGAATGGACCATGGTTGACACGCACCATGCTCTTGTAGATGTTGAAGACAATGGCATGTCAACTAGAGGTGCAACCAAAAAGTGGGGTATTCCAACCACACCATTGTCAAATTGGTTGGGTGGTTAGACCACTAGTAAAAGGAAAGGGCCCCCAACAGTCCTAACTGAGGATGAAGAGGCATTGATTGTCGAATGGTGCAAGGAGGTGGCTGTTGTTGGCCATGGTCTAGAGATTGTCAATCTCAAAACAGAAGTGGCCCAAATATGCGAAACAAGGAATAATCCCTTCAAGAATAGGCTTCCCGACAAGTCTTGGTGGATGGGATTCAATAGAAGGCATCTCGATCTGTGCTTGAGAACAACCTAAGAACAAGATAAAGACTGTGCTATAAATATTAGGCCTACAATTGTAAGTGCTTTCTATGACACTTTGGAGAAGGCATATACAAGAGGGAATTATGGACCACAGAGGATTTGGAACTGTGATGAGACATGGCTGCAAGCTGGACGGAACAGTAATATGAAGGTGCTTGCCAACAAAGGAAGCAAAAGTGTTGATTACATTATCCCAAAGAGCCGGGAATGGATCACTATTCTAGCATGTGTAAACGCTGCAGGTCAGAAAATTCTTGGTTTTTATTTGTTCAAAAGAAAAAATTATGTGCAAAACTAAATAGCCAACTGTGAGGCAGGAGCATTGATGGCTGTTCAACCTTACGCATGGATGACCAAAGAGCTTTTTATCAAATGGCTCAAGTTCTTTGCTATGCAAGTACCTAGGGGTTGCACGCGCAACCATAGACATCTCTTGATATTTGATGGCCATGGCAACCATGTGGTCTTTTCTACCATTACCGAAGCAAGGGTGCTTGGTATTGAATTGCTCACCCTATCGGCCCACACATCACACAAGCTACATCCTCTTGATGTGAGTGTTTTCTCGTCTTTCAAGTCTAACTTCAAAAATGAAAGAATAGATTAGAGTATTAGACATCCAAATCTGGAGATAAGAAGGGCAGAATTGGCTACACTTGGGAACCTACCTTTTCAAAAGTCATTGATTGATTTAAACACAATAGTTGGCTTTAAGAGGATAGGTATTTGGCCCTTTGATCAAAATTCTTTGGACAACGACATGAGGGTTAGCGAGACTTTCCAGTTTATTGCCCCTGAAGAAGCATCAACTGTTGAAAACATTCTAAGCCTATCCACCAATGGTTTGGCAGTGAATGAGGGTGAGTGTACTGATGAAACAACAAAAGTTGAAGATCAGCAAAGTGTGATGCATGGTTAGTATGTTCTGCAATTACCCATCTTCATTTCCAATCAACTCAATTATACGCATGGTTAGTTTGTACTTCAATTACTCTCAAACTTACATGTTTCAATTTGTTGTTTCAGATTCCAATGAACCACTTGAAGCAATAGTATTGAGAGACTAGAATACTATTGGAGACATCTCTCTCTCCCTACCAACTCCACCCGAGCAACCCTCTTGGCTATTAGATGGTGCTGCTAATCTTGATATTGATATGCATGTGGAGGAAGACCAAAGTCTTACAATGCCATCACCACCGCACATGGGTCCAAATATGTTAGTTCATTTCTATGTTGATTGGGGAGACAGTGATGGTGAGCAGTTAGGAGATGGATTGGATGCTACAGATAGTGAGGTGCCTGAAAAAAATAATGTCTATTTGATTGAGCCTTTGGGAGGCTAACCAACTCCACACATCTCACAATTCTTGAAGCTACCAGTTCATGTAGTGAAAGACAAGTCCAATAAGGTAGTTGATTGTGGGATCGGATTGCAAAGAGGATCCCAACTCCTAACTGCTGATGACTGCATGGCCTTGCTAAGTGAGCAAGAGGAAAAGAAGAAGGAACTAGAAGAACTAAAATTGAGGAAGAAGCAACAACTTCCAGAGTGCACGATAGAAAGGATTATAGAATTGGAGGTGAAGGCTCTTATGACAATTGAAAAGGAAAAGAAACAACTAGCAATAAAGGCTGAAAAGGAGATGCAAAAGAAGGAGAAGGAAAAAAAAAGGGAGGAGCAAAGGAGAGAAAAGGAAGCTGCAAAATGGGGAAAAGATTTGGAGAAGGCATGACCAAATGCTGCAAAGGAGAGGCGACTCAACAACCCTCTAAATCCCTTGTCTAACCGCCATAGGATCTTCACAGATTTCATGTCTATTCAATGCCCCCAATATTGTCCATCACCTACCCAAGCTACTAGCCAAACATTTTAGAGTTGGAGTCCTTCTCGTTCACAGTCCTATACACTCTCACCTAGCCCAAGCATTACCCAACCATTTCAGAGTTGGAGTCCTCATTCATAGTCCTATCAACCCTCACCAACCCCAAGCATAATCCAACCAGTTCAATCTTGGAGTCCTTCTCCATCACATGACACATCCAACTCACAAGATAGCTTGGCATCAAATTTTAGTTTTCCTACCTTTTTCGATTGATTTGAATGTTTGGTTGCAACTTTTTTGTTGTGAAGGTTTTCATGGATTCCAAACGATGTTTGAGCTTTTCTTGTTTTGAATGTTTGTAACTTGAAATAATAGTATGTTTGAAGTTATTTAGAAATTTCAATATGTTGTATGAAAAAGGGTTGGAAATATTTATACCATAGTGCAATTTGAACTTATATATAAATTTCATAATGCTATATCAAAAAGTGTTATGTTGTATGAAGTTATATTTCAGTATGCTATTTGAGAAATGGTTATAACATAAGTAGGAGTCAACCATCATCACGGTTAGCTGTAAGGGAGAGGGGCCGATATTTATAGTCACTTTAATTGAAGAACAAACAAAACATACATTTAATTAGGTTGAATGTACATATGCATATGCATATATGTATGCATATGTATATATGCATATGCACTGTTCTTTTTGATGGAGAATATAACGAATGGAAGGTACAATGCATTTTGATGGAGAGTGTAATGTTGCTACTGCTTATGCTATACCCACGATCGGTGCTACGCCCACATCGATATATCCCTTGGTTATGCAACGTTCCTTCCATTCGTTCTACTCTCCATCTAAAAGAACAACTTCACTTTTTTGTTTGCATATGCATATACATATATGCATGCATATATACATATCAAACAATGATACAAAGTGTAACAACAAATTCATACATGTAAGATTGAGTGTAATTGATGAACAAACTAACCATGCATCTAATTCAGCTAATTGCAAATTAAACGAAAAATGCATATTATACTATCACATCCCTAATTATAATTTACACAAATCAAGCAATGATACAAAGTGTAACAAAAACTTCATACATGTAAGATTGAATGTAATTGATGTGCAAACTAACCATGCATCTAATTGAGTTGATTGCAAATGAACAAGGGTCTTTGTGCAATGAAATAAAAAATGCATGTTGAGCTGATAACAAATGAACAAGGGTCTTATGTTATACATGTAAAATTGAGGTGTCTTAAGTTAATAGGAATGAGCCCTTCTTTTGTGATAAAATGAAGAGGGATATAAATTGGAAGAAGTCTTATCTGTACAAGATATACAAAGAAACCATTGATGCCTACATCAACACTAGTTCGATATATCTCGGACAGATTAGACTTCTTCCAATGTATATCCACAATTGTAACTCTTATATCCTTGAGGTGATGAAGGGTATGTTTGCAAGATTGAGTGTATATTTCAATATGCTATTTGAGAAATGGTTATAACATAAGTAGGAGTCAGCCATAATCATAGTTAACTGTAAGGGAGAGGGGCCAATATTTACAATCACTTTAATTAGGTTGAATTTAACATATATGCATATTCATATGCATATGTATATATGTATACGTGTATATGCATACGCATATACATATATACATATGCATATGCATATGTATATGTATATGTATATATGTATATGTATATGTATATGCATATATACATATACATATATGCATATACAACAATGATGCAAAGTGTAACAACAAATTAATATATGTAAGATTGAGTGTAATTGATGAACAAACTAACCGTGCATCTAATTTAGCTAATTGCAAATGAACAAGGGTCTTTGTGCAATGAAATAAAAAATGCATGTTATACTATCACATCTCCAATTATAATTGACACAAATCAAACAATGTTACAAAGTGTAACAAAAAATTCAGACATGTAAGATTGAATGTAATTGATGAACAAATTAACCATGCATCTATTTGAGTTGATTGCAAATGATCAAGGGTATGTGTGCAATGAAACATATAATGCATGTTATACTATCAACATCACCCTACCCATCAACGGTCCATTGCCTTTAAACAAACTATACATATGTACACATGTACATATACATATACATATACATATATATATGTATACACATATACATATGTAACATTATATGGTAATTAAAGAACAAACTAACCATGCATCTAATAGAGTTGAAGAACAAACAAACCATACATATGACTATTGTTAATTGTATCTGTATTCAACAATTCTTTAGGGAGAATTGAGTGTAATAGATTAACAAACTAACCATGCATCTAATTGAGTTGATTGCAAATGAACTAGGGTATTTGTGCAATGAAACAAAAAATGCATGTTATACAATTATATCCCCAATTCTAATTGACACAAATCAAACAATGATACAACCATACATATGACTATTGTTAATTGTATCTGTATTCAACAATTTTTTAGGAAGAATTGAGTGTAACAGATGAACAAACTAACCATGCATCTAATTGAGTTGATTGCAAATGAACTAGGGTATTTGTGCAATGAAAAAAAAATGCATGTTATACAATCACATCTCCAATTCTAATTGACAGAAATCAAACAATGGTACAACCATACATATGACTATTGTTAATTGTATCTTTATTCAACAATTATTTATGGAGAATTGAGTGTAATAGATGAACAAACTAACCATGCATCTAATTGAGTTGATTGCAAATGAACTAGGGTATTTGTGCAATGAAACAAAAAATGCATATTATACTATCACATCCCCAATTGTAATTGACATAAATCAAACAATATAAATTATAAATCAAACTTTGTCACACTTGTGAATGTAATTGAATATAAATTAAATTATACATCGAATTCATATAAATGTAAATGAACAAGGCTCTATGAAACATCAATTTCTATTTATCTGCTATATGTAATTATAAATCTACAACTTGCATATATATGACAATATTGGAACGTTATCATACACTCCATAGTTGAGGGTGTCATGCACCTATCTTATGGCCAAAGTATGTATGTATGATTGGTTTCCACAAATACATACATTCATCATACTAAAGTAATGGATGTATGTTACATATAAATGCATTGGAGAGGCTTCATTTCACCAAAGCATTTTTAGTATTAAACCATGTTGCATACACTGATAATTTGTAAAGTATAATGATACATAGTTTAATACTTAAATGCTCTTGTGAAAAAGAAGTCTCTTCAATACTATAACCTCCAATGTCACTACAAATTTCTGTCTTATAATATGTAAATGTTGTTGCCAACATTATGCACATTCCTATATTATGTATTTGATATCAAATGGATATGTTTATTGATTTTTTAAATGGATGTGTATGTATGTTACATATAAATGCCTTAAGTATGGCTACCTGCATGACCTTCATACATACATAGATATGAACTACCATATGTATTATTGTATATATGTATAGTATACACACATACACACATACATATATGTATGTGTGTATAGTATATACACATACATAAATGTATGTGTGTATACAATATCTATGTATGTATGTGTATATTAACTGACATATATGTATGCATGTATGTATGTATAGTATACAAACATACATACATATTGTGGTAGTATGCATGTATTTGTGTCTACTATACATACATACATACATACATATGCCATAATATGTAAGTATGTATGTGTATGTATGTATGTGTGTGTGTATAGGATACATACATAATATTTTAATGTTTATTATAATATTTAGTTGTTAAATATTATATTAATATATGTTATTAATAATATTAAAATGTTTAGTCAATTAAAAAAGTAAAATGATTACTAAATTGACTACAAAAATCTTATAAATGATTAGTCAATTAAAAAATTAAAATGATTAGTAAATTGACTACAAAAATCTTATAAATGGATATGAATTATTCCTTAAAACTCCACAATTCAAGTAGAGACGATGGGGGTTGGGAATTCTTGAGCAAGGGGTTCACGACAACGGTGGAAACAGTCGGCAAAAACATAGGTGCATGAAACCCTTAATAGTGGAGTTGTAGAAACCCATGAATGGTATGTATATGTATACACACAGTTGGCCAAAAATATAGGTGCACGAAACCCTTAACAGACATTATGTATATGTATATGCAAATGACCGACTATGTGTATATATATACACAAACACATACACACACACATATATGCGTGTGTGTGTGTGCATTTTTGAATATATACACAGTAGGCCATATTTTACCTATAAGAAACTCTTAATAGTGAAGAGTATATTAACTTCCAATACTTCCACTATACATATACAAATTAAAAAGGTATAAAATGAAAAAAAAGGTCTATATTATGGCGGACTGTGTGTATATGTGCGTATACAATGATATATGTATATACAAATTACAGAGGTATAAAACGAAAACAAAGGTCTATATTATGGCAGACTGTGTGGATATGTGTGTGTACACAGATATATATGCATATATATCTATGTTTACAGACATTTACACATAGTTGGCCATATATATGTATACTCGCATATATACACATAGTCGACCATAATATAGGTGCATTATTGTTGCAAAATTAAATTTGCTCGTCGTTCCTGTGTACATATATATTTGTATACAAATATGTATATATATATAAATATATATATTGGTATAGAGATATATATACACAAAAGCAGACATCATAAAGCTACAACAAAGCTTCATTAGACAAGGAAATCATTACTTGTGCACATAAGTTATTTAAACAAAAAAATATCGCAAGAAAAAACTAGAGAAATCTTGCAATGTATAGTTATTACCTGTGTGAGATTGGAACACAACCTCACCTACGTAGCAAGAAGTTAAATAGTTTCCTTATACTGAATGTGGTGTTGATAAACACAAAATTCTCAAAAAATGCATCACCACCATTCGCCCATGGCCTCACCACCATTAGCATCCATCCTAACTAGAGTTGGTTCTCAATGCAACTGCTCAAAATGAATAAAGTTATCATGAATGGATGTTTCGTGAACCTAAAGAAAGACCAAGCGAATGGTGTGCATGCCAAGGTGGTAGGCATTAAGACCGACAACAGAGGAATGCCTAGCACTTAATGCTCATTTACTAGGAGTGTAATGAGCCAGTACTAGTGTGGTGCCAAACAACCATCGATCATATAGATGTCCATTATCGGTATAGCCAAAATTTTAAATATTTTTGGCAGTTTTTGAAAAGCGCCCCCAAAACATCAGAAAACATGTTCGAATTTCCCCCAAAAAAAATTGGGGACTTCCAGCTCGACGGTCAAGGGACGTGGCAAAAAAATTTATGTCGACTCGGACGCTGATGACGTGGACCCCTCGCTCAAAGTTATCCTACCCACCATCGGCTCCTCTCCCTTAGTTCGTGTGATTTGTCTTTACTCTCTTAAACTGTAATCATGTCTACCAATACGGTTACGTCTTCAACATCGATTAGAATCCTCTATCCTATAATAATTGATCATTGTATCTAATTTGGCTAGGTTGTGAGGACACACAAGTAAAGAACAAGTATGAACAAACCTTGTAAATGTCATGATCAATCTACCTAATAAAATAAATATGTAAGCATATTAAATATGTCATAAACTTGAAATCACATAGGTAGATCAATAGGAAAATGATATTGGGTTGGAAAATGAGAATGCCATCTTTGCACCATACAAATATGCAATTATGGATTAATCTGTGAATCTATGTCAATATTTGAATTTTTCATTTGAAAATTATAATATTTGTGAGAATAATAAAAGATCCTATGAGGAAGCTATAAGTAATACCTTGAAAAGGTTTGAATCCTATAAGCATGAATGAGATAATAAGTAATTATCATGATGAGCTATAAATGAATCATATAATCCATGTAATCATTAGTCTAGTATCAATTAGTTATTAGTTGATATTCATTTAATACATAGTATATAGGTTTTTTTTTTTTTGCTAGGTAACAATGATGATTTTATTAAATAGAAATTAAAGGTTACAAGATATACTCCTTACATGACACTTTTAAAAACCCCCCACACCCCAATAAAAGCTAACAAAACCTCAATATCAGTCACCATACAACCAGCCTTCAAAAACAACAATTACAATCAAAGCTTCACTACAAATGCAAAAAGGATTTTAGCCATAAATCCCTAGAGAAACCATTACAATTCAAGCACCTAAAGAATTTTTAGTCTTTCTCTAGTCTGCGAACGAAGGACCATTTCAAAAGATTTCTTCTCTTCCTTCTTAGCTTTCTTCCCCTTGACAGTTTGCCAACCGTCCTCCACCCTTGCAGCTTTCTTCTGTCAATCCAAAGAACTTTTATAGGGACTCTTCCAAACACCATTCTCCTTGTTGACTGCTAGTTGGCTCTGACCGTCTACCTTTCGTTTCCTAGCATCCTTCTCTTGTGGTCTCACCACACTTTTCTTCTCTCGACCCTCTGGTGTGGCAGTTCTGTTTTTGGCTCCCAACTCCCTATCGCTTCCATTCAAAACAATATTTTCATTGATCCCAAATGGGCTCTCTTCCAATGTTGAGACACAATTAGGTTGTAGCTATTCCATCCTTATATCCAGATTTTTTGGTGGCTACTCCTCATAATTCAATGCCTCAGAAATCCGTTCCTCCTCTTCCCTGCCTACCAGCTGAGAACCCTCTTGCCTCTCCTCCTGTTTTTCCACTGTATAGTGCTGGGTAGCCACACCTTTCCACCAAATAGCAGAATTGTTTGTTCTATGTTTGGCACATTGAGCAGCCAAGTGCCCAGTATGATAACAAATTTTGCATCTAAATGGAATCCCTTCATAGTCCAAGGGTTGCACCCAACATCCCTTCAATGCTTTTATCTGAATCTCCTTCGGGGGCGCCTTGGAAATATCCATCTCTACCAAGATGCGAGCATAAGTCGAATGCATAAGATTTGAAGACCCCTCATCCACCATTAAAAAACTTCCTAATGAATTTCCAACTGCCTCCAAGCAAGAATCAAACCAAAATTGTAGAGGAAGGTTAGGCAGTCTCACCCAAAGAGGAACTCTCTCAAACATTTTAGTGGCTGGGTTAAAAGTTGGGTGCCATGGCTTTAACATTAATGCATATTTTCCTTCCCAGTCCCAATGATATTCACATAGAATCTTATCTCTATCTAGTTCCTTTTCAAAAACAACAATAAAAAATCCTCTAGCCATAGGATAAATTTGAACATAACCATCTAAAATAGGCTTCCAATGATTGGAAATCCACTAGTGAAGAGCAGATAGGCTTGGCCAAAAACTCCTGAATCTCGCAATCAAACCCAAACCTACAAAAAATTTTTCATTAGATAATACTTCTTGATCCAGCTCGACATCCAGTTCTAGTGTGGCTGCCATCGATGAGGGAAGAAAATCCCCTCCCCCCTGCTTGTCAATGCCCTGTTTGGATGCTTTTCCCCCTGGGAGGGCACTGTTTGTTTCCCCCCCTCTTTAGACATCCTCGAACCCTTGACTACTCCCACATGCTTTACCACAGAAGCATCAACACTGCCATTCACCACGACATTTTGCGTCTGCTGTTTGCTAGCCCATGACCCACATCTAACGCCAATAGAGGCTCCAACAAAAACCTGAGAAATCCGTCCCATTGCCACAAGGGAAACCCTTCCTTCCTCTAATGCGCACGCTCGTTCATTACCAAGCAAAGGCCCCAAGATGTTAACCCCAAGTTGAGATGCACCAGTTCGCATATTGCATCCCTCACCATCTGAAACTCGAGCATCTCCAACCCCAACATGGCCACTCCTGCTAGGGCCAAGTGTTGTGGGTGCATTCTCTTTTAGAGATTTTTGCGCCCCGTTTTTGAGCAAGCTTCTTCACTTGACGTTCTTTTTGTTGCCGACAACATTGCACAACGCGCCCTCATCCGCACCCTACAACACTTCACCTGCAATGCTCAACCCAGGTAGCGCCCTAACCATTGCAACGCTCCCTGGCCGACCGTTGCCTTCCATTCCTCCCTTGTTAGTATATAGTTATTTTAATTACTTGATTTTTATTTAAATAGTAATCTAGTTTTTATTCAGTAGTATAGACTTTGTTTATCATTAGTTGAGATTTAATTGCAAGGTTTATAATTTGTTAAATCAATAATTAGATATTTATTTAATCAATAGTCAAAAAATTATTTCAAAAAATTTAAACACTTTTGAGTTTTCTTTAATGGTCACTTAATTTATCAAATGTATATTTAATAGCATTGAATAATTATCTATTAAGATTCATACTATCTTGTATTTATTGATCAATTAAATAAAATTTGTATCGATAATTTATCAATTTGAGAACATATTAAAAGCTTTGATATTGATTAAGGTCCTTTCATAGAATGTTTTATCCTTGAAATCAAAGATTTAGAGTGCATAATTAATACATGAAATATTAAGCCAAAGGGTATAAATCATTGTATCAAATTAGTTCTAATAAATAAATAGGCTAGTTGGTTAAGGTCGTTTAGCTCCTATTTCAACTCGAGTTATATGAAAGGGAGTTAACCTCCTAGTTCAGCAAATAAATCTCAAAAAGTTGGTTTAAGTGAGATTTATGTTAGAACATTTCCATGTAGAAGTTAAAAATACCAATTTACTAATAGATTCCTTAGGATTATTTTATTTGTATCTCTAATAAAATGAGATGATCACGAACCCTTTTACTTGAGATTATATGATATATGCTTGAGATTATGATGATATGTGGATGTCAACACCTTAAGAGTAATATAAAATAGGTAGTTATCAATATAGTCCTTAGTTTAAGATTTGACATGAGTTTACACTTTTTCTTGTAGTGTCAAAAAATGTAGTCAGAACATTTTCACGCTTGTTTGGGCCCTCCTTGCTGAGTTAGGATTAATGTTGCCTTGATTTAGTGTTGTAATGTGGTTGACACATTCACATTAGGTCTTGGGCCCTTGTGAACTAATGGATTTAATGGTACCTTGCTAAAGTGTTGTGACTCACTTTCACACTTTTCTAAGGTCTTATCAACCTAATAAACCTCTTTTTAATCAAAATTAATCTTAATCTTGCCTTATTTGGGGTGTTGTAAAGTGTTGTATCACACTTTCACACTTTTCTAGGCTTTTCATTAATAATTGGGCTTTCTAATGTTGTAATTGGTCCCATTTTGTGTCCACAAGCCTCATTTATTGCATCTTTTCGAGGATAATCCTGAAACCAATCATTAGTCAATCATAATTTAGGTGTTTCTGATTTGTATGGCCCAAATTTAGGAATCTGAGACTCATTCACCACCTTGGGCGAATGGGTCCCACCTAGATCTTTTGGCCCCGAACCAGTTTTCACATATTTCTAAGCACTTTCAATTTTTGGTCTCATACATTATGCCAGATGGGACTTATTCGCCATCTTGGGCGAATGAGACCCATGTGACCCAAAATCAAAATTAATTCAAAATTTTGGCAGGATTTTATTCTCCTAGATCTGATGTCAGCTTGTAGTGTTGTAATTTCGAGTATTCTTGCATAATTGAGTATAAATACAAGGTTTTTTCACTCATTTTCACCTAACACTTTGGTGGAAATCATTCATACTAGCAAATTGAGTTCACAAGAGCATTCGAGGGAAGATTATCGAGCATTCAAGAGCATTATTCAAACATCAATCATCATGTCAAAGATTACATGCATCATGTTTTTCATTGTGCTAACAATTGTGATGTAGGATTTTATGAATCAAGCAAATGTTTCATTCAAGATCAACATCATTCAAGAAAGGATCAAGATCTACATCCATTGGAGCCATTTCAAGCATATTTGCAACACTCATTGAAGAGTTTGGTGAGTTGCAACATCATCATTTATTCATTCATCATTCTCCATTCTTGTTTGCTTTCATTTCAAGGTTTAATTACCAACAAGGGGTTTAACTAAGGAAAACCCCTATCCACTAACCCAACAACATTTTCCCCTCTCCTTTGTGTGTGATTTGTAGGTCTAGGTTACAAATTTCTTAAGGAGCAAGATTGGAGAAAATTTTTCAAGAGCTCAAAGTTGTCAACAAACCTTGGAGAGACTTGGAGATCACCTACAGGTCACAAATTACAGTTTCGGATCTAGAAACCAATCAGGAAGGACTGAGCATACAGGGAAGAGAAAGATCAACTTTTGAAGTTGCAAAAAATTCGAACTAGACTGATTCGCCACTTTTGGTGAATGAGTCCTAGTTCCAGTCAGTTTTTAGGATTTTGCATATTCAAATACCCTTTTGTTTGAGACCTGTTCTTGCATAGTTTCCCAAAATAGGACTGATTCACCTAGCTTGGTGAATGAGTCCCAGTCAACAATAAGATCAAATTTTCCAGTGATCCAGATCTCCATTCAGCCTTCTCTGGATTTCCAAGTGCACACATTCTATTTTATAGTTTTCTGAGTTGTTTCATTCAATTTTCTAGGTCATTTAGTGTTAGTTTGCATTCAATTATGGTTTTGCATTGCATCTTGCATTTCATTATCTTTTCCAAGTCTAAAATTGGTGGTGAACCCCTTAATAAATCATATTCAGCCCCTAGGACAACCCTCTTTCAAGATATCTTTCTCCTTTGCAAAGAGATCTCAAGGGTTTGTTCTTGAGTGAAAGTTAGTGAACATTGTCATTCTAGGTCCTAAACCCTAGAAAATTCAAACAATTTTCATCCATTCATTTTGGTGAACTTGCACTTAGAATACCTTCTTTTCTGATTTGGAGTGCATTATCTTACTTGCATTAACATTGCATTAGGATTTGCATTGGTTAATTTGCATTCAAGTGTTTCAAATTTTGCATTAGTGAAAGCTCATTTAGCTTGCATTCTTGCATCTTATTTCATTGAAAATCAGTCAAAATTTTCATTTGCATCTCAGATACATATCAAAAAACATAAAAAGCATAAAATTTAATCTATTTATTTTGAAATTTTTGAAAACAAAAATCATCACTGGGACTCATTTGCCACCTTGGGCATATCAGTCCCTTTGCACATTTTGCATTGTATTTTTTGGCATTTCAAGTTTATTTTTTGGGTTTTTGTTTGTTGTTATTTCCTTTCCGTTTCAGTTTATAGATCTTTTGTTTCACTCAATTCATTGCATCTAGTTCAAATTCATTCATCTTGTGCATTGCTTAAATTCAAAAGTGCATCTAGAACATTTCATTTCATATTGTTGCATAGTTTATAATCTGAAATTTACATCATGGATATGTGCTTTAATAAGCTTTGGATGTCCTTAAAGTTCTTAGAGGATGTGTCAAGTTGTGCTTTTGGACATGATCCTAATGACATTGACCTTACTCATTCTCACTCAACTCCTAATGCATTTCCTCCTCGTGATGTTGACATCATTGGAGAAGATTATGACAACATGAATAAGTTTCTAAACGATTGTCTTAACAATCTTGAAGCTAATGCATCCTTTTACCCATCCATGAAGCAACCAAATCCCCCCACGATACCACCCCTTGATATGTTTGGTTACTTACATCCTGAAACAAAAGCTAAACCTAAGTTCCCTACAATATGTGAACCTAGTTCCTCTAAACAAGCAAAATCTCAACCATTTTATGAAAAGAAAGTAACAAACACTCCAATCAATCTAGAAGAAACATATGGAAAAGGATTCACAATCTTAGTAAACAAGGACGTGACACAACAAGTGAACATGAAATTCATCAACTCCTAGAGAAAATATCAATTAATGAAAACATAAAAGGGTTAGGATATCAAGATCCCCCTCACAACATAAGAGTTCCTAAAGAATACCTAAGGCTTCGTAGTGATGGTACAGTGATCTTGGATTCCCCTCCCGATATGAATGTCCCTCCTAAAGAACAAACAATCATTCATAACAATGATAAGGATGATAAGTTCACTTTAGGTCCTCCTCCTCAACCTTCAAATCAAGAAATTGGTGAATCTAGCAAGCGCAAAAGGCCCTACAAATTACAAAAATTAAAGTTTCCTTGTCCACCACCTGAAAGTGAAAGGAAACTTCAACTGCTTCTAAATAAAGAACTTATAAAATTACCACCAATGAAAGACATACTCATATTATATCCTAAAGATACAAAAGTTCCACATTTTCGATACCACGTAACTCTTGGACATAATACAGATGAGTGTCATGCATTAAAGTTAGTATTGAAAAAATTTCACTTCGATGGCAATGATTTCCATCAAGTGATTGTATAGAATATCATTTTTTACCCTTTTCATGTAATGGTTGTAGAACATTCTATTCTCACTATTACATGATATTTTCAACCACCTACCTTGGCTCATTCTTGTCTTGCACTCAGTGGGGACAGGAAGTAGATAGCCTTTTCTTAGTAATGCATTTGTCGTTGTCCCTTAGGTTCGTTGTCTACCTTCCGCTTATAGAGATTGAGATTGGGAGGCAAACGACTTGCTCATAGGATGACTCACATATGCCTTACTAGTCTTTCACATTATTTCTTTTTCTTTTTCTTTTCTGTGATTGCATGTGCATAATGTGATCCCCCGTGACGTTTTGTTTGATGTATCTCTCTCTTTGTGGCATTCCTCTATTTGTACCTTCATTCTTTTGTATGTCATAAATCTTTTACTTTGCGCTTTTTATCCTTTTTTCATTTGTCTTATGTTTTCCTTTTGGGGATGAAACAAGGCGTTGAGACATTCATGTCTCTTCCATTTTGACCCGCAAGTCTTTTTCTTTATTTTCGCTCTCTTTGTGTCATTCTTCCAGTTCTATGTGTATTTGGGGAATGGTGACAATTCCAAGATCTCTATAAACATTGCAACAAGAACATACTGACCCCAAATCCATAGATCCCTTATGTGTTTGGTGTTTTCATTTTGGGGGCAACCCCTCTTCTCTCTTTTTCCTTTTCTTTTGCATGATGTAGCTTTACTTGGAAACATATGACTTGGCATAGGGCTTTCCAAGTTAGCTCTCATGTCTTCTTTGCTTGCATTTATCATTTTTTGCTTTAAAGTAATTGCTCATAGTATGGTGTTTAACAATTTCTTTAAAGTTCCAGAATAGGGTGCTTATAGTGGATAACCTCTGTAAGAGGGGTTTTCAGATCCCCAACTGATGTTACCTCTGTAAGGATGATGCAGAAACAACTAACCATCTGTTCCTTCACTATCCTTTTGTGAATTCTATTTGGGGAAGGTTCTATTCTCTTTGGAATATCTCTTGGGTGCCACCTGAAACTATTAAAGATCAATTTAGTCAATGGGTGGCACCCTCCCTTAATCCTTATATACGCAGGTTATGGTCTTTGACTTTCCCTCATATTTTTTGGGGAGTGTGGAAGGAGCGAAACAATAAAATATTCAAGGATAAGGAAAGTACAGAGAATATTGTGTTTGAGAAAATTTATGGGCTTATTGTGGAAAATTTCAACATGTTACCTCTTCAAGGGATGTTGTTGGAGCCTGTGGTCTACTCAACTTATGACCTCAAGATGGCCAAAGATTGGGAGATTAAAAGAGATGTGTCCAAAGCCTCTAAACCTGCTAAAAAGAACCGCGATGGTGTCTTACGGTATCACCCTCCCAAGGGGTGGATAAAAGCCAATTTTGATGGGGCGGTGAAAGGGAATTTGAGCAAAGTAGGGAGCGGGGGTGTGATAAGAGATGAAAAAGGCATGTTCATTGCGACGGTGGCAGTCTCCTTGGGAATACAAACTAATCATTTAGCTGAAGCCATAGGAGCCTACCAGGTCATTGATTTGGCAAGAAGGATGAACTTTAAAAACATTTGGATTGAGGGTGACTCTAAAAATATCATTGACTACCTCCTTGGCTTTTCCCCCCCATCTTGGACCATAAAATATTGGATTGACGAAGATAGGGCCACTTTATCTAATTTCGATAAAGTTAAAATTTCTCATATCTATAGGGAAGCGAATTGTGTGGCCGACTACTTTTCCAATGATGGAATAAAGCAGAATAAACGGGTGATGTGGCAGAATTACAAAGATTTGGATGTTGACGGCAGAGCCTTAATCAACTATGATATCACTCATGGGAGAGAAGCCACATTTAAAAATGATTAATATGAAAGGTGCCAAGTACCGATATATCATTCGATATGCTGGCAGGATTGTAATAATTGTGACAGATGGGAAGGGCTTGTAGATTTTATGAGTGCTTTGGGTTTGCTGCGGGCTCCTTAGTCTATATTTTCATGGTGTGAGCTATCAGAACAGGGGATTTGCGACCATGGGAGGAAGCAGGAAAAGAATCGAGCCGACAAGCTACATGAAGAACAAAAATAACTCCAAGGTCTAGAAGAAAATAGAGAAGGGAGGGCTTCAACCTTTCATTGAAAAACTTCATGGACCTAACCCTAGGGTCGCTGATTATTTTGCAAAAAAATGGAATAATGGGGAGATTATTCTCTCTGGGAGGAAGGTGACGGTGGATGAGGCTCTCATTGGAGAAGTTACCGGTCTCTCTACTGAAGGCGTGAATTTCTATTATGATAGGAAGTTCTCGGATGAAGTTGTAAGTAGCTTCCCAAAATTGGAGGAGGAAAAAAAGAAGTTGGTCAAAGTCTCTAATAGCGACTTCAATGCCGGGAAGATCAAGAAAATTTGGAGGGAGGCGCTCACGGTTCTAATGGAGTATATTACACTGGATGGTAGGTTCACTAGAGTCTACGAGTACCACTTTGTTCTACTCAATCATTTTAGACATAAGGTAAGGGTTTTTTTCCCCTATTACCTGCTTTGTTCCTTAAATAATAGTATTGAGGAGTTTAGAAGAAATCCTAAGAAGAATTTGGTCCTACAAACCGACCTTATTCGGCTCATTCATGAGCATTTCAAAAATATGTCAGTTGTTTCTAATCCTATTACGACCTTGGCCTCAGAGGGTTATGATACTGAGTCTAGCTTATCTGAGGAAAATGATGGTTCGGACCCGGAGTGGGTTGAGGAGGTTTCTCCCCCTCCCAGAAAGAAAAAGAAAAATTCCCCTCTCGCTAATCCCTCGAATAAAAAAGCTAGCCCTTTGAATACTCCTCTCGGCATGTCTCAGGCGGAGGTTGAGAAGAGGGATGAGCCCCCTATTAAGAAATTGGTGTCCTATTTGGGGGACTCTCTGGATGAAGACAATGTTGACCCCAATGAAAAGGAGAATTCCTTTGCCTCTTTTCATTCCACTGACAGAGAAAAGAGACCCATTTCCCCCGGGGACTTGAAACCTGAAGATCTTGTTTTTAAGTTGGATAGGGATTTTCATGGTGATATTCTTACTCTGGCCAAAAATGGAGCAGTCGACCATTTCAAAATTTTGAAATGGGCTTTCCACGAGATAAAGAATCTTAATCTCAAAAATAGATCTATCACTAGTAAGTTGGAAATATTGGAAGCTACAATGGCAGCGCAAAATTCGGCTGAGGTCCTATGGACTGTGGAAGAGAAGATGGCTATGGTAGAGTACCTTCAAAGAGAGGTTGAATTCACTGACAATTTGAAGAAGGAAAATGAGAACCTGGAAAAGGAAATAGGGAAGATCAGGGAAACTATGAAAACTACCATTGAGCATAACTACAAAATTGTCAAAAATAATGCCACAATCTTGAGCGCTTTGGTGGAAAAAATGAAAAACACCCAGCAGGGGACACTGATCATGGATCTTGATGCTGAGAAGAACATAAACAAGTCAAAGGATTATGGCCCCTTGAAGAGAACCAAAGCCAACATGAAGAAAAAAATGGAGTCGTTGCCTCTGGAGACCCAGGACCTAAAGAAGGTGGCCTAGGATATGGGCAACCTGGAAGCAAAAGCTGCTGAGACTTTAAAGTCTCTGGGTTAATTTTGGCTATGTTTTTTTGTTGCTATTGGTTTTTTGTTGTCTTTTTGCTTGGTTTTTTCTGGTGGTTGATGTTCCTTTTGTCGATCTCTATCTTGTAGCCTTTCTGCCCTCGGGTTCTCTGATGCCCTTTTTTATTTTGGCTTGTAAACTTTGTGGTTTCGAGTCCCTGTAAAACCTATTTTTTCCTCTATCAAAAACAATTTCTTTAAAGTGGGGGCATGCATTGGCATTATTCTTTTTCATTTTCCTTTTTCATGGTTCATGGTGCAATTTTCTTATTTCATACGATGCATTTTTCACTTTGTGGATGACATTGGGTGTAATGTTCTTCAAAAGCACAATCTCTCTTAGCATATTACATTCCTCTTAGTGGCTTGATGCGGCACACTGCATCCCATTTAAGTTATGAATTTTATATTCTTTGATTGGTCCTTTCTTGGAGACACTAGGCACAATGTTTCCTAAGTAAAGACCTCGCATGAACTAAGCAAGACTCCTTTGAACATTTCCTATTTTGCATTTTGCATTTGTAGTTATATGGCCACCTTGCATAATACAAATTGCATCCCTGTAGAGTCATCTTGTTTGTTCATGAGCTCCAAGCATACACAGTTTTGCTTGTCTCATGAAGCTTGAAGATCATTTTGTATGGCGCCTTATTAAAGTTATCAGGAGGTATAAATTTGGTATGGTTTGAGCGGGAAGCCCGACCAAGGCATGAATTTCCCCATAGCCATTCACATGTGTGTGTGAGTACATACTAGCCATGAGTTTATGTTTCTCACATTTTTGGACCTCTCACCTAGTGGACAACCAAGAGTTTCATTGCCATAGAGTGAGTATGCATTTTTCATAAAAACAACTTAGATCTAATCCACATCTTGATGGAAAAAAGATCGAAGTTTGATATGACTCTCTTTTAACTTTTATCTTTTCTCTCTCTCATCTTTGACAGTGCATGCTTGTGCTTTGTTGTTTCTCTTTCTATCATTATCATGTGTGTTCTTTTGTGCCCATGTAGATTTGTCTTGGGATATTGATTATGGGGGCTTGATCACCCCTCTCAATCGCTATCATCCCATCTTATTGGCATTGGTACATTTGAACCCCTCTTGACATGTGTGTTTGTCTACTTTAGTGTGAGTTTGAAGCAAGTTCATCCTCTCACTAAAGTGCGGGCTAAATGTAGTGTTGAAAAAAGTCGTCGGGACATTTTCACACTTGTTTGGGCCCTCCTTGCTGAGTTAGGATTAATGTTGCCTTGATTTAGTGTTGTAATGTGGTTGACACATTCACATTAGGTTTTGGGCCTTTGTGAACTAATGGATTTAATGGTACTTTTCTAAAGTGTTGTGACTCACTTTCACACTTTTTTAAGGTCTTATCAACCTAATAAACCTCTTTTTAATCAAAATTAATCTTAATCTTGCCTTATTTGGGGTGTTGTAAAGTGTTGTAACACACTTTCACACTTTTCTAGGTTTGTCATTAATAATTGGGCTTTCTTATGCTTTAATGGGCCCATTTTGCATCCACAAGCCTCATTTATTGCATCTTTTCAAGTATAATCCCGACGCCAATCATTAGCCAATCATAATTCAGGTGTTTTTGGCTTGTATGGCCTAGATCAGATTTAGGGATTTGGGACTCATTCACCACCTTGGGCGAATGGGTCCCAACAAGATCTTTTGGCCTCGAACCGGTTATCACACAGTTTTAAGCACTTTTGATTTTTGGTCCCATCTGGCCCAAAATCAAAATTAATTCCAAATTTTGGTGGGATTTTATTCTCCTAGATCTAATGTCGGCTTGTAGTGTTTTAATTTTGAGAATTCTTGCATAATTGGTATAAATACAAGGTTCTTTCACTCATTTTCACCTAAGACTTTGGTGTAGAGCATTCATATTAGAAATTTGAGTTCACAAGAGCATTCAAGGGAAGATTATCAAGCATTCAAGAGAATTCTTCAAACATCAATCAACATGTCAAAGATTACATGCATCATATTTTTTATTCTGATAACAATTGTGATGTAGGATTTTATGATTCAAGCAAGTGTTTCATTCAAGATCAATATCATTCAAGCAAGGATCAAGATCTACATCCATTAGAGCCATCTCAAGAATATTCGCAACACTTCATTGAAGAGTTTGGTGAGTTACAACATCATCCTTTGTTTATTCATCATTCTCCATTCTTATTTGCTTTCATTTCAAGGTTTAATTACCAACATGGGGTTTGACCAAGGCAAACCCCTATCCACTAACCCAAAAACATTTTCCCCTCTCCTTTATGTGTGATTTGTAGGTCTAGATTGCAGATTTCCTAAGGAGCAAGATTGGAGAAAAATTGTCAAGAGCTCAAAGTTGTCAAAGTTGTCAACAAGCCTTGGAGAGACTTGAGATCACCTACATGTCACAAATTACAGTTTCGGATCCGGAAACCAATCAGGAAGGACTGAGCATACAAGGAAGAGCAAGATCAACTTTTGAAGTTGTAGAAAATCCCAATTGGATTTTCTGGCGAATGAGTCCCAGTTTCAATAAGTTTTTTTAGGATTTTGCAGATTCTAATACCCTTTTGTTCGAAACTTGTTCCTGCATAGTTTCCCAGAAACATGACCGATTCGCCTAGCTTGGTGAATGAGCCCCAATCAAAATTAGGAGCATATTTTCCAGTGATCCAAATCTCCATTCAACCTTCTCTGGATTTCTAGATGCACAATTTTGTTTTATAGTTTTATGTGTTGTTTCATTCACTTTTCTAGGTCATTTAGTGTTATTTTGTATTCAATTATGGTTTTGCATTGCATCTTGCATTTCATTATATTTTCCAAGTCTAAACTTGGTGGTGAACCCCTTATTAGATCATATTCAGCCCCTAGGACAACCCTCTTGCAAGATCTCTTTCTCCTTTGCAAAGAGATCTCAAGGGTTTGTTCTTGTTGAAAGTTAGTGAAGATTGTCATTCTAGGTCATAAACCCTAGAAAACCCAAACAATTTTCTTCCTTTCATTTCTTTATGAAAATGTGATATCAACTTCATTTTGGGAATGATTCAGGGATGTATCAATTGGGTATTATTTTAGTCCTAGTTAACTTTCGTGATTAAATAATAAATTTAATAAGTAAGAAGCAATTTTAATAATGTTGATTTTTGAATGTTACCATGAAATTATGATTTAATCCATGTGAATAAGAATATAAGTTACTAGGTACATGGATTATGTATTTTACAAATAGTTTAAATTGTGGTTTGATTTCAAGTAATATTGAGAATTACTAATGAGTTTGAATTCTTGTAGGTCATTTTCAAAAAAAAGTAAGTTGCATAAAATCATATTGAATTTTAGTTGATTAAATATTTTTTCAATTATATGTGTACAACTTGGTTAAGAAATCTCATTACCATGCTAGTTAGGTGTGATAAGGATTACATTCCTGTGAATAGAGTAATCTTGAATTGATTGAACTTATGATATTGAATTTAAGATGCATTGATAAAAGTATATTTCTTAGGAATTGGGTATTAGATATCCAATACACTAAACTAATAACCTTTTAAATAAATAAAACAAAATTTAGGATTCAAGTAAACATGATAATTTTTCAATCTAACTCAACATCAAACACCTCCATAGAGTGTGTTTAAATAGTAGTTTTTTGATTAGTTTTTTCTCCCTACTCCACTTGAGAGAGTGGCATCAAACAAATAACTATTTGGAAAAACTAGACCCTAGAAAGGATTACGGACCCACTCACATAGTTACATGAAAAATAGTTTCAAAACCAAAAATACATATATAATGCTCCTTGACCTCGTCTAGAAGTGGGCATGTAGGTAGTCTAGTGAATAAATAAGGTTCCTAGTATGCAATATTTAGGTGTAAGGGATTTTCTAAAGAATGTATTTCTAGCTTTCTTTAAAGATTAAATAATTTTGTATCTCAACTTGACACAAAAAAGAATTATTCATTTAAGCCTAAAGTTGAGTTATGAATAGTTAGCTTGTGGCTATCTTAACTCCTAATTAAGTCATATTATCATTGTTATATTGTTATTTAGTTATTTAGGTCAGCCTAGCACTTATATATGATTATCTAAGTCGGCTTGGGTAATATCCTAGAGGCATAAATAGGTATATATAGGAGGTTGTGAGTCTTATTTCATCATCATATTACGAATTGTGGTCTCATTGGACATATTTGGAGGTTTTCCCCCTCGAAATGGCTTGTTATTCTCATTTATTATCAAGTATTTGCATCATTGTTTCTATCATATTCTTCTATTGTGCAAGTTATTTCATTACAAGTCATATCAAAGCATGATCCTGACATTGTGATGACAAGACATTTTAAAAAAATTTGGAAGTCATTTTGGGAAGAGAATATCCCTCATATTTTAGTAAATTTTTCTCTGATTTTTAAAGGGTTTTTGAAGAACATATTCAATAAGATGCAGTCTAGATTTAAGAGAATTTGAAGTTGAATTGAGTGATTTATAGAAAAATTATAATTTCTTCCCAAATATTGCTAAATTGGTTCCTAGTTTTTGGTGGGTGTTTGAAGATATAATGGAGGGGCCCACATTCCAAATTTTAGAGAAATTGAAGCATAAATAAGTGAGTTATTACAAAATTAGGTTTTCCATAAATGTCACTATAAAGGCTACAAATCACCTAATTTTTTGGAATATTTTTCTACTGAAGTGTGGCCTAGGACCTGGTAAGTTACACTAAAAGTTTCAAATTATTTTGATTTTATTTGCGCGATTTATTGCAAAATTATTTTCTACCATCATGACAGGGCTTACAACAAGAGGCAAAAAGAATACTACCACACCAAGGAAATATTTAGAGAATGATGGGGTAGAAATTGAAGATTTTAACCCTACATATGAAATAAACAAAGTCAAGGGTGATCTTTCATCATTAGAGAAGAAGATTAATGAAGAAATGAGTGAATTGAAATCACTTATTCAGAGTATGAAGTGTAAGGGTGAATATTCATCTAGTAAGATGGAAGATAATGATTTTGTTGGACATGAATTCCTTGGACTTGACTTAGATTTCAAGAAGGATCCCTCCTTTAATAATCATATGCCAAGGCAATTCATACCCAAGTTGATATGGGAAAGTTTGATGGCAAGGATCCAACCAATTGGCTATGCCAAATGTAGTAGTTCTTTGATATTCATCATATTCCTAGTCAACAAAAGGTGGCTATGGAATCATTATACCTAGAATTATATCAATTTATTTGGTATCGTTGGTTATGTGATGAGGAGATAAAAGGATTGTGTGAAACTCACATGATCAATTTTTCAAGAGGAACTTGCTACCCATTATAGAGATAACTAAATATGGATAACTACTTCTACCAACTCACTAAATTAAAGCAAATAGGCATCGTCAAGGATTATATTCAACAATTTCAAACCCTTTCTCTAAGATTAGAGAATGTGAAACAAAAATTTGAAGGAACTATTTCCAGGCGATTTAAAGAATCACATAAAATATGAAGTAAGGTTGTTCCAACCATAATCCTTATCACAAGCAATATTAATGGCAAGGCAAGTGGAAAAGAAGTTTTTGGCAAGTAGGTGACAAGGGAATGCAAATATCAACTAGCTTATCTATCTTAATATATTAATCTATATATTATACGCCGAGAGATATCATTTCCGAGGCGTATTTTTTTTTCTTTTTTTCTTTTTTTTCTTTTTTGAATTTAAAAAATACGCCTCGATAATGATATCTCTTGTTGTATAATATATAGATTAATATATTAAGATAGATAAGCTAGTAGTAGTTGCAGTGCAACACCTAACATGAATTAATATATAATTATACAATATTATTTTATTATATTATTAGATAAATAATAATATTTTAGTATATTTAATATAAGTTATGGTTAAGGGTCACACATGGTTAAGTTCAAACTTTTATTAGGGTTGAGGTTCAAGTTTAATTAGGGTTAGGGTAAAGGTTAAAATAGGGTTCAATTAGGGAAAAACCTTTGAGTTAGGGTTAGAGTTGAAATAGGAGAAATCTTTGAGTTAGTGTCAGGGTTAAGATTATGGTTAGGGTTATGGTTTATGATTAGGGTAAGGATTATGGTGATGATTAGGGGTATATCATGTAGTTAGGGACAATGTTAGGGTTAGGGTGAGGGTGAGAATTTTGGGTATGGTAAAGGTTAGAATTAGGATTAGGGTTAGGGGTATATAATAGTTAGGAATGGGGTTAGGTTTTGGGTAGGCTTAGCATTAGGGTTGGATTTTGAGTTAGGATTACAATTATGGTTAGTGTTAGGATGACACTTAGGGCTAAGATTATAATTAGAGATAGATTAGGGTTAGGATTGGGGTTATGCTTAGGGTTAGGGTTAGGTTTAAGGTTAATCTTAAGTTTATAATTAGATATAGAATTATTGTTAGGTTTAAGGTTCAGATTATGGTTAGGTTTAAGGTTAGATTAAGGTCTACAGTTAGCCTAATTAGGAATATGGTTAGGTTTAGGGTTATATTTTAGGTTAATATTAAGATTTGCGTTACAATTAGATATAGAACCCTAACCCTAACTATAATCGTAATTGATCCTTGACCTTAATTTAACCCAAACCCTAATCATAATTGAATATTAACCCTAATCTTAACTCTAAGCCTAACCGTAACTATAACCCTGATTGAATTCTAATCCTAACGCTATCTCTAACCCTAATTGAATTGTAATCCTAAATCTAACTATAAGTGATGCCTAACTACATTTCAACCCTAATTTACATCCCAAACCTAATTGAATTCTTTCCCTAATTATACCCTAACTTTGATTGAACCTTAATCATAAACTCGATCCTTAGTAAAACCTAACACAAAATAAACACTTATTAAAGTGTAACCCTAACCCTAATTAAACACTAACCATAATTGGACTCTAAAAATATTCCTAATTTATGTAACCCTAATTTAACCTTAAACCTAGCCCTAATCCTAATTGAATTCTAACCCTAACTTTGAACACTATTTTAATCTTAATCCTAATTAGATTCTAACCATAATCCTAATTAAATTCTAACCTTAATTGGACCCTAATCCTAAGCCTAATTAAACTCTAACCCTAACTTTTAACACTAATTTAATCCTAACCCTAACATTAACCCTTACACTAATTAAACCATAACTATAACCCTAACTGTAATTAGATCCTAAACCTAACTGATCCTCATTCCTAACCCTTTAATAGAATACTAAACCTAATTTTGATTGTAACCCTATTTGAACCCTAACAATAACCCTAACCCCAAGCTTTATCATAGAATCCTCACCCTAACCTTAATTGAATGCTAATGTACATTAACCCTAGTTAAACTCATTGAAAAATAACACTTTATAACCCTAGTTATAACCCTAATTGCATCCTAGTTGTAACCCTAATTCAAACTTAATTAAACTCTATTTACACCCAAACCCTAATACTAACTCTAATTGAATCTCAATAACACTTACCATAGTTAAACTCGAATTGAACAATAACACTTTATAGCCCTAGTTATAACCCTAATCATAACCTTGAATCCTAATTGAATCATTAGAGATAGAATTAGGTTTATAATTTGGATATCCTTCTCAAGGTTCCTATGCACTTTTATGTGGCAACCTTAACCCTAGTTGAACCCTAACTCTAGTTAAAATCAAGCCCTAATACTAATTAAACTCTAGAACCCTAATTGAATCCTGACCCTAACACTAACCTTGACTCAAAGCTTTGTCTTAGAATCTTAATCATAACCCTAATTGACCCTAAACCTAATTAAAACCTAACCCTAACTAAATCCCAACCCTAAGCTAACTATAATCCTAACCTTAATTAAACCCTTACCCTAACCCTATTTGAACCCTACTTGAACTCTAACCTTTTTCCCAAATCTCATCTTGATCTTGACCCCAAGCTTTATCTTACAACCATTTCCCCAATTGAATTCTAACCTTTACCATAATTGAATCTTAACACTAACCCTAACCCTAATGTCAACCCTAACCCTAACATTGACCCCAAGGTTTATCTTATAGCCTAAACCCTAACCCTAATTGAATCCTAACCCTAACCTAACCTTAACCCTAACCCTAATTGAACTTGATATCAAACTTTATCATAGAACCATAACCCTAATGCTAATTGAACACTAAACCTACCCTAATTATAACCTACCCCTAACCTAACCTTAATGATAACCCTAACATTAACGAAAAAATTATCCTAGAACCCTAACCTTAACCTAACCTTAATTGTAATCCTAACACTAACCCCAAGTTTTATCCTAGAATTCTAACCATAACCCTAGCTAAACCCTAACCCTAATTGAATCCTAACCATAACCATGACCCCAACTCTAACAAAACCTAAACCGTAACTATAACCCTAACCCCAATCCTAACCCTAACACTAAGCCCAAGATTTATCCTAGATCCCTAACCTTAATTGTAAGATTTATCTTAGAACCGTAACCCTAACCCCAATTGAAACATAATTGTAACACTAATTAAAACCTGATCATTATTGAAACCAAAAACTAATTATAAACTTTATTAAACCCTAACCCTAACCTAACCTAAAAGCTAGCCCTAATTTAACCATAACCCTAGCATTGATCCTAACACCAAGATTTATCCTCGAACTCTAACCAAAATTGAGCACCTAACCCTAATCCTAATTAACCCTAATTGAAATCCAACCCTAACCTAACCTTAACCCTAACCCTATCCCTAATTTAATATTAATCCTAATTGATCCCTAACCCTAACCCTATCCCTAATTTAACCTTAATCCTAATTGATCCCTAACCCTAACTCTAACCCTATCTTTTATTGAATATTAACCTGTAATTGTAACCCTGATCTAACTCCAATCACCCTAACCCTAACTCCAAGCTTTATCTTAGAATTCTAATTAGACTATAACCCTAATTTTATGATAAAATTTAGTGTTCATTAATTTATTAAATATAAGTATGGTAATTTTAATATATTAATTTTAAAGCTTATTTTTATGTGTAATAATAAATTGATTATATTTTTTGTGTTTAATTTTATAATTTTAAATTTGTTTTAGACATGCACTTATTATGGAAAGCTTTTATATTAGATTGTATATCTAAGTTGCTATATTTTTGTAAAATAATTTCTTTAATAAAGTGTTAAATTTAAAATATTTCTTTAGAGATATACATTATTTTTAAAAATAATTTGAGGACCTTACAATCATTTGCAATAATTAGAAAAAATAGTATTAAAAAATATAGGGGAAATAGTAAAAAACTATTATTTAAGTTGCATGGGCATGATGATATTTTATGTTCAAGTATCTTTCTCATAGTTTGGTTTATGTTGATGGTACATATTATCCAATGTATATTGATAAAATAGACCCACCTTTTAATGATAGATTTATGTGATTGACCTTTAATACAAAATGGTATTATTTATGATGATAGTTCTCTTACATGTCTATTTTTTTATTAAAATTATCAATCAATATGTCTAGTAATTTATTATAAGCTAGTTTAAATAAACATGTTTTTCATATATCAAAATTGACAATTGATTATATGTTAAATAAAGATCTTAAATTTGTGACCTGTTATCAAAAAAAATTGTCCAACATTTCTAAAATTGAGTATTCTTTAATTGAGAAAGTACTAAAGCATTAAAATTGAACATGGCTCTATTTAGGATTGGATTTTTCATTGAGAAATAATCCTTTTGAACTCCTTTTCATAGTAGTGGCATTGAACCATTTCATTATTTGAGGAAGCTTTTTACCAAAAAATATAAGAAAGTAGTTTTTAATATAGCTTCTTCCCATCTTCTATCCACCCTGTGTTGATGATTTTCCAAGAGGCTAAGTTCTAATTTGATTGAGTTAACGTCATAGTATTCTTATGATGAGAATTTAATATTAAGAAAGAAATGGGATGCATTTTGGGATTGTTAGAACTTTAGAAAAAAATGGATGGGAAAGTAGCTTGAAAGGATGTTTCAAAAACATACATTGATCTATCAAAAAAAGGTCAACAGAGGAAAGTATTTGCTGAATTGAATAAGCTCAATTTTTATTTGTTAATGATCCTAATATTTACAATTTGAATATATGAATTGGTGTAAAAGAGAATTCACCATAAATTAAGAACTTCGTAAACAAACAAATTGAATCTATTGAGATTTTTCCAATAAGTCATCTTTAAAGAGAACTCTCCTCATTATTGGAAGCATAAATGTTGACTATACCTAGAAATCTAACCCTCCATGTTCAAATCTAACCACCAAACAGTTGGCACAAACTTAAAGATCACACTCCCACTAAATATCCATTGATCCTTTTAAGGTGTCCTCTGGAGGTCCAAACTATTCCTCATAAAATCACTCATGAAGAATGATTTAAGCAATCAAGGATATGAAAGCGGTTCAAACCACAAGAAATGATGAAATAGTTCTGAAATCTAAAAAATTATAAGTCAAAGAATATTCATTCAACACCACTAAATTTGATTAAAATCTAGACTTGTGAGGGTTGTCGTGAGCTGCACGGAATTGTCAAAGAGCATATTATTTTCAAACTATACCATGAATTTTGATGAATTTCGATGTGATAAAGGTGTGTAGAGACTCATCAAGCTCCTTGTAAAAGTATTCGTTCCACGTCTCTCCCTCTATCGACTTTCTCTCTACAAAGGACCTATATATAACTTAAATGTGATTTGAGATGAATGTTATCCTGGTTACATGGATTTCTATTATATGCTTCTCAATCCCCATGGAGGTAAATTATTTTTAAGTGATTTTATCAACCAATGCATATGTTTCTTATTGTAGATACACAAATATACATTTCTTGTTGTAAATACACCCTTGTACAGTCCATCATACGAAAATAACTTTTAATTCTTCGCTTCCTTTGTGAAGCCACAAAAAACTAAAAGCAGAGCAAAAAATTGAAATAATATTGCTGGAAATTTCGCCTCTGAAACCTTTCCATTAGATTAGAAGCTTTAAGCAAAATCCTCATGTTGCCTACTCATGTACGGACCTCAACCCACCTTCATTCACATCAAATAATATCAAACGAGAAATATCAAACAATACAGAGACTATATTACTGCAGATCACAAACGGATTAGTTGTTCAAGCATAAGAAACAAAACTCAAGAAGATTACTCAATTCTTCGTGCAATCTTTAGGCATAACAAAATATGATTATAAGAAGACCATAATCTAAGACGTAAAATACTTTAAGAAAGAGCTTTCTTGTTTCAGAAGATTTTTAACGAGAGGGGCTACTTATGGCTTCGACTCTAATGCTGCTACATCCCAACTTATAAATGAAATCAACTCTAAATAACATCTTCAAAAAAGAGCAGACGATAATGAAGCCATGGAGTTTGAAGCAGAGATGCATATAACAGAAAAAAAGCTATATGTTTAAGCGAACCTGAAGATTTCGTTGAATTAGTTGAGGCCGATCACTGAGCGGAAGAAGTTGCCATGTCTGAAGATGCTACAAAGCTTGAGAAAACTGAGTCGATTTCATAAAAAGAATTGATTCTGCATCGACATTCTTTATTTGTAGTACCAAAACCACTCGAACCATTTACTCGATATCCTTGTGCCGCCTCATTTCCTCTTCCACTACTGACACTCAAAATGCATGGGCCTCTTTCTCTTCCACTACCGGCACTCACTTCTTTCGCAACTGAATACGTTTGTAACTGCCATTTCTCAAACGATTTAATCCTCCATAATCTTCAGTTGTAACGTTGCACAATTTATCACACGTCATCCTCCATACGTTGCATAGTTCATCAAACGTCAAAATAAATTCAATGCTTTCGAATGTACACGGATTTGGTGATGCCACTGTAGGAACGCCTCTCGTGCGACATGTAACGCATATCACTGTTTGTAACGTTTTATCGAATAAGCATTTCATCTTCCATATTCTTCAGTTAAACATCATCATCCATATTCTTCCAACGCCAACGGCTGCCTCTTCCAATGCCAGTGGCTACCTCTTCCACTTCCAACTTCTCTGTATCCTCGATTTCCATCTTGACCGGCAAAGTGCACGTCAAAATATTTCCAACAATTTCGAATGTACACGGATTCTGGCTGTGGTTGTGATGCCACTAACGCCTCTCGACGTAATGAAAGGAGATCTCCTACACATTCACTACCACAACCTACTAGGTTGACTCCACAAAAAAATGAGGAGAAGACAGCAAGAGACCCTGCGCAATGCACATCTTCGATCCTGCTAGTCAAAAGGCCATCCAAAACTTTCAATCAAATGTCAATTATTGTGAATGGATTTGTAAAATAGGCTTTGCAAACTTTCAATCAAATGTGATCAGATGAGAACGTTCCAAATTCTTCCCTGCCAAGCATTCAAGTGTCGAAGCATAAGATAAAAGGCATGCACTGTTTGATGGAACCCTCAACGAGATGTATTCACATGGAGTGGGTTGCACAATTACAAAGAGGAAATGCACAAAATGAATTGCCAAAGCCGCTTTTGAAAAAGAGGCCAGATGTGGAAGCATCGATTAGACGGGTGAACCATTTGACATAATTCCCACGAGATTTCAGCTGATATAATGGCATGACTGTAGCGGCTACACAAGCGGTTTGGGAAAAGGTTTTAGAAACTTTCAAGCAAATGCAATTGTCAGGTTTCAAGCTAACTTCCATAACCTTTGACAACGTTCTTCCTCTTCACCTACAGCGGAATGGGAGATTTTGAATGAGGTTTGAGCATTCGTTAAAGCATGAGATTTAAAAGAATAACATTATTGGTTCCAACTGCTTAATCAGACGTTGCATGCGAATTGTTCGACGGAATGCTCCACAAAGGTTTTTGCCGATGGATTGCAGTGAGTGTAGAATGTGCACTAAATGGATATGTTGAATGGTTAAATACTTCTAAGAAAATATAATTCGCATATCACATGCTTCAAAGGAACGTGATCTCCTATTTGTTAGTGTAACCAAATTGTTGTTTCCTGTGAACTGTTGTTTGTTGGTTGTAACGTAAGCTAACAAAGCAAAACTGGGGGTGTTAGCATAGGAAAACAGATGTGAATTGTTGTTTCTTGTTTGTAACGTAAGCTAGCAAATCATTCCCATCGATGGCTTGTTTCTTGTTTGTAACGTATGCTAACAAATCATTCCCACCGATGGCTTTATATATGTAAATCTATGATTTGATTTTGTGAATAACAATACAATAAAATTGGTTAATGCAAATTTGTTTATCTGTGCTTAATCGTTTGTCTTCCTAGATCTATCAGAATTTTACATGGTATTAGAGTAGACAAAGACATTGTCAGGTCAAAGAGGAATGTTGTACAACAATTGAGCAACCTGGTGATGGCGTGAATATTTGGGTGCATTAAAATATGTTTTTTGGCAAGATTTATCTTTGTGATTTATCTTTCACAGCCCCTTAATCTGCAATTTGCTGCCGATTCATCTTTTGAGAGGCAATATTGTGCAAAATCTGATTGGAGGCGTGTGGAAAGGCAGAGGCCTGTGACTGAACTTGAGGAAGGTGGTTTTTTTGTGAGTTCGTGGTGACACCTTTTGGTGAATTCCCCTGCATAGTTTATAAACCCCTACGCATGATTTTGCGTAGGCTCTTATGCAGGCTCTACACAGGCTCCCAAGCTGGATGTCGTGAGCATATGCCAAACCGACCTCAATCCTTACGATTACCCTGTTGCTAGCGTTCTGCACACGTTGAAGCCAAAGAGGCCCCGATTTTTATCCAAGGCCAAGATTTAGGGGCCGATTGAGATCCAAAAGCCCATGACATTCTGCCCAAGCCCACAACCTTGGCGGCACTCTACAAAGGCGCGATTTGTCATTGCAAGCTGTGATATCTCTTAGAGGAGTCTAAAATCCCCTGGTAGGCCAGCTCATTGGTCAAAGCTACACATTGTTGGAGGGTGAGATTTTTTCTTTTGTGGACTGTTTTGGGGGAACACTCTCGAAACCCTAATTGGGAGCTCAAATGCGCGTGATTTTCTTGTTATGGAGGCATGATCGAGGTCTCGATTCTCCTCCACTTACCGTCTGATTCATCTCTACTCATCGTTTTCTGGCATTCGATTTATGTTGTTGAGGCCACAATTTGCATGTTTTGGCTTTTTGAGGTGGCAAAGGCTCGAGCTGAGTGGTGGCGAATTTTGGTCTATGTTCATTGCTTGTCATTTTGACCTTTGAACAACTGATTCACCTCGAACAACAACAATAAAAATATTGCATGATAAATATTTGTGTGGCGTTCTCTTTTATGCTGGATCGAGTGGGGACTGAGAATTCATCTCTAAATCTGCAATACAGGTTGCTCAACTTGCTGCGTAGGAGAGGGAGCGCTATGGAGGTTTATGACTGCAGATCGGGCTCATTCCTTGCTACAACATGCAGATTTCTTTTGCATGAACTTGCATGTGAAGGATAAGTTTTTTTTATGCTTTTTGCATTCATTTTTGAGGGTTTATACATGCACTTTGTAATCACAAACTGAGATAAGTCCCAATTAGGGGGGGTTAATCATGTCTCTTAAACATCATTTCAATCATTCTGTTGTTAGGCTAGTTTCAGAGAACTATTTGTCTTGGAAACAAGGGATAAATAATCATTGCCTTGAGCAAGATCTACTACCCTATCTCCTCAGACTCATTCCTAAGCCAAGTGACTATGATGAAATGAATGCATGGTTTAATAATAATGACATGGTCTATGGACTAATATGTCTTACTATTTCTCAAGATACTCTACGTTATATTGAGCACAATGTATGCCCTTTTACTGTTTGGATCACCATCCAATAGTTGTATGGAGACATTGAATCTTCATTTAATGTGATTTTTCCTTAGAAAACCAGGCCATTGATGATACTGAGACTTATGTTGCCTCATTTAATGTGGACACATCTTGTATGGATGATCAATTTTCATTAATTCCCCATCAACAACACCTGTTGCAGATCTAGATTCCAGAGATGCTTCTTTGAGAGCCTCCAGTGATTCATTGCAGTCCCTCATTTCAGATCTAGATGACACTATTGAGGACATATGTCTTCTCTTTGAGGACCACTCTTTTGTCCTTGCATTTGCTGCTACTTGTGAGTTTTGTGTTTGCTTCTTCAAAAGCTTCCAATGGCTTCTTGCAACAGGGCTTCCATAGTCTTCTTGATTCAACTTTCTGGGATGATCTCTTGATAGGAGTTTCAAACTTGTTTATAGAGACTCGTATTTCAGATTTGGAGGACACATTTGAGGGGTTATCTCTCCTCTTTTATGACAGTTTCAACACAGTTGTTGGCCCATCTTCTTTGTCTTTGGAGATTGACATTCATGAGTTTCCTTTTTCGCTTGATTTATCATATTTCTTGGTTGATTTTGACCATGAATCTGTTGTGGCTTATTCAAGTTTGGAGACTCCTACTCAGTTTTTAAAGACACACAAATTGAGACTTCATCCTTCCTCCTTTCAGTTGGACATGGAGTGGATTCTTCATCAATCTATAGATCTGTTTCTTCCCAAGGGAAGACATGTTGTTTGTAGACACTGGGTCATCTTTTGTTTTCAAGCATTCTTCATTGACTTGCAGTATTGTCCCACTTCTGAATAGACTATTGTCATCTTCACGAAGACTTTCATTGAGCTCAAGTTTCACTCTCTGCTAGACCACCAATGGGGTGAAGGATACTAAAACATAGTAGCTGCCATGCTCAGTTAGTTTTTATTTGAGGGGGGTTTTTTTCCCATAGGGTTTTTCCTCTTTCTTCTTTCCTCTCTTTAGGACTTTGTCTCCTTAGTTAGACTTAAGGGGGGGTGTTAGCATAACCAAACTATTGTTTCTTGTGAAGTGTTGTTTGTTGGTTGTAACGTAAGCTAACAAAGCAAAACTAAGGGTGTTAGCATAGGCAAATAGATGTGAACTGTTGTTTCTTGTTTGTAATGTAAGCTAACAAATCATTCCCACCGATGGCTTGTTTCTTGTTTGTAATGTAAGCTAACAAATCATTCCCACCGATGGCTTGTTTCTTGTTTGTAATGTAAGCTAACAAATCATTCCCACCGATGGCTTGTTTCTTGTTTGTAACGTATGCTAACAAATTATTCATTCCCACCGATGGCTTTATATATGTAAATCTATGATTTGATTTTGTGAATAACAATACAATGAAATTGGTTAATGCAAATTTGTTTATCTGTGCTTGATAATTTTTCTTCCTAGATTTATCAAAATTTTACACTATTGCACCATGATTGCTGGATAGGCAGAAAATAGATTTATTGCAAAGCTTTGGAAGTCATGCGAATCAAATCGGTTGGTGGAAAAGTCCGAAGCCCTTGACCTTTGCTAACATCTTCTAATGGCTGTGCCAAAATGGGAGGCGGCAAAAAGACTTTAAGGCAGCGAAATAGATATGTTGAAGGGCACAGAAAATTATCAAGTAAACGCAATCTACGAGTATAGACTTGGATTCCACAAACTTTGCCAGCATTGCTCCTGGTCGCGCCAAGAATGGCAGTCTTTGAAATGGGATATGAAGGTCCATTAGAGCCTGAAATGCACAGATGCAAAGCCTCTGCCTACGGCTAAATGAAGGCACCTTTTCCACAATGCAATATATGCAAGTTATGCAGAAATGGATTTGTCAAAAATGCTTTGGATTAAGTTACAACAAAATGCATTTGGCAGTGCTAATATGGATATTATGAAGTCGATTAAACCCATGGGAGTGAACGTGATTCTTGGACTGTAGACTTGCATGCAAAAATTTGGATACGTAGACAAAGCTTGCTCAAAGAAGTGCCAGTACGTGGAACGTAATGGTTGGAGGTTTAACACAAAATGCACAATGTCTGCAATATCCGCACACAATAGAATCTATTGGAAGGCTGATCAAATTTCTCAAAACAATGGAGGTCCAGATATGAAATTATTACAAAATATGCACAGAATCGTGAAAACGTTCAAACGCATTGTGGAAACACATGCAATGTACTCTGACATTGATGGTTCTTGTGCACTGTATAATCATGTAAATGATTTCATTGAAACTAGATTACTGGGAAGTAATATCTGAGATTAGGAGATCCAAATTGCCTCGGGATTTAATACTCTATGGATCTACTTTGAGAGCTCCCCATGGTTTCCATGTAGATTACTTGTCCAACATGAGTTCTATAGCATCTGTGGCAATTGTTGTGACAATCAGTGCAAGGACAAAAAGAGGGAAATGCTGAAATTAAGCCGAAAAGACATGGCACTATAAGAAAATGTTCCAGTAAGATTAATTGTGAATGCCTGCTCATGAAAGAACCCAAATAATACTATTTTGGGGGAGCGTGTTTTGTTGCTTAAGATATAGCTGGAGAGAAGAGGGGCGGATTAACTCACTCGCATTCACGGAGGCACAAGACATTATTTCTGTGTTTTTTTAATTCTAAAAATTTAACATTATTTTGAAAGTAGGATCTGACTGTTATTTCAATTGTGAAATTAAAGTATGCATACATTCAATTGAAATAATTTGGACATTTAATTGATTTTTAGAATTAATTAAGTTTTATTAATTAATTGATTTTATAAATTAATTAATGCTTTTTATGAGATGGATAATGGTTTGAGGTGATCAATGTTTTTGGGCCTGTTGTAATGATAAAAGTTGCAAAAGATCTTGGGGTGAGTTATAAAACAAACATGCAAAAGGGGGAAAAGAATCATCAAAATGGAGAAAACTGAACGGTTGGTGGTTCCCACTTGAAGTTATTTATGTTAGATGTTTTTGTTTTTTTAACAAAAGGATAAACTCTTAGTCAAATTGGAAAGTTGCAATTGTGAACTGAAGTCAAATTGGAGGATGGAGTTTCAAACTGAAGTCAACCCAAATCAAACAGAGAGCTGAAACATAAAGTTTCTTGTGAGGAGTGATTGTATGCATAAAAAAACTACAGCTTTTGATGTATTGTTTTGGCAGGAATTATGTAATTAGTTGAGCTATTTATTATCAAATGAAGCTCATTTTAGGGAGTTAGAAGTTTAAGAAAATCAGTTAGACATTTTTCTTAGAGCTGATTAGAGTTTACTAGAAGGGAGGATGGTAGTTTTCTGTATTTTTAGTGTAGTGGAGTTGATCTAGAGACATTGGTTTCCATACACTAGTGAAATTTGTCATAATTGTAAATGGTGTTTATCTATTTCATCGCAGTAGAAATAGTTGGATTTAAACTTCCTTTAGTTTATACTCAGGAATGGTATTGGTCTTATTAGCTGTTTGATTTGAAGTTTTTCAAGGAATGAATAAAATTTTATCTTTTCTTTTGTTTGAATTGTGATTTGAAATCTACTATTAATTTCTACACTATGAATGAATGAAGCTTTGTATTGATTTTAGGTTGATTTGTTTTGTAGTTTAGTTTAGGTGTTCCTTGATGAATGACAGGTCTGGTTAATTAGATGAATCAACATTTCTCTTTTTCTTGCATCCCTGATCTATGTTTTTCTTTTCTTTATCATTTGGTTAGAGTAGGTTTAGGTAGAAGTTCAATCTTGTAGCAACCAAGAAACTAAATAACCAGCAAGCCCCTTGAACATTACAGCTTCATTGACCACTCAGCAAAACAATAACTTTGTGACCCAACACTTAGGACTTTGGGAAGTGTTTGATTTAATTATCATTCGCTTCTCTTAGGAGAGGTAAGGTGATTTCATCTTGCCTGCATGTTGTTGTGTCGATTTGTCCATCAACACCATTCTTCTAAAATAATCAATCCATGTAAACATTAATCTACATAAATATTAATGTAAATACTTTATTATGTGAGCACATGTTATTCAAGACTATTAGATGGAGATAAGGCTATAGCTCAAAATAAAAACTATAATCCTTAATTCAAGATTCATGGGCTAGTATGGTATTCATAAAACATAACAATATCATTCTTCATCAAGAGAGATGTTATGAAAATATCATGATCCTCAATATTAGTCTATAATTACTAGAGTAATTATCATCCAAAATATAAGATCTATCATATCAAAACTATAAATTCCTAATCTTGATTAGTATAATGATGGCATCTTGATAAATGATTATTTTTATCCTATGTTAATCTGTGACTAAGAGAAATCGTGAGTTATTTCATTTTTATCACTATGAAACTTCATCCACAAAGTTTGTCTCAATTAGATTCAAGCTAGATAGATACCTTGGTCAATTTGCATACAAGATCAATTGATTGGATAGATAAATGAGATACGTAATTTTATAGCATAACTTGTATAATCCATTATGTATCTCAATCATGAGCAAAAACAATGAAATTTATACATTATTGATTTATTTTGATCTTAAAAAATATGTTTTTGATTTTTATGAGGTGTTCTAAAAAATATTTCATCTTCTATAGCGATAATTCTAAAAAAAAAATTCCTATGTTAAAATGAACAAATTGTTGGTTCAATTTTATCTTTATTTTTTGGGGGAACTTTATGGGGCTAAATTCTTAGAAATAATCCATCATCCATATAAAGGGTTCTAAGAGTTTTGTTTATGTCAATGCCACTTTTTTGCCTATCTTGTGTTTTCTATCGCCTTTGCTAAATTTATAGAAAAAATTATGACAAACTTTTGGAAAATGACATCCAATTTTTATTTTGAAAGATAAGGTTGATATAATGACTTGTCATATGTCTATATGGTCTAATTACACTTTCTAACAAATTTGTGCCTTCTTTCTTTCTTCTAGCTTAAAATTTCATCCTTATTCAATCTAAATATATAATGTTAGCTTCTAGGTATATATGATATATGCAACATTATTTTCCCTTCTTAAATACATAAGTTCTAGAATTTTTATATTCTTTAGTATCATGTTTCACTAACTTACATGTAAAAGGAATAGATATTCACAAGATAGACTAGTAGAAAATGGAATTGAAACTAATTCAATAAAGAAAATATAGGAATATTTTTTTATTTTCATTCCTTGGCAATATTAAATCATGAAATCTAGAACTAACAACTTTAGTAACTAAGAGTTGGTAATAACTAGTAGCTATAGCCAACCCTTAGGAATATTGTAGAATATAGATCCATCAAGTACATGTTAGATTATTGATCCGTTAGAATTAACCCAAGGCTAAGGCATGTCCATAAGAAAGAGAATCAAACACTTACCTTACCTCATTCAAAGCTAAGTGACCAAATGAATTGTAATTGACATTTATCTATGTCATATGGTTTCCTTAGGTCTATTAATTTTTTAATTCTAGACCTAGGAATCTAAACCAATTAAAATTAATAATATGTATTGCATCCATAATAAGTCAAGGTACATTCTTGTCCATTTCTTCACTAGTAATTCCTTGACTATTGATATATTAGTATAATCCTCTGCCTACCACACATCCTTATAGGAAATATCAAATGTTGCCATTGTCCAAATTGAAATAGGTAGTCTAAGTTAATTATGCTTAATAAAGTGTTTGCATCTACACTTGAAGCACTAGATGTAAATTCAATGCTAATTTTAGAACCAAGTAAGGAAGTAAGGTGAGATTAATAAAGTTCATGCATCAACTAGCTACCTCAAACACCAAGTACTGAGAAATCTAGACTCAACTTTCCCCATGAATTCAATTTAACTTGATGTATTGCATATAGAATGCAAAGAGTGTTCAAATTTGATCTTCTCTCTAGACTTGAGCAAGTGAGTATTTATTTTAGATTAATACAATCCCTATATTTTTCTATTTAAATATTTTAAGTCCATAGAATCGTATGAACATGGAACACCTTAGTATTTAGTTGGTTTAGTATCTTGTTTAAAGTTTTTACTCAAGATTTTCCTTTAAAAAATTGGTATAGTGACATTTTCATGCCAAGTGAATATAATCACGAGTTTGGCTTAAAATCTTATAACAACAATCTTGTGTTGTTTTGATGAAGTAGCATCAATACCATCTAGCGTTCAAGCTTGACTTGCCAAAGGAATTCATTATTTTGTAAGATCAAAGTATTTTAATGAAGATAATATATTGTTGACCATTTCGCATCATACTCATCTTAATGACTTCTACAACAACCTCATAAATTCATTAGCCACTATGAAGTTCATCAACTATTGTAAACATTATTAGCAATATTTAATTTCATCAACAATTGTTGTTCTCTTCAATATCATGGGACCTCTAACCATAAGGGTTTACTTGTATAGTAGTGTACTTCATGACCTGGTGTAACCATTACTTGAAGAGCTTCTTAAAATATGGTCAATAAATTTAAATGATCTTTTATCAAGTTCTTGTGATGTTCTAATTAAGTAATGATAATCACGACAAGTACCAAGCGATTAATTTATATAAAATTTATGTACTAAGTTTATGGTAACAAAAATAGGTGTTATAGCTTGCTTGATTGGCCTTTGTAAATTTATTCTAACATACATCCTAGCGTAAGTGACCAACTCCTTACTACCAGTAGCATCTTAATAGTATTGATATGATCTTAGAAAATTTCCAATTTCTTTGAAGACTTCTTCAAACTTGTAATTCTTAAGGCAACTTGTAGAGGTGGATTTACATTGAAACATCCTATAATAACTATTTTCTTGGGTCAAAGCTTGGAGACCATGTGTAATGGTAAAGGCTTGCATTTCTCATAAATCATGGGTCACCTTTGAGAATCAAATCTCTATCCTTCTTTGACTGAAAGGTAATTTGAAAAAAGCTATGAGAAAGAGAATTGATGCTTGGTCTAGGGTAAAAATCCTATTTTATCCCATCCAAAACTTGACTTGATTATTGAATGCGTCATATGCATATGAATTCTTAAATGATCATCTTTTTCTTTAGGTCCTTAATCAAAAAATGAATCAAATAATCAGAAATTAATATATTTGATATATCCTTAAATATATCAAATTTGAAATTAAATAATAATAATAATAATAACTTCTCACATTCATTTAAATTGTGTCACTCTTATTATATGAATATAATTATTATTTAATCTTGTATATTTATATATTATAATAATTCATTTACTCTTAATACTATATAATCTATATATTTTTAATTGATTGTCATTAATTTCTTCGAAATTAATAAAACTCCTAAAAACTTACGCAAATTTCTTTAATCCCATCCCAAAATTAATATCTAAAATGCAAGTCCAATTGATGTTATGGGTCATCGCTCTACCCATGTAGTTGACGAAGCACCCAGACCAAACTCTCACAATAATGTAGACAAAGAACACAGAAAACAATATACATAAAGCAAATAACATAAAAACAGAGACAATAAAATAGACCTATGCTACAACATACAACATATAAATTTATCGAACTGCCAACATAACAAAATACAGAGATATGTATGTTCTATCAAATCTGCATAGCTCTCATGTATCTTTACATTTACAAAGCATATTTATTTATAGATGGGAATATGGCGGTAAAACATAGTCGGTGCACAATACACAGGCAATGAAGACAAGAAAGGATAAGAAATAGATAAGATCTTCTTGCATAGAAATTTTCAACTAAGAACTTCCTACGTAGAAAATGATAGCTACAAAAGTTGGAGATAACATGAAATTAGATTGTATGCAGTGGAGTAAAGATGATTGCAGGTGGAGTAAATATGATTGCGGAATGAAGTAAATACAAATTGCAGATGGAGTAAATACGAATTGTAGAATGTGTTGATATCAGTATCCTATCGGTGGTCAAACCTTGTCGGTGGAGAAATTACTTCCAACACTCCTCTTTAATTTTGATCACTAATTGTTTCAACATCAATAACACCTAGTCTTTGTCGTAGATACTCAAAAATTTCTTTTGGTAATGCTTTAGTAAAACTGTCTGCTAAATGATCTTCAGATCTACAAAATTCAAGGCAAATTTCTCCATTATTGACCAACTCTCAGATGAAATGGTACCTCGTATCAATGTGTTTTCTCCTCTTGTGAAAAACATGATTTTTTGATAATGCAATAGTTGACTTGTTATCACAAAAGATTGTTGTTGGTTCTTCTTGATTATGCAACAAATATGATAAAACTCGGCACATCCAGATTGCTTGACATGTTGCGGTAGTTATAGCTACATATTTTGCTTCGGATGATGAAATGGTCACTACGGGTTGCTTTTTCGATGCCCATGAGACAACTCCAGATCCAAAATGAAACATGTGTCCAGAAGTACTCTTCTTGTCATCTATGCTACCTACAAAATCACTGTTAGTGTAACCAACCAAATTAAAATAATGAGTTTTGGAATATAAAATTCCATATTCTGTTGCTCCTGCAACATATCTTAGTATTCTCTTTCCAACTTGCCAATGAGAATCTTGAGGTGAATCCATGAACTTCGAGATTAAAATAATTCCATACATGATATCTGGCCTTGTAGCTGTAAGATACATGAGACTTCCAACAAGTCTTTTAAACATTGTTAGATCAACATTTGATCCTTTATCTTCTTTGCTGAGTTTTTTTCGTGTGGCAATTGGAGTTGATGATGGATTACTTTTTAACATTTTGAATCTTCTCAATACGTCTTTACGTACTTAGACTAACAAATGAAAATTCCTTTGTCATATTGAACAATTTCAATGCCTAAGAAGTATCTCATTAAGCCTAAATCTGTCATTTCAAAGTCTTTCATTAAGGCTGACTTGAACATGTCTGTAGACAAATCTCCACTGAAAATTAAATGATCAATATATAGACTCACAATCAAAATTTGACCTTGCTCATTGGTCTTTGTATACAATGTCATCTCATTGTTATTTCTAATGAATTCATTACTTATCAAATGTGAATCAATCTTGCTATACCATGCCCTAGGTGCCTATTTCAAACCATAAAGTGCTTTTTTTTAATTTACATACTTTATTTTCATGCCCATATACCTCATATCCTGGTGGTTGATGAACGTAAACTTCTTCTTCAAGAAAACCATTCAAAAAATCTGATTTAACATCCATTTGATAAACCTTCCAATTATTTTGTGCAGCTATTGCTAAAATAGTCCTAACTGTATCAAATCTAGCAACTCGAGCAAATTTTTCATTATAATATAGCCCATACTGTTATGAAAATCCTTTTGCAACTTTACCTTCAACATTAAACTTAGTCTTATAAACCCATTTGACTCCTATAGCATCTTTACCTTCAGGTAGATCCACTAACTCCCGTGTCTGATTTTTTTCAATAGAATTCATTTCTTCATCCACTGCTTTGATCCAATTATCTTCTTTCATTGCTTCTTCAAAATATACAGGATCATGAGAGAATAAAGCAAATTTTGAATACAAATCTACATTCTCCCGATCTTGATCATATATATTTCTTTTAAACTTCTTGTTTTCTTACTTCTAGAGCTTGGTTTTAATGAAGCAAGTGTAGGATCTAATTCATTACTTACATTTGAATTGGGAGTAGGTTGGCCTTCATAGTTTGATGATTGACCCTGCACAAAATTTCTTGGTGGAGTACTTGGTCCAGCTTGATTTGATTGGCCATCATTTTCTTTTGGTTCTTCTTCACTATGAGGTATTGGTGCTCCACTTATGACTATACTATCAATGTTTCCATCCCATGCTCCTTCCTCCTTAAATTTAACATCCCTTGTGATAATCATTTTCTTTGAAATAGGATTATACAATCTATAAGCTTTTGATTGCTCACTCTAACCGATGAAAATACACTTTTCACTTTTATCATCCAATTTTCTTCTCAATTCAGATGACACTAAGAAATATACAACACATCCAAAAATTCTAAGATGAGATATATAATGTTTCATACTGGTCCATGCTTCCTGTAGGACTTATGCTCAAGATGTATACTACACATGCTACTGCTTCTGCCCAAAAATCATTAGACAAATTCATGGCCTTCAACGTACTTCTGGCCATTTTCGGTATGGTTTTGTTCTTTCTTTCTACTACAACATTTTGTTGTGGTGTGTACTTTGTTGTAAATTGTTTCTTGATACCATGATCTCTGCAAAAATCTAAAAATTCATTAGAACTATATTCACCACCTCTATATGATCTGAGTATCTTAATGTGTAGACCACTTTGCTTTTCAACAATAGCTTTAAGCTCCATGAACTTACTAAAGGCTTCAAACTTATGCTTGAGAAAGTATATCCAGGTTTTCTTACTGAAATCATCAATAAATGTTAGAAAATATATGCGCCCACCTAAAGATGGAGTTTGCATTGGTCCACATATATCAGTGTGAATCAACTCTAATGGTGTCCTAGCTCTGTATGAACTCCTTATAGGAAAACTTTCTCTATGTTGTTTTGCTAATATACAACTTTCACATGAACTAGCTAGATTCTCTATGGGTCGTAAACCTTTCACCATATTTCTTTTTTGCAATAAACTCAAACCTTCAAAATGAAGATGACCATACCTTAAATGCTAGAGCCATGTTGGGTATAAGTACACTATTTTGAAACTTACTTCCTTTGTTCCTTGGATGCAATCAATCTAGAGGGGAACAACTGATTCCTTGTCATCTCAACCCTTGCAATTAACCTGTCACTAGGATTTCTATCCAAAATTGTACACACATCATTGTTAAAAGAAACTTTATACCCTTTTTGCACTAACTGACCAATACTCATTAAGTTATGTTTTAAACCAGGTACAAAGAAGACATCAAAAATATATCTCTTTTCTCCATTCTTAGTCAAAATATTTATAACACACTTCCCTATTATAGATACTTTACTATCATTTCCCAGTTTCACCTCATATTTCATAGAACTATCCAAACTAGCAAATAATTCACTATTGCCTGTCATGTGATTACTGCATCCACTATCTAAAAACCATATATCACTAGAACTCTCTTGAGCAACATTACATGTTAAGAATAATCCTCCTGAGCTATTATCTGATACACCTGAGTAATTTGCATTTTGTTTATCTAGTTCTACTTTTTTCTTCCAACTTTCATTTGCAAAATGACCAAATTTCTTATAGTGATAACATTGAGTATGAGATTTATCAAACCTAGGTGATTGTTGTTGAAATTGATTTCTTCGTCATCCTCTGTTATTGAAATTCTGATTGGATTGATTAGGACTTTCTCCTTGATCTAGATTCATGCGTCTAACTCTGCCTCTTACTGTTCCTCTGAAGTTTGACCTTCCTCTTCCTCTATTAAATGACACTTGAGATCTAAAAGCATTCTCTGAAGAAGAATTATTATTCCTATTCATTCTGGATTCATGAGACAATAAAGATCCCAACAGTTCATCTACAAATAATTGAGCTAAATCTTTTGATTCTTCAATAGCAACTGCAATTGCATCAAACTTAATAGGTAAAATTCTAAGTATCTTTTCAATCACCTTTTAAAAAACAATATTTTCACCATGCGATCTCATTTGGTTAACAATATTCATCACTTCAGTAAAAAAATGGTCTATAGATTCAGATGCATTCATATGAATAGTTTCAAAACTTCTCCTTAATGTTTGTAACTTAACTGTCTTTACTTTGGTTGTACCTTGGTAAGCTGTCTCTAATGCATCCCAAGCTTGTCTAGACCTGGTTGCTGCAGCAACCCTAGGAAATACTGACTCATCCATAGCTTGCTGAATAATAAACAAGGCTTTAGCATCTTTTTTCTTGGTCTCTTTTAGCTGGTCTTTTTCAACTTGTGTTAATGCATGATCTTGTGGTTCTGCAAAACCATTCTCTACCAAATGCCATACATCCTGAGAACAAAACAATGTTTTCATCTTTATTGACCAAAAATCATAGTTCTTACCAGTGAACAGTGGAATTTGAGGCTGTGTGAGGTTACTGCTTGATGCCATGATTGTAAACTTTTCTGCTACAGCAGTCTAATACCTTCAAACTGTGGCTTCTTGCAAACAGCAACAACTTTCTGCTTCTTTACAAATCTTACAGCCTTCTTCTAAGGCTTCTTCTTTTCAAACACTTGTTCTCTTCTTCAATATGTTTTGAAACAGCTCCAACTTCTGTGACTGGAATTTTGACAGTTCTCTTCTCCTTTTAAAACAACTTGCAAGACAACAGTCTTCTATTGAGGTACACGATCTCCTCAGCTTTGATACCAGTTGTAGACAAAGAACACAGAGAACAATATACAGAAAGCAAATAACATAAAAACAGAGACAATAAAATAGACGTACGCTACAACATACAACATAGAAATTTATTGAACTGCCAGCATAACAAAATACAGAGATATGTATGTTTTATCAAATCTGTATAGCTCTCATATATCTTTATATTTACAAAGCATCTTTATTAATAGATGGGAATATGGCGGTAAAACATAGTCGGTGCACAATGCACAGGCAGTGAAGACAAGAAAGGATAAGAAATAGATAAGATCTTCCTGCATAGAAAGTGCCAACTAAGAACTTCCTACGTAGAAAATGACAGCTACAGCACTTGGGGATAACATGAAATTAGATTGTGTACAGTGGAGTAAAGATGATTGCAGGTGGAGTAAATATGATTGCAGAATGAAGTAAATACAAATTGCAGATGGAGTAAATACAGATTGCAGAATGCGCTGATAACAGTATCCTGTCGGTGGTCAAACCTGGTCGGTGGAGAAATTACTTCCAACAGATAAGCAGGTTAAAGGATAATGCCGGGAAAGTAATGCCACCACATCCAGTCAAACACGGCAGACAAATTATATCTATTAACCTTGTGAAAACAAAAGGTGGGCTGAACTCCTCTCCGTGAGGTACACGGTAAAGACCATCTATATTTTCCTCCTCCAATTAAGTCTTCACGCTGGAATCTAGCGCTGTAACATTTCTTCTCCTTAGTCGCATCGACTGAAGAATTATGGAGCGGAAGAATATGGGAAGGGAAAGGAGTAAGCTAATAGCATATATGCTCGTAGCTCTTGTTATGGTTATTCTAAATGGTTCCCATTCGTTAGGTGTTGAGGCTCGAGATACTCTTCGCCTGGGCGAATCGCTTAGTAAATCTGATACAATACTTTCAAAGAATGGCACGTTTGCATTGGGATTCTTCAGCCCAGATGAAAATAATAACTGGTATATTGGCATCTGGTATGCCAACTTGGCAGAGAGAGCGATCGTTTGGGTGGCAAACAGGGAAACTCCCCTGAACAGTGACTATGAGTACGGCGTCAGCGTTTTGACTGTGTCAAGAGAAGGTTACCTTGCACTGTTTAACACCCAGGGTGCGCTTGTTTGGTCGCCGAAAGTGAGCAACAAGGCGTACCGTGCTGTAATATTCGATTCTGGTAATTTTGTAGTGTTGGGAGGCGACAATGAGTCTGAGATTATTTGGCAGAGCTTCGACCATCCCGGAGATAGCTGGTTGCCGGGGATGAAGTTGGACAGACGCCAAAAGTTGATACCATGGAAGAATTCTTTCGATCCAGCTCCCGGGCTCTTCTCCTTTCAATTGGATCCTTCTGGGGGCCCAAAATTCGTGCTACGCTGGAACAATTCTGTGCTGTACTGGGAGAGCCAATTTTCAGAGGTTGAGAATTTCGGCCTCCACATACAATACTCCAGCTCTGACTCGTATCTCACTTATAAGTCTTCAATATATCCATTAACGCGTTTAGTCCTAAACATGAATGGAATATTAAGAACTGACTATTACGCTAATTTCAGTTATAACTCTCCTTGGCCGAAGTGGGTTAGCTTGAGAGATCAGGGTGACGTGTATAACTTGTGCGGCGCTTATGGAGAGTTCCTAGTGAGTGGAGGGGGCTGCATGTGTCTAGAAGGCTTCGGCCCGAGAGACAGTCGGATGTGGGATTTGGGAGAATGGTGGTCGAGCGGCTGTGTTCGCCAAAGCCCCTTAGACTGCGATTCCCAAAACGGCAGCACCGATGGATTTATTGAATCCGATGTGTTTTTGCCTCATAACCCTGCTTATTCATACCCTGGGCGGTCGAGGAAAAACTGTGAGACAGAGTGTCTCCGTAACTGCTCGTGCACTGCGTTTAGCTACACGGCGCTCGGGCCCTGTCAAATATGGTCTGGGGATTTGCTCAACTTGCGAGAGTCAGATAACAGTCCAGCTCTCTTTGTTCGCGTAGCTAATGGTTCCACATTTGAGACTACAACTCTTATTGTAGTCCTGGTCTTATTGCTTGCTGTTTATGTCATTGCTCTGCTTATTACGTACATACTGTGGCCGAGGCGTCGTCGATTAAGTTCCACTGTACGTTGTGACGATTCCTGCAGCACTTCACTTAGAATGTTCACTTACACGGAGTTGAAGATAGCAACGGGGAATTTCAAATATAAGCTTGGAAGCGGAGGATTTGGGTCAGTTTTCAAAGGCACGCTAACAGACACTACACTTGTGGCCGTAAAGAGGCTGGAGGGTTCAAAAATAGCCGGAAAACAATTCCGGGCGGAAATCAGCTCCGTCGGAAATATCCAACATGTGAATTTGATCAGGCTTAGAGGATTTTGCGCACAAGGATCGCACAGGTTGCTGGTTTATGATTGTATGCCCAACGGCTCTCTGAATTCCTTCCTCTTCGGCCGTAATTCTGAAAGCCAAGGGAAGACACTCGACTGGAAAATCCGATTTGGTATCGCCTTAGGCATTGCAAGAGGCTTACATTATCTCCATGAGGAATGCAGAGATCAAATTATTCACGCTGATGTCAAGCCCGAGAACATTCTTCTAGATGCCGATTATTCTCCCAAATTGGGGGATTTTGGTTTGGCCAAGCTTTTGGGTAGAGATTTCAGCCATGTGCTGACGACAACAAGAGGAACGAGAGGGTATTTAGCTCCCGAGTGGATCTCCGGTCTTCCAATCACTCCCAAAGTTGACGTCTACAGTTTTGGTATGACTCTGCTGGAGATAATATCAGGACGAAGAAATCTGGATCTAACCGTGCAAGAATCAAGTAAGTATTACTTTCCCGCCTGGGCTGCAACGGAAATTCAGCAAGGAAGCATGATGAATATTGTGGACAAAAGGATTGTGAGTAATGCATGTGTTGAAGAGGTGAGAAGAGCTACTCTGGTGAGCTTATTATGTATTCAAAATGAGGAGAATGCGAGGCCAAGCATGGGTCAAGTCCTGCTGATGCTGGAAGGGGTCACCGAGGCGCACGCACCGCAAGTGCCAACCCACATAGAGGACCACGAAATTGACGTAGGGAACAGTGATAGCGATTGAAGTCATCAAAGGCCCTGGTCAGCCTTATATAAAGCCGGGCAATTCTAATTTTATGAATAATTTCACCTTATCAAGGCATCCTAGTCGCCCTTATGATTTGAGCATTAGTTAAAAAATGTATTCAAGTTTCTAGATTCTGGCCTAAATTTGATAATATATGATTGAAAACCGTGTAATCTTGTGGAGTGGCATTATTGCTGGCTTTGAAAAGCTGTTAGGAAATGCAATCTACAACTTGTGTTCAATCAGCGGCTTTGAAACAAGGAAAATAAATTCACAAATATATTATAGAAATTTGATGTTTATTGAATTGGATTCTTAACTTTAGTAAAATCTACTTCTTAGCTGCTCTACAGTCATAGCTTTGTCTGGATGTCCTGCCAATAGCCCATTATCTTTTTTCTTTTCCAGTATGTCCTACTATTATGGAGCATTCCTTTCCCTTTCCATATGCTTCCGCTCCAAGTTATTCAGTCAATGCGAATAAAGAGAAGAAATATACAGTGCTAAATTCCAGAATGAAGATTAGATGGTCTTCTATCGTGTATCTCAAGGAGAGTCGTTCAGCAGCTCAGCCCACAATTTTTCACATATTTAATATGATTTGCCTTCACGTGTTTGACCGGAGGCGGTTTTAGTGGTTTCTTGGCATTATACTTCTGAATGTTCTATTCGTGTGATTGTGTTCCACTCTACATTGCGTAAAGAGCTTAAATCAACACCAAAAGTCAATATCCTAGTTTTCTATGCTCTTTGGTGGAAAGACTTTATGATTTAAGCGCAAAGACTTTTCTTTTGTGCAAATTTTCAAATTTTTATGGACTGTATTTTATAAATGGATAAATTTTAGTTTTATTTATATAAAGTTTTTTTTTAATTAGAAAATCCAAATTAGAAAAAAGAAAATGTGAATGTAGGGTTTTTATTTGTACATATCAAGTATGTTATTTAGGTTAATACATCACATTTGTTTATGTGGTGATAAAAGGTCTTAAAAGGGTTATCTTTTATTCAATTTTATTCTAAAATCAAATTTTTTGGAGAACATTTGTGTGAACTCAAGGACACTAAAAAGTTAAGTGGTACAGTTAATGACAAAGAATGGATGAAAAGTAGGTCGAGCTATGCAACATCGGTTTATAGGAAGGCCAAAGAAGGAGGTAGTTCAAGGAAAAAGGTTTAAAATTTTCTATTGATGATATTTTGAAAATCTACAATGTTTGATACTAGGTGAAGTTTTAAGTTGTATTTCAAAACCTTGTATATTCTTATTGTTCTATTTTATTTATTGCTAATGTTTTTTATTAGGTAAAAGGGATTTTTGAAGGGGCCCCAAACCTTATAGAAAGTTATAAATAGATGGGACAAACAACAATCAAAAGCTATAAAATAAAACAACTACAACAAACTTGCCAAGACAAACAATGATAAAAAAGGCTAAACAATATCAATAACTAGAATGAGCAAATCCCATGCCCCTTATATGTTATTTACTATTGATGTTTTGTTTTATAAACATCAAATATAAAAACCTTATCAAGATCATATAATAATCTTTTATGGTCAAGCTATGTTAATGCCTTATATGAAGTGTTGATTTCTTTTTATTCTTATTTTTCTCCTTGATATCTTGCTTCTAAGAATTTACATTTGTTTTTAAGGTTTATCTGCCATAGGATTCATTACGATTGTTTTTTCTTTTGCTTGCCTTATTTTTGTTGTTTTAAGGCCATGCAAAGCTTCTTAAATTTATTTTAGTGCATCTAATATGTTTTTCTATCATAGATTCAATTAAAAAATCTAGAAATATTTATTTCCTTTTAATGAATGTTATGTCCTACTTATGATAATTTGAGTTTAAATGCATAACTAGTTGATGTAGGAGCATCCTTGATTATTTAGTGATCTACACTACCCCAAAATTAATAAAATAAAGTTTTTATTTCTAATCATTTGTGCTTGTTGTCTTTCTTTAGGTTTTGACTTGTTGTCAACAATTCATTCACTTGCTTCAATGCAACTATTTTCAATAATTCTTAGAAGTAAATTAGCAACAAATTGGGGATCTAGAGAGTTTCATTAATTATCAACTTATAGTCATGCATAACTAAGGATGTCACAAATAAAGAGGTCATTTTTGGGTAGGGAAATGGGGCAAAATTTATTATAAATAGTGATCTAGCATCTAACTAGTAGTCATCACTCTAGTTACTCTGTATTTTGGGCGAGAGTGCAAAGTTTGTCATGATTATTTTTTTGAACATCTATTACTCTAGTAAAAAGGGGATTGTTTCTAGTTTGGGTGACCCATTATCACTTGAAATCTAGAGTGACCACAAATGGGAGAGTGGAGGAATAATAGGTATTTATGATGACATACTCCAAGTGAATGTGATAATGAATAATGGAAAGGTTGGGAGCTGACATGTTTGAAAGGGTACAACTTGCTAAATGAAATCAAATTCGATATATAATTACTCATTTAAGAACTTAAAGGAGAATTCACCTTAAGGTCATCTAAATAAATTTGAATTTTTCACGTCTATTTCGTTGACGTCTATTTAGGTTTTCCCTTTTTTTGGCTCTTTGTTTCAATATATGGCCCTCTAGTAATAACTAATCTAAGAAATCTAAATTTAATATTTTTTATATGTTCCTACAAATGTATGTATAAGGGGATCTCTCTTTGTCTCATGAAATTGCCTTGCAACTCTCTTTGTTTGTTTCTTGGTCTTTTCGTTGACTTTTTATGTATGTGTGACTTAGTCATGATTGAACTTTATATAGTGGGTCATCCCACAATAATGGGTTACACTTTTTGGCCAAACTTGACATTGAAATCAACATTTTTAGAAAAAAACTTCACTTTTTGACACCTATAGTAGGTAAACTGTTAGGAAGTTTTCAATAATGTAAACTAGTGATTTGTGAGATTTTGTCTGTAGATTTTAAATGTTTTTTTTTTAAAACTTGAAATTAAATTGTAATTTTTTTCTATCTCCTTTGATAACTAGATTTTAATAGTAAACAACATTTTAAAAAAGTGGTGGGTACTTCGGCTCGCATAACTTTTTTTTCTACAAAAGATAAAATCCTGATTCTTTTGAATTTAGGTTGGTAACACTAGTATCTAGTCCTTTCATTTTTTTCATTACATTTGTTTGAATTTCTTTGTTTTAATTAAGTTTTGAAGTCAAACCAATTACAATTTAGACATAGGTGCACTTCGGCTCGCATAAATTTTTTGGTATGTATTGAAATTCATTTTTTCTTTTTTTGTTGGAACAAGGAAATCAATACCTAGTGCATATATATATTTTCAAAAACCAAATCCTCAAATTTACTATTTTTCCACAATGACTTTTGACCGAACTTGATGTTCGGTGAAAAAATATGTTCAATAAAACTAAAATATAAAATATAAAATAAAAACAAAATATATTAAATTTATAGTCATTGGAAAGCATGTTTCAATCACTATAGTCCTACAACTTGGTTTATTAATTTGACTCCATTTGCACCTCCTTCTCGGGCTTCGATAGTCAAAAAATGCATAAATTTTGATATGGTGGAGGGGAAGGTGAAAAAAGGAGGGTTCAAATGAACCCCCCTATATGGTGCAAGATGGGGCTCATTAGAAGGGGTTGGGGGTTCATTAGAAGGGGGAGGTGTTGGCCTCTTATGTGGCATTTGTCCTTGATGTCAAAACTACCCTGGGTTGGTGCCTTGGCATTTCATAGATTGGTCTTATGGCATTTGATTGGCACATTTAATATTTTGTATTCATTTGACATTGGCACATTTGGCGTAGGTTCTTGATTGGTATTTTGTTTTTCATTTGATGGTGCCCAATTCACTGCGATATGATAAAGGTTATCTTGCTTATACAAGTGTTGGGTTATGGTATTGGCCTTCAGACATATACAGGTGATTGCACTGTTACATCACTACTTAGATTGAAGATAATATGGTTTTGGTTCTATAGCATTTGGCTTCAATTCACATGAGGTATATTGCATTCTCACAAGGCTCTTTCAAGCTATATTTCATGCTATACCTAGTATAGATACACAGTTAGATTTGCTTTCATGAGTTAGCTATATATATAGCTTTGGTTATCATTGTGACAATATGTGAGTTTCATTTATATGTCATATCTTGGCACATGGCTTATAAGTGATATGAATTTATTTTTTATTTGTAAGTAAATGCCTTGGTCGGCATTAAGGCTTATGTTATTTGAAGTCAGTTATAAAAAAATTCTAAGGGTTGTATACACATCACTTATAAAGTGGTTGGAAAGTTGGCATTTCCATCGTTCTTTTTAAAAGGATTGAAAGCTGGTCATATTTTAATGTTATCAAGCTTTGATGTGGTATTGTTAGTAATCGGATTCTTCATAATTCAAATAAAATATTGTTTGGTGTATTTTGATCTACACTCGGGCTTACCATATTCGATATAGTTCATATGAAATTTTATTTGTATTGGCTTTGATAGGTAGTCGACATTGGTTATCACTTTGGCACTATATTTATTTGTGTTGACTTAGCATAAATTCTATGATACTTTATCTTGGACAGTCGAAGGCAGAAAATGTCTTTGTAGTGTTCTTGTCACACGTGGACAATAATAAAAATGTGGATAGCGTGACTTGGACAGTTGAATGTTAGTATGATGATTTCCTTGGCAATTCGTGTGGGTAGTGATTTGGCACTTGATTATAGCATTATGATGTCAGTGGAACTCAAAATAGTTATCATTTTTTTGGGTTCCAAATGATGTTTAGCATTGTTTGGTATGGATTTCAAATGCTTATTCATTTTTGAACAAATTCATTGAAGACTTGGAGATCAAAGGGTAACAATAAAGCAAGGATAAAGCGATAAGTTTTTAGGGTTTGAAACCCTAGTTGTTGCCGCCATGAACAATGTTAGTTTTAGGTAACTACGTGCTAGAAATGTGATGAGCTATAGTATGGACTTCAGAGTGTCGGTTATGAGGTTCGTTCAACCAGTTGGTAATGTTCTTTGGCCACCGTGACAGGTATTTGGTGAAAGATCTTGTGTCATTTTTTTTAAGCATAACTGAATATGATTAAGGGAAATAGAAAGTGTTTTTAAGTTATGGTTGAAGATTTTGTCTCAGTTTGGTAACCCAAGTTCTTCACTCAAGGGTCATATTGTCTTCAGTAGTATTCATCAAAATTTCAATGATTATTATTAAAACCCATTATGGGTATCATGATTTAACTGCATTATCTCCAGTTTATCAAAACCCTAGTTATTGTGGATACGGGTTTTTGAAGAGAATAACTATTTTATTCTCTTTGTATAAATGTATGGAAAAAGCCATGAATCAAAAAAAGGAAGTAGGAAATATTTAATAGAGTATTGCTGAGGGTTTATTATTGTGATATCATTTTGCATTTGAGAAGAGATTTTTGAGAAGTTCACAGTGAGAATATTTGTTGAAAGAGAGATAAAGAACACAAGGGTTTATTTTGTATCATATCTCTTATTTCAGACAGAGATAATACTTAGAGTTTCAGTTGTTTATACACTATTTATTGTTATGCATAGTACAAATTAAAATGGGCCACATTGAAAATATTTTTTGTTGTACTCTATTGAGATTTTGTGATTGCACAAGTATGCAGTTATAAAGTCCTGATAGTCTACATTGCTATTTGAAAAACCTTGTAAAGGAGTTGGTGCTCCTACTGGAGTTGGTGCTTTTGGTTTTTTAATGGATTTGGTGCTCCTGAAATATGATTGAGTTGGTGCTCTGAAAATATTGTAATCAGATTTGGAATCAAGCCTGCAAGGTATTTTGGAGTGGTTTTTCTACCCCAAGAGGGTTTTCCACTCAGCAATTTTTGTTTCCCTTTTTTGTGTGATTTGTGTCTATTTTGCACAATCTTTCTTTTAGTCATTTATGTTATTGTGTTCATTCAGTTGGTCAATGTTCCGATACTTTAAGGTTGTTCTAAAGATTAATGTTAATTTGTTCAAGTCTGTCATGCAACTTTTAGATTGTGCAAATCTGATGCAAACAGTCTTTCACAAAGTGAATTTACATTTGCATTTTGTTTTTGTTATTTAAATACTCAAAAGTTTGTCAAAAGTTGCATTTTATGAAGTTCTATAGTTCTATTCATAAAGCACAGCAAGATTGTCCATAAAGCTCTGATTGAACAATATCATATGATGCTCTTAATATGGGTTGTAAATGTTAGTCAAGTTTCACATCAATCTAATATAAAGTGTTAATGTTCACTTGCATAAATAAATCTGTCACATTGGGTTAAAATTAGTAAAAGTTTCATTGTGCTTTCAAATTCAAAAGTTAAAATTATTCCACTTTGATTCACCCCCCACCTCTCAGAGTGAATCCACTTCCAACAGGGGGTTCATTCGAACCCCCTTTGTTAGAAGGAGTAAGCCATTTTAAGTTTTATGATAGGAATTTCTATTTTTTCTTCATGCGAAAAATTGTAACCCATTATTGTGGGTTTACCCTAGTCATGGTAACTTTTGTTTAATTATGCACATCTTTGTGCACGATATATTCAAACCTAGCACTAATGTCTCTCTATTTACACCCACACTTTATTTGTATTTGAATTAAACTATTATTTCTAGTTGCCTATGAATTAAGTGAATTAATTGTTATCATGTTAATCAACTTTTCTTCTGGCTCACTTATTATATGTGGTCATCTATGTTTTTTTTCTCTATAGTGGAATGAGTATGATTAAGTCCTTCACTCATGGTTTTATCATTTAACTATTTGAGTGTACATGTATGTGGTGGCAAGGTTGATAAATCTAAAGTCTATGTGTCTTGTTTCTATTGGTCTAGAATAGGCCTACATCTTAAAGAACTAGTTATAAATTACTAGAAGTGGTCTAGTATTTTAAATTTGGTGGGCTTATTTCTTGGAGGAAGCATTATATATGAAGGAAAAATTAAGTAGGCTATGGATAAACCCACAAAAGTGGTTTACAATTCAAGTGAGAAAGGAAAAGTTGGAAAAAATGACCCCATGCAAAAAAAATTGCTTTTAGGGGGTTCAAATGAACTATTTGGTTTGAGCAAACCAAAATAGGGTTCACTAGAACCTAGGTTCAAGCGAACCCATTTAATGATGGGGCCCACCATTCCCAAAAAAAATTCAAAAGTGAAGGCTTGTGGGGAGGGGGTTTGCTTGAACCAAGGTTCAAGTGAACCCCTAGCGAACCCCCCTTTTTCCCCCTTCTCCCCCTCAGACACCAAAAATGTCCAAAATTTTGCGCTTCGAAGCTCGGGTTGAGGATGAAAATGGAGGAGACTTCACAAAACCAACTGGATGATGGTATTCCTCGAAATGAGCTATCCAACGAATATAATTTTAATATGTTTTGGTTTTATTATGTATTTGTTTTTTTGGTTTTATTAAACATAGGTTTTTCACCAAAAATCAAGCTCTTTGTTTTGCACATGTGGAAAAATAGTAGATTATCAAAAAAAAAAAATGAGTGCACCATATATTGAAGTCCTTAATCCAACAAAAAAAATTGAATTTCGATGCATACAAAAAAAGTTACATTGTATACGGTTCACCTATGTCTAAATTGTAATTGGTTTGACTTTGAAACTTGATTAAGGAAAAAATATTCAATAAAAAATTGTGAGACCAATTGGAAGTACTAGATATCATTATTACAAATCTAAATTCAAAAGAATTAGAATTTTATCCTTCATGGAAAAATATTATGTTGTATATGGTGAGCGTCACTCCTTAAAAATGTTGTTTGCTGAAAAAAACTAGTTTTCGAAGGAGATGGAAAAAGAAGTACAATCTAATTCCAAAAATTTTGAAAAAAATATATTTAGAATCTACTGACAAAATTTCACAAATCACTAGTTTGCATTATTAATTCCTCACGGTTTAGCCACTATAGGTGCTTGAAAGTGAAGATTTAGTTAGAAAAAATTATTCTAGTGTCCAGTTTAGCCAGAAATTGTAAACCAGTATTGTGGGATCACCCCTATGTGTTCAAATTTTGTTAGTGATGGTAAAACAACATTGTTAAGACCTTGAAACTTTCCTTGTTTCATTTCCGTCTGTAACTATAGATCTTAGGCAATAAAGTTGGATCATTTAATCTATGATTAGGGGCATGAGCTTGGGAACATTATGAAACATTTGTGGAAAATTTAAATGAATATATTGCTTATTTATTACAACCTTATTTATCTAAGAATGAGTATAAATGTTAATGCTAACATTATTTTTTGGCTATGTGGATCAAATGGCTACCTACCATGTGGCTTTTAGTAGGTATGTGGGGCCATTTGGGATCCTATTAAATATATGTGTGATAGGTTCTTTTCAAGGGCACTAATCTCATATAAATTGCATAAATACTATTTGGAGGGATACACTACCATATGATCCCATGGTGGGAGGTAAGGTATGTCCTAATGAGTTATTAAGCATAGAGGCCCACATATTTTATCATCTAGAATATGAAAAATCTAATGATGTATTTAGTTCCAATTAGAAATTATGGAACAACATAATCCTAAAGGTATTTTGTAATGCCCCGCCATGCAACCCTAGAGGAAGTTACAATAATCTATGAAAACGTACAATATTTTTTATTTAAAAGTATATTATAACATGAAAATTCACTATCTATCGCCAACATCGTCTAAGGCTACACGACTAAGGTTACAACTAAACCCATAACATAAAACATAAATACATCCATAGCATGATTAACTACTTAAGAAATAAATGAACTCATACATTCCAAACATGAAATTACATCACAAAGACAAGAAATACATCAAGATTCCAATATAACATTAATTCTCAATAAATTTTACATCACTCATTCCCAGAATGAGGTAGTTCATACAAATGTGTTACACAATACATGAGACCTCCTCAAATACAACTGAGGGGTACTAAAATACAAGAGCCATTTGTAACAATATACAAACATGGAATATACAAGTTGGAATCCACGAGCTCTCCAACTGGAAATCTCACCATCATGATTAGAAGTAAAGTGGACCCAACAATATAGGGTGCACATTCCTCCCAACCAAGTGGTACCCGAAGGCCCACCCCCCATGCTAGGAGATAGTAACAAGGATCCAAGACCAAAACCTACTACCTCTAGACACAGGCTGACACATACTGATTGAAAAAAACACAAGTACAAGAACCACACTATTGAAAAGGTTACATTGCTTCCAGAGATGAACAAATTATTAATTATGTTAAAACAGAACCATACACACAAACCACATTGTCATAGGAAGAGTGTCATCACACATCTCGACTTGGGTTACCCAATGTGGATCTTCCTAGGCCCCGACCCCCATTTTGGGATATCTTGGTAGCCTTAACCAATCCCTGGCCCCCATACTCACTCATGCAGGACCAAATACCTTTCAAAAAGACAAGGTAGATGACCTTCGCCATTCTAGGCCTTCCCACTCATCCCAAACCCAAATGAGCACTTGATTCCATAAGTGAGGCAACTTATCTTATTTAATATGAGCTACTACCCAATCCCCTAAATACTTTAATTATGTTTTCATTTAATTAACTATTTCTGAAGGTTACCCAGTTTACCTCTTTAGGGCTTTGGCCCCTAACGGAAGCCACTCTTCTACTTGACAACTCATAGATCAAACCAACACCCTAAGGTAACATAGTGCACAAAACCCGATAAAATAACCCACTCCAATCCTAGGAGGCAACATATAACAAAATCCACTCCAAACATTGGAGGCAACAAATAACAAAATCCACTCAAACACAGGAGGCACATATCCCCGTTTGTGGAAACCGAGTAAATCACTGAAACGACTCCATGCACTACCCAAGGGAATTAAAACGGGATGACATTACAATACAACAACCCCCATCATCTAAAGATCCTTCTGGAAGATTTACAAAGTATTGACTAACACTTTACCAATTTCCCGCCCCCCCCCCCCAAATGTAACTAGAAGAAAACAGATACGAAAGGGAAATCAAGACAAGAATTAAATCTAACATTTGGATTTCCTAAATCCATTCTCATTTAGTGAAAATAGTAATATAAAAATTTCCCAATTTACTAATTAAATTAAAATCCCTTTTTCAAATAGGGAAAGAAAAATCTAATTTATCTAAACTTCAATTCCTCGATTATTTTTAATAAAATAACAATTTCCTCTATTTAAATATTTAACTTTAAAAATTCCAAACATCTTACTGTGCTTTGCATGTCCTTATTTAAAATGCATTTAAATATATATTCAGTATATATATATATATATAATTATACATATATATTATTTAAATATTCTTATTAACCAATTAAAATATTTCCAACCTCAATCAATATATATCTATAGTCTCAAACTTATAATAAAATGTATATATCCTTACATATATATACAATATATATTAAATTATACCCAACATTCAACCTCATATAAAATCCAAACATATTAAAAATCAAATCCCAAATAAAATTTAAAAAAAAACAGCAGAAGATCTTACTTCAGGCGTTGGTCTGTGTTTAACATAGTCGGCAGCCCCAGCTTGGGGAGGTTGTGTTGCCAAAGGCAGCGCTCCCTCCACCATTGTGTGGAGGGCGCTGCCATTGGTAGCTGCACCCTCCGCCATTTAGTGGCGGTGGGGGGGAGACTACTCCCCACCCAAGTCCATTAATAAATAACAAAAATAAAACCTCCATAAAATAATTTTGCCATACGACAAGTTTCACCCAGTAAAAACACTTATAAATAGTTATATATATGTGTGTGTGTATGTATATATGCAAAAATATATATATAAGGAATTTCAACATAACAATTTTAATTGGGGAAATTTTTCCCAAAAAGACCATCTACAGGTAAATATTCAATTTTTTAAACAAAGAGAAGAAATTTTACACAAAGGTAGTTTTCCTAAATTTTCTTTAGATAATTAATTTCAACAAAAGCAATCTTTTAATACCGAAATCAAAAATAATAGAGAATTGAATCAATATTCTTCTACAGTTAACATTTACCCCAAATTTTCCCAGAAAGTTAATTTCTACAGAAGAGTTTCTAAGAGGATTAAATTTCTTCCCGACAATGATTTTCTTTCCAAATCCCTAACTGAATTCTTGTGGGTTCTTCTAAAATCAATATAATCTCAATTAACATTTTTTCTATAGTTTCCATAGAGAGTTTCAATCTATAGAGGAACCTACAGAGGATTTCATATACGACAATTACAATTTTTAAAACAAAACAAAACTTAAAATTTTGCACAGACAATCTTTTACAGAGAAAGATCTAAACTAAGAATTTTTTCAATATAAACTAAACAAAAATTAAAGAAGGAACCTGTAGACCAACGCATCCTCCACAAATCCAAGTATCTTCTCCCAGATAAGCAATAGCTTCCTTTCGAACAATACAATTTCTCGAACACGGCAACTTATCCCAAGAGTAACTTTTCTAAAAATTCAAGAACACCCAAACTTCTTTCTACAGTAATTCTTCCAAAAAAATTCCAGAACACATGCAAAATCAAGAAAGACTTCCTTCTAATCTTTTCCCCAACACACCAAATATCCTCTTTGCTTCTTCGTGAAGAAGCTTCTCACTTCTTTTGTTAAAGCCACAATTTTCTCCCCGTGAATAAATTTCCAACAACCTCATAAATTCTTCTAACACATGTTAAAACTCAAAAAAAAAATCTTTAACAAACAATTTGCATAAAATCCTCCAAATATTTAAAATTAAAAACATTAAATAATTTCAAAATATTTACCATTTCAAATTTAACTTAATTAAACTAATTTAATTAATAAATAAATAATATAATCCTAAGATTAGACTATTTACCAATTAAAATAAATTAATTAATTAATTAATTCACCACTTCTAACATTAAAATAAGATTAACTTAATAATCATCTTGAATAATTAGATCCATTAAATTCCCTTTTTTAAGCTTTTCAACATAATCATTCAAAGCAAAATAAACAACTTTTTAACAAGCAAAATTGACTAGACCCGATGACACACTGAGACTAGGGTACACGCTTGACACAAGAATCCTAGCTACTATCTCCCAATCAACATTACCGTTGGGTGATGGACACGCTCAAACCTATGAAGCCAGGTGGATTTGATGTCCTGTACCTGCAAACCTATGAACAAGGCATAAATAGAACATGTATAAAAATATCATAATAGAACACACTGTGAAGAGGAAATCGCGGAATCGCAGGGCGCTCACAAACGAGTGATGCAAATTCGTCTCCTTCACCAATACACTATCACAAAACTGACAATTATAACATATATAATCTACTCTGTGCATATAACCTTGTTATTCCAAATAATCATTATGCTAATCAAAGACATGTCAAACATCATAACATCGAAATAGAATAACATCACATCATAACATATAATCCACTTTGTTGAATAAATAGTGATCAAATAATAAACAAGCATCATAGTATATCAAAGTATAAGTGCAACCAGAAAACAAAGCAAAGCAAGATAGGACACTATCTGATACAAAGAGCAAAAAAGAGGGGTATTACATATTCAAAGTGTTTTATTTTGCTTAATCTTGGTATCTATGTACAAAAATATAAAAGGAATGCACAATACAACTAGTAGCTCGCATGTGGATGAATTTTATTGGTTTGGAAACCAATTTGAAAAATTTCTCAGGGGTCATCATATGCAACATCAAATGTGAGATTACCACCTAGACTTAATTGGAATTTCAAGGGTCCATTTGGGGCCTTTGATCTAATATTTATGGCATCACAAGCTTTGAAGAAAAAAAATTATGAATATATAACACCTTAAAGACATTAGATTTCCACAATCCATATTGATAAATTATGATTTTTCTAGATTTTTATTGTGTGTATTTTATTTGCTTCAACATATCATATCACACCTCGTGATCCATCATCGGGATGAAAGAGAGTTGTAGGAGAAAAAAGGGTGATTGCAGAACCAAGATAGGTTAAAAAGAGGGGGGGGCGAGAGGGGGGGGGGGTGAGGTGGGGGGTGAGGGGGGGTAGCATGAGATTCGAGATTAGAAAAGGGAATGAGGAAAACTACTAAATAGAGGTTTTTAAGAGAAAAAAATAAAGTTTTAAGATGAAAAGAGAGAAATATTACATAACACCTTTCATGTGTCATGATATCAAAGGTAGGCTAGTTGGATTGTGACTTGGAAAATAGAGAGAGATCACATGTCTCTAAGAAGTAGGATTTTTGGGCCCTATTTTCTTATTTAGAATAGAGTTTAATTATTTTTTATTGTAATTTGTATTGAGAAAAGTAAGCTAAAAAAATAAATATACTAAGTGTGTGCAACTGCATTTGTTGCATTGATACCTCAATTTTGTATTAATGGGTGATTATTATCTTAACTAACGATCTAGAAGCAAAATTCAAAAATTTTAAAAAGCTAGTGGTGCCTATGGGGCTTTCTATATGCATTATGTTACAAAGAATGCTTGTGTCACGATTTCTTTTAGTCACAAAAGTATTCAAGGAAGATGAAGAAATTAATTGTCATAAAAAAAATTCTTAACTTACTGAGTAAAGTTAACATGTGAACTAGTGTGAAAAGGTCCAATCTAATGAATAGTTAGATAATGTTTCATATTCACACTACAAAGGAGGAAACCATATAGGAAATACCCTTGTTCACACCAACAACCCCCTCCCCCTTAAGTGTAACTTAGGGAGAATGATTACCCAATGCAAATGATGCAAAGATGCAAGGATGGGTCTTGACTAATAGGCCACATTAGGTACCCATGCACAAATGCAATTGATCACAAATGGGGAAAAGGAGAAAAGCCAACAGGAAAAGACTCCTCAAGTGAGTTAAAATGCAAAAAAATGATCTCTAGAAATTGAGATGGAGAAAACTCCATGTGAGGAAAAACATCCCCTCATAAGAGAGAAGAAGAGAAACCATGGATCCCACCTTAATTTAGGATGTATACCAATGGTAGATGCTTGAAACTAAATGTACAAGATGGTCCATGATCATCAAACAACATTCCTCCCCTTAGGAAGAAATAAAACCAAAGGTGTATGCATGATTTCTTCCCATTCCTTAAAGGAATATGAGGGAAGAAAACTCAAGATGTATAAGTCTCTAAAAATTTCTCATGTCCTCATGTTGATGCTAAAAGCTACCGCTACCAAGTCAGGTGTGCTAGGGCACACTAATGAAGATAAAAATATAGAATCTATAGAGATGTATGTAGAAAATTATCTAAAGACTCAAGTATCTCCTCTAAAGATAAAGATGTCTCCTTCAAGTGTGACTTAAAAGCATCCACACTCATGCCAAGCTCTGATGAATGATCATGTAGAGAAATAAAAAGAGGGTTCGCATGTTCCCTCACAACTAAAGAAGAATTAACTCCATCAAAGAGAAGATTGAGTTCAATCAATGGTGTCTTCCAAATCTAAAATGTGGAACTCTAATAAAAAACCTATAATATTTATCAATTATTTATCCCAAGTATCCATATTTCAAAGATATTATATGCCATGTTTCATTAAATCACAAATAGCTAGCAATGTAGCAATACAAGTATCATCAAAGTAATAGTAGATCTGGAGGAGATGGAATACAAGGCTCAAGAATTGTATCACATTTGAAAATACCCAAGTTCAAGTAGCCAAAATTCTCCTCAAAATCATGGTCTAACTAGAAGTGTGATCAACAACCAAAGGATCAAATCCATCATCAAGAGAAAATTGTGAAAAGGTGTATAACCGAGATGCATGATCAACCACCACAATAGCAGTAATCTCTCTAATCTCCAAGTCTCTAATGATAATTGAATTGGGAGTAAATTTCATAGTCTTCCCTACTCCACCATGAGTAATCATATAGATGGAAAGAATATTATTTGATAAATGAGGTACACACACAAGACATCACTGAAAGTGCTATCCCCACTATCAGTAGATCCACTCCCAATTACATTCATGCATGTATTGTTGTCCATCAAAATAGGTGATATAACACAAAGTTGAAAAGAAGAGAACATGGATTGTGAAAAAGCCATATTGATGAGATGCTCCTAAATCTAGAAGTCGTCTCCTTGATCTAAGACCTATAGAATCACAAAGCGATTTTCCTTTATTTTTGTTTGATGTAGAAGCAAACTATGCATGGTATTTTTCCTTATTAATTTTTTTCAATGTGAAGAAGAATAGTTTGACTCTAACTTTCTAGAAGGTAGATTAGTGTGGTTCTTCTTAAGAAGATGTTCCAATTCATCAAGATCCTTCTTATAACAAGAATTTTTTTCATTTCTAGTCTTCTTACAATATTAACAAGTAGGCTTCTCCTTCTTAGATGATTTCCCCTTTGAAGAGGATTTGTTTTGTGTTTGATCTAAATGTGGATTGTTCTTTGATTTCTTCTATTTCGTATCAAATTGTTATCTCTTTCACTTGACTAACCAACAAATCTTGAGTTTGAAATAATTTTTTGAGACCCAAAGAAATAAAATTTTGTTGCTCATATATTAATATCTTAGAAAAAGTTGCAAATTAAGGTGTATATGTATATCCCACATTAAGCCTATGAGAATGAAAGATAGAAATAAAAGTTGTATAATCAAGACAATTTGTTCAATGCATTATAGAATAATTGAATATCATTTTTCTCAATTCCATATGATTTACATTGTGCTCTTAGATCATTATAACTTAGTGATATAATCTTGGATGTTGTCAAAGTTCTTTGGATCAAGACTCGTCAATTCATTATTAATTTGATATCATTTCACTTCATTTGTTGTGTCATACGATGTTTTCAATTTGTTTCAAGATTCATGAGAATATTTTCATTATTCAATTTGAAATAATAGATCAAGTGGAACAAAGCTATGAAAACATCCAAGACCATTTGTATGATTAATCCTCCATTTTATCTTTTTATCATCATTTGTAGGTTTAGGTACCTTTTTCTCAACATATAATGAACAACCTAGATCCATTAAGGAATTCCATTCTTTTTAATACCAAGTTGCATGGTTATAAGGTGTTAGCAAAGGAACCTTAGAATGATCCATAGGAAAAGAAGAGAAAAATAAAACAAAGAAAAAAAATGTACCAAGAGACCCCCTAAATTACTCAATCATGAGACCCCAAGAGAAATATATGATCTTCGAACTTTATACTTAGTGCAATTATAGGTGCCACTTGCCAAAAACAACAAAGTGGAATTGATCTTAGTGCATGCAAATGAAAAATTTAGCCATAGAATCAAAGTACAATCATTTGATAGAATGAGACCAATATGACCACACCACTGTAAAGTACATGAAAATTATGAACTTTAAAAAATGCACCAAAAATATTATTGTATGAGCCAAAATGGAGCCTTGGAAGTTCCCAAAATGGGAACGGTTCAATGGCACCTATGAGAATCTACAGTTTTTAGAAAAACTAGGCACCAAAATGAAAACCTATGTGCACCACTATCAAGAGCATGAAATTATGCCCAAAATTTTAAAAAAATACTTGCAAAATGAGGTCTTGATCTTGAGTTATGGTGGTGTGAAGATTGAAGGTCAAAATGAAAATTTAATTAGAGAGGGGAGTTGGTTGGAGGAGGTTGGCCTATTAACGTCAAGATGGAAAAAATGGAATATTCTCCTCCTTGGATGGAATCAATAAGGAATATTCACTGGCTAGGATTCCTTCCACCATTAGATACCATTGTCAATAGATTTGTTTGTTGGTCGGTAGCCAAATTTATATTGAGCATGGGTGTAGGGTCCTATGCAACTTTGGTTGCACCATGTTGGGCTTCTTGAGTGCCTCATATTATGTTGTGTACAATAGGTACCGTTGCCTACAAGTTTGTAGACTTGTAAAATTTTATTTTTTTTAATTATGGTTTTTTTTGCAAATTGTATAAAATGCTAACACATGCTTGCACAGATGACTATTATTGTCATCATACAATTGTATGAATGATCATAGAACAAAGGGATGCCAAAATATTTATAAGTGTTTGGGGGCAAAGTGCTCGAATTTTGATGATTTAACAACTAATCTTAGGGTTCTTTGACCTTTTGGATGCAATGGCAGGGACAATTTTGATCCAAAATGCTCCAAAATTGCAACTACCTTTTGGATCTAGCAAACACCTCCCAAATTCAAACCCTTGTAGATTTGGCCTCACATATCCAATTTGGACAAATAAAAAGGCTAAACTAAATTTCTTGGACACCCTGAACTCAATGGTGAGCTCATATTTACACCAACTAGCTCTAAAATGGTCCTGAAATACAAAGCTACAAAGAGGAAACCCCCCTCCACCCCAAATCTGGTATTTCTATCAAGTTTTTATGATTCTCCAATTCATCATATATGGTGTAAGGGAAAAGCATACTCAAATTTTCAAGATCCACCAAGATCTACATTGTAGCAAAATCTTATACACAAATCACTCTCAAATTTGAGGAGATTTACAAATCTAAAGCTCTGATACTATGTTAGATTCACTCAAGGACTCAAGCTCCCAAGATCACCTACAAAACAAAAATATCCTTCTCCAAGAGATAAAATCAAGAGACTAAATTTGTAATAATAGATGCAAAATATATTAGATCAAGCATGATCAAATGAACATGTCTATACAATACAAAATATACATATGAGACCTTGTTTATACAAGCAAGGATGAGAGATGGGATTAACTAGGATGATGAAAAGTGTCTTAATCCTATGTCTGTCAACTCAGGGATAAGATCACATGTCTACAAGAGACTTCTAGAAATATTTGTAATTCAATAACTTAACATTCAATAATGTGTTAAAAGGTCCTAACTAATGACTAGTTAGATAATATGCCTTGTGCACACTAAAAAGGAGGAAATCATATAGGAAATTCACTTTCATATTTCAATATGATTTAATATTTATTTACTATTTTCATTTAATACCGAAGAAGTAGGTGTGTATGGTCTTCTCTTGCATGCTTGTGTGGTTTTGAAAATAAAAAACACACACATCTCAAATTTATTTTTATGGGACTTGCCTTAGATTTCGTCACCAAGGGGATGACCTCAACTCTAGCATTTTGATGAAGTGTACAGAGAAATGAGTAAATCAAAATATACACCTCTTAGAAGTTTATTCTTTTCATTTGGACCAAGCTTCAAAGAATTTTATATCTTAGGGAGTGAAGGAGAAGGGTGAGTTGCCTCTTCTCTCAATTGTTTGGAATATTTTCCCTTTCATCTTCATGGATTAAGCTTCATGTTCCCTTTTCGTATATCAAGGATACCCTTAGAAGATTGTATAGCCTGTACTAAGACCATTGAATTTTCTTTCTTGTGGTGCATTGAATATTAGTTAGGCTCAAAAAGCTACTCACATTATATTTTCAAAGTGGAGACATAGAGCTAACTTTGGGTAAGGTTTTGGCCTCCAAGGTAAGGGATGCATAATTGGTACATGACTTTGCATTCCCTAGATATCCATCACTTGATAAGCAACATATAAAATTTATGGAACCACAAGGATTGACACACCTACTTGAATAACTATATTGCTAGTGAATTTTATTATTGTCTAAAGTCTAGGTCACCCTTTTTATCTTTTGAGCAATTAACTTTCTTCTAGGATCTCCATTTTTTTAAACTAACAAGTGTTAGAAAGGTATTGATGATCTCTTATTATTCATTCATAATATTTTCTAGATTCAAATTTAGGTGTCTTTTTTTTAGTTTGTCATTTTTATGTATTCTAGTTGATAACTTGGAGATTTTGGCACTTGGAGAATTTTTTTGTGTGTGAGATCCATTTCAACCCATTGATTTTGTATTTATTTTTGTCGGTTGTAATCATTCCTCCTAATCCATGGAAATTGAAATTTGATTACAATGGGAAGAAAAGGCATACAATAGATGAATGCATGTTGAAGAAACTTGATGATCTAAAAATCCTTTATGAAATTTATGAATTGAGACAACTTTGTGTAGACAATGACATCGGTTTTCCAAATTCTTCTAATCTAGCATCTACAAATGCATTTGATATTCACACATAGACATCTTTTGTGGACATATCATTTAGGGATAAATAATCTAGCTAGACTACATGCACTAAGATTTCTACTCTTTCATTCCATCACCTGTTGTTACTTTAGAACTTCAAATGTTGCTTCTTTGAGAGCTTACATTAATTCCTTGTAATAATACAATCTTAGTCTTCTAAATCCACCTCACATGGGATTCTTATTTATCAAAAACTTCATCCTTTTCTTTGGAGTCTCACATTTCTAATTTGGAGGATTCAATAGAGTATTTTTTATCTCTTTGATGGAAATGATTTCATCACATCTTCTACATTTTTAAGTGTAGTTCATAATTTTTTCTCTCCTAGCTCCAATTCTCTGATTGGGCATTCAATTCCTATTTTGAAGGAGATATATATTCTAACATAAGGACACCAAATTTTTATTTAGAGATGCACATTTGGATTTAGATTCCCTACTCATCGAGGTTTTGGGAATGACTTTTATAATCACTAGTGGATTTATTTCTACCCAAGGGGAGAAATATTGTTTGCAAGAAATGGATTATTTTATCTTCAAGCACTCATCATTGGTGAAAGAGGTACTTCTTAGAGGGGATTTATAATATCTTTCATCTTCTTTCTCTTATGGGGGAGTATTAATTATATTTTTGTGATGGACTTGGTTGTTTATGATCCATCACTTGTACATACTTGTTTTTCTCTCTTTTGGAGATGCATTTTCTCCCACTAGATTTTTATCCTTTTCTCATGTTATGAGAGATCTTTGTTTGTAAACGGATTTATAATTAGGCCTTGTTTCTATGACCCATATTTCCTTTTATCTTGTGTGTGTAGCCTCCCTAATTTGAACTTAAGAAGGGTATTTATGTGAAATTATATTCACACATTATCATAAATTTATTAGGGATTCTTTATAAGGAATTTATTTTCCTATTTTTAGTGTCTGAATATTGTGACATATGTCATGAGATTAATTTTCCCACTTGTTCTGGATGTGGATGTATATCTTCTTATATTTTAAATTGTGATTAATTAATTAATGCACTAGTATTCATTTGTATATTTCCCTCTAGTTTCTAGCTTTTTTGTATTGCCCTCTCTTGTAGAAGAATTATTATAGATGATCTTGGCTTCTATAGATCTATTTATCAACTCTAAAAAAATTATATTAAATAGACATCTGTAGCCTATTTAATTATATTAAATAGACATTTGTAGCTTATTTAATTATATTAAATAGACATTTGTAACCTATTTAAATACTTGGAGACCTTTTCTTCATCATCCTCAATGTGGCTAGCCTAAATATTTAAATTATATAAAAAAACAATATTTGACACTCAATTATTTTCTTCTTCAAATTAGCAATTTTTTAAATAAATTTAATTGATAATTTATTGGTAGGAATTTGGATTTTATCTTTGCAACCATATTATCCTAAGACTAAATTTTCTCCTTTCCTTTTATTTTTAAGATTCTCTATTTCTATGTGATCCCACCACTAGGATGTGTGGCCTTTCATTTTTGTAAAACCAAAATTCACTTTCTTTGGGTCCTCAATGGATTCATAATTAAAATATTTCTCCATATCCAATATCCAAACTATAAGTTCTTATGATTTAAAATTCCACCATAATATGGTTGTTTCTAATATTGATTTACTAATCTTTCACATTGCTCTTAAAACCTCCCCTCTAGTTCATTCATAGAATAATATAATTCTAATTCTCAATATTCTACTTCAAATCCTCTCCATTATGTTGCCCCCATTATATTCAACCTATCTACAATTCCTCTCAATATCTCTACTATATTAGCAACCCTCAATCCACTTTATCTTCATCAATGTGTTATTTTTGCTTCCTAATCCCACTATAGTTGGCCTTCTCTCTCACTTACCCAAAATAAATTCCCTTAGAGTTATATCTTGATATATCCCAATAACTAATTTGCTACCACTTGATGTAAACCTGAACTAGGTGTTTTTATTACAAAATACCTAATTTGTTATCCTTAAATCCAAATCGACACATTTTATACAATTTGAAAATAAAAATGGAATGATAATATTTTATTAACTTTTGTAACTTAAATTTTTTCACTTGCAAAATCTCAACAAAAAAATAGCATTCTCCACACAGATATTTTCATTATAATCCTATTTGTTTATATCATTTTTGTTGTCAAATCCTTGGAACATATTCATGTGGCTAATAGTAGGAGATTAATGAATAAGAAGACCTCCAAAAATTTCACATTTTCTTAATGACAACATTTTCCGATATGTTCAATTGAGCAAGCCAAGATAAAATACCATAATTTTTTTATGTATAGCAAAAGACAACTAGAATGTTGATAAATTGAACATAAAGAAAATTGATAAGAGATTCAATTAAATGCTAGGTACAAAATCCACAAAATTAGGGCTTAATCTTTAATGTATTAATGGAATTAATTCAAACATATTGGTTGCATAACTGTTAGCATGACCTAGAGTTGAGAAATAGAATAAAAATTCCTTCTAACAATATGGTGTACAACTAGTAGATTTATATTTTTAAAGATATGAAATAAAGTGAAGATTATCTATTATAACAAGGCTCAAATTAGCATTTGAAGTAAACAATTCTCTTCTTATCACAAGTAGCTACTTAAAACACATTTAAGACATAAAATTTAGCATATGATGGAAATAATTCCCAACACATTTAGATAAAATATTTCCAAAAGCACATATAGGTTCATGTTTCCATTTTGTAACAATAGTTATAATGAAATATGGATTGGTATCCACTTCTAGGTTTATTTTAACACATCACCTTAATAAATTTTGGACGCTATCACCTATGGATTTTCTACACATAAAAAACAACCTTCTTGAACCTCCACTCAAAACAAGCAAAATGCCATGAGCAACCTATAACAAACACACACACAAATTGAACATAAACATAAACATAAAACTTCATGAATGTTTTTGGTTGTGCAAGTTGCACATTAGCCTAAATGCTCCCTCATCATTTGTCTTTTTTTCTTTCCCAAGATCCACATCCACATCCTTCTAAAAATGAAATATATCACTATACAACATAAAATATTCAGGGTTTTGTTCACTCTATTTTAAACTTTTGTTGTCTATTTTACCCTTTGAATCTATGTTAAATGTTTCTTATGTGTAAACATTTTCATTTGATTAGCCTAGATTAAGCATAGGGAATTTTATTCTCCTTTACAATTATATTATCACAATAATTTCAAACAGAAGCCCTTAGAATAAAACACCTTCCGAATGAAAATTGAAGACAACTACTCAAACAAAAAATCTAAACATAATTATTTAAAATGTTAATTTTGGAGCTAGCTACCTTAATGTAAAGAAAATTTATTCTCTCATCAAATAAAAATATTTAAATAAAAAGGCTTACTAAGATATACAAATAATAATATAGTAGGTATCTTGAAACTTTTAGAGAATAGGGAAGCTTCGAAATAGAAGAAAATTGTTGATTTATATAAGCCCATATATGTCAAACTTGATCTAGGTTTTCATGTTTTTACAATATTTGATATTTGGTCTACAATTATTTTTGTTGTTGGTATGTGCATGCACCATCACCAATCACCAATGAATTATTGTAAAAAATAACACATCCTTCAATTCGGTTTGGCTTATATATGTTAGTGGACATCTGTATAAACAAACAAGTTCATCAAAGACTCATGTTTTACAAATAATCTAAAAATTTACAAATAATAAATAATAAGTCTTTAAATAGACATTTTTCTAAAATACTTAATCCAATATCAATGATTTAAAAAACATTGATGTAAGTCTTTATTAACGTTTTTTGCACACTAAGCTAAAATTATCGTCATCAAGTTTTATAAATTATCTTCTTTTTTTCTAAAAATCATTAGTCTCTAGAAATTAATTTAGAATTAGAAATTAGATAAAAAATTATAGTCTGAATAAATATTAATCTACATATATATTAGTCCACATACCTTTATTAAGTGAGAACATTTTATTTAAGTCTATTAGATGGAGAAAACACGATAGCTTAAAATCAAAACTATAATCCTAATTCATGATTCATGGGCTAATGTAATTTTCATAAAATATTAATATTATCCTTCATTAAGAGACATGCTACGAAAATATCATGATCTTAAACATTATTTTAAAATGATTAATCCAAGAATAATTTTTGAAGATAATAAATATCACAAATAATTATCATCCAAAACATATGGCAGTAGATCAAACCTATAAAGTTATAACCGTGACAACTATAACCATAGTATCTTGATAAATGATGGGATTTACCCCGATATTAATCCTTGATTAAGGGAATGAATTGTGGGGTATTTTATTTTGATCACCGGGAAACTTCTTCCCCAAAGTTTGTCTCAATTATATTCAAGCTAGATCCACCTAAAAACTAGTACCATAGTCCATCTACTTACAAGACCAATATACATAGGTTAAATCAGATACATAATTTTACAATATAAATACATGGAAGCTATTAGGTATCTAAATCATGTGCAAAATCAAGGCAAATTTATACATTTTGATCTTAAAAATAACATTTTTATTTTTTATGAGGTTGTATTCTTACACATACTTCATCTTCTATAGCAATAGTTCTAATATTTTTTCCAATTTTAACATGTGACAAACTATTGGTTCAATCTTATCTTTCTTTTTGTGGAGGGATTTTATGGGGTTGCATTGATGCATGCATGCAAACCCTTTATAGTTTCAAAAGGTAAATACTTCATCTTATATATGCAAAGGGTTCTGGGAGTTTTTTTATGTCAATGTCATTTTATGCCTATCTAGTGCTTTCTCTAGCCTTTGCTAAATTTTAAGTAAATTTTATGATAAAATTTTGGGAAATATCATCCAATTTTCATTCCAAAAGATAATGTGGGTATAATGACTTTATCATGTGTTTATGATTTTATTATAGTTTCTAATAATTTAGACAAATTACTACAATTTTCATGACTTTTTTCTTCCTTCTAGTGTAAAATGTTGCCCTTTTAAATTCTAAATACATATTGTTATCTTCTATGTGTGATATATACAGCATTATTTGTCATTATGAATGACTTAAGTTCTAGAAATTTTGGATTCCTTAGTACCATGTTTCACTAACTAACCTGCATATAAAAAGACAAGGATAATCACAAGCTAGAATAGTATAGTGTGTGATTGAAACTAATTCAATTAATAAAATATAGGGAGACTTATGTTTGTTGAATCCTTGACAATACATAATCATAAAATCTAGACCTAAGACCTTGTGTAAGTAAAATTTGGTAATGACTAGCATTTATAGCTAGCCCTTAGGGATATTCTAGACTATATATCCATCAAATATATATTAGATTATTGATCCCTTAGAATTGACCCAAGGACAAGAAATGTCCACAAGGAGGATAGTTGGATACTTACCTTACCTCACTTGAGCTAAGTGACCAAATAAATTGTAATTGGCATTCATTTATGTCCCTTGTTTTCCTTACATGTCTATAATTTTTCAATTCTATACTTAGGAACCTGACCAAATCAAAGTTAATAATGTCTTAGATCCATAATAAGCTTGGGTACATTCTTGTCCATTTCTTCACTAGTAATTCCTTGATTATTGATCTCTTAGAATAATCCTCCACCTACCACATGTGCTTGTAGAAAATCCTAGATGTTTCCCTTATCCAAATTCAAATGGAGTTAAAGTTAATTATACTCAATAAAGTGTTTTAATCTACTTGAGAAGCGCTAGATGTAATTCAATGTTAAGTCCATAACCAAGTAAGAAAGTAAGGTAAGATTAATGAAGTTCTTGAATCAACCAATTACCTCAAACGCCAAGTAGTGATAAATTTAGACCCAACTTTGCCCATGAATTCAATTTAACTTGATGTCTTAAATATAGAATGTCAAAAGTATTCAAACTTGATCTTCCCTCTAGAACTAAGTGAAGAGTAAATTCTAGATGAATAAAATCACTACATCTTTTTATTTCAAGCTTTCAGGTCCATAGCATCCCACGGACTTGGAACCCCTTAGTATTTAGTTAATGCATTGTCTTGTTTGAAATCTAGACCTGAGTTGTCTTTAAGAATTTGGTGTAGTGGCATTGGCATGCCAAGTGAATATAGTCATGAGTTTGATTAAGCTTGTAACAACAATCTTGCGTTAATTCAAATGATGAATTAGCATTAATCCTATATAGTTCAAGTTTGACTCACCATAGGAATTTATTATTTTTGTAAGACCACATTCTTTTAATGAAGATAATATATTGTTGACCATTTTGCACTATACTCGTCTTAATGACTTCTACAACAACCTCATAACTCCATTAGCCATTGTTAACTTCATCATCTATTGTAAATAGTGTTAGCCACATTCAATTTCATCAACAATTATTGTTCTCTTCAGTATCAAGGAACCTTTGACAGTAAAGGTATGCTTCTATAGTAGTGCACTTCATGACCTAGTGTGTTCATGCCTTGAAGATCTTCTTGGAATATGGTCAAGGAATATAGATGATCTTGTATCATGTCCATTTGATGTTCTAATTAAGTAATGATAATCATGACAAGTGCCAAGTGATTAATTTACACACAAAAAAAATATTAGGTTTTTGGTAGCCCAAATAAGGTGAACTATATCTTGCCAAATTTATTCTAACATAGATCCTACATAAGTGGCCAACTCCTTACCACTAGTAACATCCTAATAGTATTGATATAACCCCAAATAATTCTCACTTTCTTTCAAGACTTCTTCAACCTCAAAATCCCTAAGGTAACTTGTAGAGGTGGATTCACATTGACGCGTCCTATAACAACTCCTTTCTTAGGTCAAATCTTGGAGACCATGCACAAAGGTTAAGGCTTGTGTTGATTTAAGCTCTATACACAATGTAGAGTGGAAGAGTCATATAAGTCGAACATAAAAGGATAATGTCGAGAAAACACCTACCACCACCTCCAATCAAACACATGCATCCATTGAAGAGGTGAGAAGAGCTCCTCTGGTGAGTTTACAGGCCAAGCATGGGTCTAATTCCTACTCATGGTGGAAAATATAACTGAGGCGCATGCACTGCGAGTGGCAACCCACGCGGAGGACCATAAAATTGAGGTAGGGAACAATGATAGCAATTCAAGTTATCAAGGCGCACGCCTAGAAGAATCATATGCCATGAGAAAGGATTGAGATAGAATGGTTCAAAGAAATCGCATATCTAATGCCAAGTAACTTGAGCTTAGCATATAACTTGAAGAGATGCTTAATGGTTTCCAAATGGCCATAGAAAGAATAATGTAGAGCTAGCACATTAGAATGAGCTAGCTAAGATCCCATAGGGAGAACCCCATGAGAAACACATAAGTGAAGTGAGCTAACTTGGGCTCAACCAAAGTGGTCCAATTTTTTTAAGCATGCATCTCCATTGAGAGGTAAATGGCTAAAAAATTCTACCTCACATTGAGCTTGGGAAGCATAGGTAGATGAGGAGAAATTCATGAGTATCCTTTACAAGTTTTATGACTCCTAAAAGGAATATCTAGAAACCATGTCTAGTCCTTACACCAAGGCTTATTACAACGACTTCACACCTTGTGAACCATTTTAGGGGGAACTAATTCCAATATACTTTGATACAACTCCATATCTCGATTGCCAAGCTTGAATTTGGCTTTCAAATTTAGCCAAGAGAGCTAGGTCTTAGTTTTCTAGAGAAATGATGAGAAATAGTACAAAACCTATTGCTATGTCTTAGTTGCTAGGGAACTCTCAAGGGGTCGATCCAATCAATTGATTATAGGAGACCACCATTTTAAAAATGTTGGTTGAAAGAGACCCTAGTTCTAAAGTTGTTTTGATTCCAAAAGAGTCATGACTTGATTGCTTCCTAAGCATATTAGATGTTCTTGGCAACAAAGGTTACTTGAATTCACACTAGTTCCTTCATGATGGGGATGGTGTGAAAACTCATATAACGCCAAGAACTATATCCAAAGAGAGTGTTAGAATAAATTCAATGTTAAATAATAATTTTTCGAGATTCATATCCATCCAATGCATGGATAATCCATTTGGTACACAAAGCTATTCCTTGCCTCTAAGTATCAATAAGACCAAGACCACTAGATTCTTGTGGGAGGCAACCGAATTTCTAGGAGACTCGATGGAAACCTTTGGTGCTCTCTAAAAAATCCAAAATAAAATCTTTGAGAATTTGCTCTAGCTTCTAATAAGAGGCTTTGAAAGGGGCCAAACAAGATTAGTAGTAAACATGGGTGGCAACAAGCACTTTGAAGAAAATCTAGAATTTCCTAGTAATAGAAAGGGGTTTAATAATCCAATGGTGTATCTTCTTTTCTATGCATGAAAGAATGGCTTGCCATAAGGTAGTAGAGGAATATTGAAATGTAAGGGGGATACCTAAAAATTGAATGGCCTCAACACGCTTGACCCATTTCTAGCCATAATCTTCAATCCAATTTTCCCTAGGAAGAAAAGATTAGTGATAATTTATCGAGTATTTTACCACTAAATGCTAAAGCTAGAAACAAGACAATCCAGTGTTGAGGAACTATAAGGCTTTATTGATATTCTCTAGTTCCTCTATAAGAGATAAAATATTCATCAACAAAGTGCCCATTAAAAAGCTAAGAATAAGAGTTAGGAATAAAAATACCCTTGACTCTTCATTGATAGATAATGTTGGCTAACAAGTAGCCAAATCCTTTTACAACCAAAACATAGACCACTAGATCCAAATGGCAACTATGACTAATGGAGAAAAAAATCCTAAATGAGGAGGGTTGTCTACCAATGATAGTGAGGCAAGTAGAAACATTTGCAAAGAGAATTTGAATTGACCAAATAAAGCTAGGACCAAAACCAATGCTTGAAGCATTGCCAGGATGAGAGCCATTCAACACATTCATAGGCTTTGGAAAAATGAATCTTGCTTAAGATAACTTATAGATAAGAACACCTTTCCCATTCCATACCATTCTAAACAACAATGATATTATCAAGAATGTAGAAGTCTTTGATCAATCTAGTTTCATATGGTTGAATGATAAGTGGAAGCAAATCTGAAAAATATGGAGTGCAAGAGCTTTCGATATGATCTTGTAAGAAGTGTTCAAGAGAGTGATTGGTCACCAATTTCCAATATCCTCAAAATCACTAGCCTTAGGTATGAATTTGGCATTTCCTTTATTTATTAGAAGCTTGTGGAGAACTATTGGTGTAGGCTTCCTCGTAGACTTGCAAATCCCAATACTAACAATATCCCATAGTGTTTTATAGAATTTGTAGGATAAACCATCACATCTAGGGAGTTGTCATTGGCCATGGAGAAAAAACTACCTCATGAAGGTCCACCTAGGAAAGGTGTTGATCACAAAATGCCTAATATGAAGCAAAGAGTCTAGAGGGGACAACACTCACACATTGATAAAGATCTTATTTTGAGGAGCTTGGGCCTAGGAGACCTACTGGTAGTGGTGAACAAAGGCTTGAAGAATGGAAGAAGTTTCAAAAGAGAGCTTGTTGCCCTTCTTTACTATAATTGACCTTTTGATAAGATTGGAAAGATTAAATGGATTAAAAATTTCTTGGAAATTATATCCCTAATTTTGAGCTAATGTAGACAAGCCTTCAATCGGGTGCTCTAAGCTATATGCATATCAAAAAAAAATCTACTAGTAGAGCTAAACTACACATAGTTATAAGCATGGAGACAAATGTAACAATTTTAGCTCAATAGAGGAATGAATGATCTCTAAGATGGTTGAGCTACATATGAGGGGTAGAAAAAAGTGTTGGCTAGTGTCCATACATCCAAAGAAATTAAATTGTGCATTTGATTGCATCATTCTACCATTGAAACTAGCTAAACCTAGGGGCTAGATATGGCTTAAGGTTCCATATACATAAAATATGAGCCACAATGAGTTGATGATTTAGAAATGGTGTGCTCAGGAAGAATTGTCTTAGGTGTCTTGGGCCCCACCATTTTCTATTCAAAAAAGAATGTAATTGGAAAGTGATCATAAAGGACAATATCTAGTAAAGGCTCAACTAGAAGCCTGTAATAGTTGGCAAAAGAAAAGATGGTTTGTCCAAAATTCATGGCTCTATCAAGCCACTTAATAATTATTTCTATATTAGCCCACAAGGTAGAAATGAAAAATATTAGGTCAAAAAGATCATTTATTTTGCATTTAGTACCAAGCCTCCCTTTCACCAATTATCTAATGCATAGGCAAACAGTCACACTTATCAATCTAGGCAACTCAACCTTATTAAAATTGCCACAAACAATCTAAGAAGCAGTGGATAATGACTCTACAATCCATCTCCAAAGATGAGATCTTTCCACAACATCATTGGAGGTGTAAATGTTAGAAACCCCAATAGAGTGGTTGTTAATATTAAATATAACCCACAAAGCATCATTGGTGGGGTCACATTCATGGGTTGCTATATGAAGATGCCATGTAGGTGAAATAAAAGGCCTTCACATATAATGTCATGGTCACCATAGAAAAAATTAACTTTTGGCTAGATAACATGACATGTCACACAAAGCATGAAACCAAAAAGTTTCACATCTTCTAAACATAAAACATCAAGATCAAGAAATCATTCATGAACATGTCACGGATAATGTTTTTTCTTCTAGGATCCATAAGACCCCTAACATTCCATGTAATGAAGTTCATGGAGAATGGGAATCAAATTTCATGTCATCATCAACAAACCATCTATTTTCAAACTAGTTGCATACTAATTTTTTGTTGGTCATGGTTGGTCAACTATACCCATCTTTTCAATGTGTAGAAGCCACCAAGGTCTACTTGGAAGGATATTTGTCTTTCTAGATGATAGAAGGATAGTCATGGATGTTATGGTTTGAGGATTGGCATCTATAACAAGTGTTTGGAAGGTTGAGGGACATGATTCTTTGGGTAAAATTTTGGGTACCCACTTTTACTTCTAATTGGACTCTTTGATATCTTCAAAGAGATCAATGTAGACATAAACCCTCTTTTAGGGATGGATAGAGAAAAATATTGTCTTGTTCTATATGAACATACCCTAAAGATACAATAATGTGGTCCAAGAACATAGAGGAAAGGGAAAACTAGGAGATTTGACCCAAATTGGAACACAAAGAGATTGTTTCTTTAAGACAACAAAGTGTCAATTCCAAGGGGAGAATATGTGTAAACAAGATCAAATATAGCAAGGGTCATGCTTGAAAATGGCCTTAGAAAGCTTGACCATAGAAAAATGAAAAAGGGAATGCCCTTGGTGAGATTTTTGATGGCATTTAGATGAACTCAATACAAGACTCAAGTAGATTTCACCTAGCTATATAGCATGTTTTTAGAGGGATACAACCAATGTAACATCTAGAAAGGGCATATTTTTTGAGCCACTTAAAAGCATTTTCAAAATCATGAACAAGTAAGACAACATTAGGGATGATGTAATTACCTTTTTCACTACCTTTAGAATAAAATTTTATCACCATTTGGGATCCATTTTCTTGTGCACCGAATCTTCAAGTAACCCTAACATCAAATATGGGGTTTTTTAGGTTGGTCACTATATAAAAAGAAAAAAATCACCTAGAAAGGCGAAGGAACTAGAAAAACATGTAATAAATGTAAACTTCTCCTAATTCACAATGCAATATAGCACAAGGTTGAGAAGAAAAGTGGAGATATCAAGCAGGAACATGCAAGCCAATCCAAGCCAAAGCCCTAGTAGCGCTCTTCCCAACTTTTCTCACAATTTTAAAGATGCATACTTTTGAATTTATCATTTTTTTAATTTTTAGATTACCATTAAAGTATGAGCATGTCAGGACAAGAATCAAGCTATTTTAAGGGTAAAATTAAAAATTAAAGTTATTATGTAGAGTCAATAAGTGAAGAGAAGGGATCTATGTGGTCACTCTTTTCAATTAGGTAAATTTGATAAAATATGGGAGTTTAAAATTACTATTGTTTTGGTGTGAAAAAAACTTTGTTATTTTTATTATGGGATTTCACAAAATTTTATTTCCTCTACATAAACATGTCAATTCTTATTTCTTTGCATTTTTCTATTAATTCTCAATTTTTAATTGCTTATGTTTTAAGAAATCAGTAAACCTTTTACCTAGATTTGTATGTTAGTGTATGTTTTTTATTGATCTATTAGTTTATCATAATGCATTGTTGCAAGTAGATCAAATTAGTTACTTTTTTCCTCTAGATTTGAATTTTGGTGTATGCTTTTATTAATCTATTAGTTCTAAGAAATCAATTATTTGTTTCCCTAGGGTAGACTATGGGAGATCTCAAGGAGATGACAAGACACTTTCATCTTGGAGAAATTAGTTAATTAATTTTATTAATTTTCATGCAATATAGGATCATGAGTTGGATTGAAATATTATCATCAAACGTGCCATGTATGCATGTTCATATTTGGGAACTTGCATATTTCCCTTGAAGAAATTCATTCAAAATATGTGTTGAGATATAGAGAAGGTAAGTTGATTTGTTTTATAGTTTATGTGTGTGTTGCACATGGGAAAGTATTTACTATTAAAAAAATCAGTGCCAAAAAGAAAATGTTGGGGTCAATAGTTTGTGTACTCATGGTTTTGAGGCACATGGTTTTACCTTACCACTTGATTGATTTATGTGATCTTGATTCTATAAAATCAAGCACATGTTTCATAGTTGAGGTTGGCTATTTTGAGTGGGTTGTCATTGTATTGAGTTATTTTTTTAAGAGTCCATATGTTAAACATGGTATGGCATGTTTGATTACATGTTTAGACACATGGAGGATGCATTGGAGGAGCATGATGTTTCAAAACTACTCATGGAGACTCTATAAGTGTATTGTAATGTTTTCATTGTTAAGTAATACATTGAGTATGAATGCTTTTGGAGGTTGAGTTTTTCCCTCTTGAGGTTTTTCTTGGGGTATATATCATGCAATCTTGTGCTATGTATTTGATATTTGCATATGGTTATTTTTTAAGCTTGTATGCATGTTTTTCTCTCATAGGGTTATGTAAGAAATGGTTTGATCAACCTGTATTATTTTCCTAATGTGTGGTATCATAGCCATGGTTGTTGTTGAGAGATGTGAGAGAGCCTTGTTTTGGTTTAACTCTTCTATTAGCATATTTGATGTAAAATTGAATATATGATAATGCTAGAGAGATTTCGGAGATTTAAAAGTATGGTATATGTTGTGCATGTTGAAATATGTAGATTTGGGGGTTTGGGGTCTAGAGATTTGTGGTGATTTTTTGTAGATCTAAGGCTTGAAAATGATCTATAAAAAAGGTTTTTTCTAGGTGTTCACCATGACATTTTTTGAGGGGGAGTTTCACAAATGACCCCATAGGGAAAAATAGGCCTCGCCATTTGATTGAGGAGGCCTAAGAAACAAAGATTGACATAAAATTTGGCCTAGTTTAGACACCTGAGTCTGAAAGTGTAAAAATGGCTCTTGCCCCTTGTTTGGTCATATAGTAGTTATAGTTGTCTACAAATGAAAAAAGTTTTAAAAAAATAGAGCCTGCAACTTGAACTATTTTTAAAAAAACTATCTTGCATAGCATTGAAAATAAAAATGAAAAACAATTATTAAAAAAATTATTAAATCAAAACCCTAGTACCTTGTGAGGATAGTATACTAGGTGATAACAGCAAAGTTGGTACAGGGGTGTCAACCCCTACCAACACCTATTGAACCTAGTCAGTGATTTTGGACAGATAGGCCATTAGGCCCTCAATCAAGCAAGGCTAGCTATAAATCCCCCACTATGGGCATAAAATGAAAAATCCAATCAATTTTTAAAATGACATGAAATCCACCACTGTATGCTTGTGTAGCCACCATCTACACTCAACTTGAGTGTTGTCACCACTGTAGAGCCTCTCATAGTGTCACTTGTTGATGTCAACTATGTTGTAAGTCGTGTGAACAACTACTTGACCCCAAATAACATAATAGAGCACTTTTCTTTGGGTGATCCCACAATAGTGTGTCCCACTTTTGGGACATCCTGATTTTTGCTTGAAATCACTTATTTTTAGAAAAACTAATGATTTAAGCCTTGAGAGGTTCCATTTAAAGGGTCTTAATTGAAGTAGGTTAGATAAGACCCCCTTAGATCAAACCTCCTTGGATAGAACCCCTCTAGTATTAAATCATACCCACAATGGAGTCTCTTTTGCACCTATCAAAATGTTGGAAAAAATATATTTTTTCTTTACCTTTTGAGGGATTGAATAAATTCATTTAAAATATATATTTTGCAAGATCATAGTCCTCAAAACGATCTTTCCAAAAAATATAGTTTTGATATGTTTTCATTTTATCATGTATTTAATTTTCAATTTTTACTAAACATAGGTTTTTCACTGAACATCAAGTTCTTCATTCTATAGAGGTGGAAAAATAGTAAACCATTGTAAAAAAAATCAAAAAATACCTTTGCCCTAGGTATTGATGTCCTTGTTTCACCAAAAAAAATGGATTTCGATATACACAACAAGTTATGTTTAACGGCATACACCTTTGTTCAAATTATAGTTACAATGGCTTCAAAAATTAATTAAAAAAGAATATGTAACAAAAAATTATAAAAAAATATCCTTGTCCTAGATATTGATGGTAAGAATCTATATTTTAAAAATTAGAATTTTATCCTTTCTAAAAAAAAGTTATGTTTGACGACATAAATGTTACTTTCTAAAAGTGATGTTTACTATTTAAAACTAGTTACTAAAGGAGATGTTGAAAGATTCATGATTTATTTCAAAAAAAATAAAATATATATTTAGAATCTACACACAAATTGTCACAAATCACTAGTTCTCATCATCTTCAAATTCTTAACAGTTTAGCTGCTATAGGTATCAGAAGTTGAAGATTCAGTTAAAAATGATATAAATGTCCATCTCGACCAAAAAGTGGGACACAGTATTGTGATTTCACCCCTTTTAGGGAGTATAACTTTCACCCACTATATCAAATTTTTGACTTCGGTAATCCTCGAAAAACTCTCTCAAGAACTACATAATGGTATATGTTTGGTTGCCATATTTTGTTGTTTTTGTCAAATTTAGATGCCATGAAGCCAAGTTTTTCTCTAAATGATTCATAGGTCATAACTTTCACAAATGGAATTCGATTTTTTATTTTGAATAGGTGATGTAGATCATTTGTAAAGTACTACACAATGGATCAAGTAGATTTTCACTTGGATGAGAAAAAAAATTACACTTGTTTGAGCACTTATAGGAGCTTGAGATTTGAGATGTGATTATGTGAGCATATGGACAAATTGGAAGGCCAAAACTTGTGGCAGTACATATTTTCATGAGACATATATGATGGTATAGTTGATTATCGTGTTTTTGCTTCCTGATATATGTTTAGTGGTGTTTTCAAAATTTAGAATTTGATGGAGACAAGTATACAAATTGTCTTTTATTTGAGGACATGGTTGATACAAGTGTGAGACTTGGAATCTTGGTTTAGAGAAAGTTTATTACTGGTACAATGATGGCAATGATTGTAGTGTCAAGATGTTATGTGTATTTGAGTATTGGCACAACATGATCATGTATGTGGTTGATAGGTGGTGTGATTCCATCTTAGGAAGTTGTTCTTATCTCCTATATGTGTGTTTGGTTCCTTGACTATTGTACTTAGTTATGGATGTGATTGGCAAATTGGATCTTGAGTTGATCTAGTGTTTGACTCTTGAGATCTATAGATTATTTTATTGGTTTCTCGATTTACAAGTTATTGATGTGATAGTGAGTTTGCATGTTGTGTTGATTGAGGATCCACGAGTTATGCAATTGCATGGGTTGGCCACCCATTTGATTGCAATGGGATAAGTCGTATATGCAATGTCTATATCCACAGGTCTTTTCAGTGTTGTAGATTTAGTTAGTTGACCTTGTTTGTGGTCATTTGTACATTTGTATGTTGCATTGAGTTGAGAGGATGGATGAGTAGAGTGCATGGATAGTCAGTTATGGGGACTTGTAGCATATTGTTTATCACTATGTCATGGAAAGATTGGTTACACAATTCTATGGAAACTTTTGACAATTATGTTTTGTTGGTGGTTGTATCTTCTAGGCATGGAGATGTGGGTTCTACTTACTCTTTGGAGTTGCTTGTATTGCAGTTGAATGTGTGTGGACCATGTGTGATCTTAATTTAAGAGATGGTTATCACAATACCATGAAATACTTGGTATCATAGTTCAATGGGAGCTTTGGCAATGATGTGGATTCATCACTTGGTGATGGACGATCTTTTGTACTGATTGTTGGTGTCATGGAGGAGCTCTTAGATCCTATTTGTTGTAGTGAGAGTTCTTTGAAAATTTTCATTGACGGGAGATGGTTATCTTCATGTGATTGATGATTTTGAAAACTTGGTTAGCCATGGAGGACTCTTGGGTTCATTGGTTGAGGTATCAGTTTATGACTTGTTAGTTTTTTATAGGCGATCCTCGATTGAGAGGATGTTTGGTGTTGTGGCATGGTGGACTCTTGATTGTACATTAAAGCATTAACATGATACAATTAGATTATGATGTCATTGTGTGTTCTTGATTTTGCAAATGTGTAGTTGGACCTTTGATAGTGGTCTAGATAGTTCTCTTGGTTTTGAGTACATTTGTTATTTTCTTGGGAGCTTCATGAGAGTGTGGTGTTACATTTGGATCTTAGCATGGATTGATTGGTTAGGTTCTCATGGATACTTGGAGACATGGGTGCGACATTTGTTGAGACAAACTCTTTGAAGGTTTCAACAAAAAAGCTTGAGGAGCCTTCACCTGGATATGGATGTGAGTTTATGATGGACCTATAGAGGAGATTGTTCTAGAAGAGAGTCATTGTGGCTTGGTGTATTGTAGAAGAGAAATCTAATTCTCCGCTCTTGGTCTACTCCATAGATAATCATCTAAGAGGTATTGCCCACCCTATTTTCATATGCATTAGGTTTTTTGTTGTCTTCTCATGGTTATGGATCTTGAGCTACGCTTGCTAGTTCTAGAGGGTTCATTTGAGGGATGTTTGGCATGTTGATCTCCTTGTGCATATAAGTTTGTTTATGATGTCATTCATTGATGAAGAGTTTAGGAGATGTTATTGGGCTTATTCCTAGTTTGGGAATGGATTTGAGTTTGATCTTCCTTGGTTAGAGAGGATTACATCCATGTTGGTAATATAAGACATGTTTTGTTTGGTCTTGTAGATTGAACAATTGGATGTTGTTGAGACTTTTCATTGGGGTTGTAAAGGAGATCTTACTTGAAATAGCTAATACTTTGAGGTGTTGGTAGAAAGACATGTTTTGTGATATAATTTACAAGTTTTCTCTTTTTTTGTTTTATGGCTACTTCTTGGAGGTTTATATTCACATGGTTCAGTGTGGTGGACTTGGGAGAGTTATGGTGACATGTTGTGAGTGAGTATGCAATGGTTTTTGTTGCATGAGTGGATCAATGTGATTGTTTTTTGGTACTACATGGTTTGATTATTAACCACACCTTGGTATGAGTGTTGATTGGTAGATTTGGTATGCCTTGATTTGTTTTCATATTTGGCATTACCTATGCAGTGGGAGTTCCTGGATGTGTATGTTCTTTATAGACATGTTTTATACATGGCTCTTGTGATTGTAGTTGGGTTGGATATGTTAACATGAGTTCTACTAATGTTTGGATACCTTCAAGAGGTATGGATGATTGGATTGATTAGCATTTGTTGTGGTTGATATTTCCAATCATGTGGGTTTTTGTTCATTTGACAATAGTTTGGAACCCTTATTATCACTTGGATATTTGATACTTGTGTTCTTTGGATTGGTGCATCATTGCCTTAACTTGTTCATTTTCTTTCATAGGTGGCATGTTGGAGGACGAGAGGAGTTTTTTCTTGATATGGTGGACATCTTGGATGTTATTGTAGGTATCTTAATGGAGCACAAGAGCATGTTGGAGATTTATGTGGTTTCATGGATGGTTATGATGATATATTTCATCAATTGACCCTTATGTAATGTATACAACAAATGGGAGAATATTAGGAATAGGGTGGCATACAACTTGCACAAAAAAATATTATTTTAATTATGTGAAATAAGTATTTATTTGTGGTGCATCATTAGATGATGTGTTTAGCCACATAAAATATTTATTTGGATTCACTTGTAAAGTTGTATGTGATGTTGGTTAGATAATTTTTTTGTGGATTGCACGTGGAAAAAATATTTAATATTAAAAAAATTAATACCAAAAAGTAAATGTTGGGGTCAATGGTCTTGTGTACTCATGGTTTTGTGGCACATGGTTTTACCTTACCACTTGGTTATTTTGTGTGAGCTTGATTCTATAAAAGCAAGCACGTGTTTAGTTGTTGAGGTTGGCTAGCTTGAGTGTGTTGTCATTGTATTGAGGTCTCTTCTAAATAGTGCATATTTGAAGCATGGCAAGGGATGTGTAGATACATTGCATTGGAGGAGATCGATCTTTCAAAAGTATTCATGGAGACTATGTAAGTGTATTGTAATGTTTTCATTGCTAAATAATGCATTGAGTGTGAATCTGCTTTTAGATGTTGAGTTTTTCCCTCATGAAGATTTTTCCAAGGTATATCTTGTGCAATCTTGTGGTGTGTATTTGATATTTGCATATGGTTATTTCATAAGCTTGTATGCATGCTTTTCTCTTATGGGATTATATAGGAAAAGGTTTCATCAACCTACATTATTTTCTTAACATTCGAAAGACTTAATGAAAAATATTAAAGTGGGAGTCAAAGTTCGAGGTAGCATGGAATAAGTTATTGGGGAAATGGATGGCCTAATAGACAGAAATTTTGTTGCGCAAAAAGATGATGTCATGATGACATCAACAAGTAGGACTCAACAAGAAACTTTGAAAAGAATGATGTCAACACTGTACAAAGATGACATCAACAAGTATAGGGTAGCTCAAAACTCTAACAAAAGGGTGGCATTAGCATGATGCCTGCATTGAGAAATCAAAGTTGGAAGGAAAGGCATTTTATGTAAGATCAAGTTTGATTCTCCAAAATGTGTGATTCTTTAATTGGCAATGGAACAAGACAACAAGATTTGGAGGAAATAGTACTCGTGGACAAGAAAGTCTAACAATCTAGTTTGAAGGACTTAAAAACTTTTTAGGTGAAGAACCGAGATATTGCGGTTCAGAGGAAAGACATGACACCAAGAGAAACCCCAAAAGGCTGCAACTATGACAAACACAAAACACACTAAGGAAAACACCAAAGACAACCCAAACTAGACTTTTTATAGGCTTTTGCATTCCTTGACACTTACAAGACCCACTTAGGATGTCTCAGATCAATTGTCAATAATAGGTCAAATAGCCTATGGCACACATAAAAGGGAAGGAACTCCAGCGAAAATTGACATCGCAAGATTCATTCCCAACAACAGCAATGATTGAACCCTTGGCATTCCCTTGGAGAACCCAACAAACAATTTTGACTAGCCTTGAGTACCTCCAACTATATAGTATTCAATGGTAATTCCAATAAAGTGCTTACCTGACTCCTCTCCCCACAACCCCTTTCTGGTATAAACTTATCAATGAGAAACAATTAGCAGTAACATTAAAAGATACATAAAGACTATAATAACTGAAACCATATGCATAGCCATCCACTCGGCTGCCTAGTGATCCAAGGGCTCATGGCTAAAATTGACTGTAACTAAACTTTTTTTAAAACTGGCAATGAATGGCTGCAATAACAGGATCACAGTTATAATTTATTACAATAAAAATTTGTCAACAATCAATTAAAAATATCTAAGCTATCTCATTGATGTTCAAATTGAGGTATTAGATGTTGCACATGTCTATTATTCTATTTTCGTAATTGAACATAATGATTGGCTTTCTATTACCGGAGGGCGTGTCGCGCCAGCGCCGCCGGTCACATTAAAAAGTTTATCAGGCGCACTGCAGTTTATAGGGGGTCGTGCTACCCAATTCCTGCAGTCTAAGAAAAAAACGATTGGCTTTCTATTTCAATGTTATCTTAATGTTGATAAATCCTATTTTAGCTTTTCTTGATATTATGATATATTTATTCATAAATTCATACGGATAAATTAAGATAGACAAATGTGTTAATCTGCTTCTTTGACGGTATAGCATTGCTTGTGTGAGTGCATCTATTAGTTTGAGTCCCACCAATTTGGTGGGGTCTGGAATATAGTCAATGGTAGCGCAAACTGAAAATATAGGCTATAATGTTCACTTGAAAAAATCGAGCTATGAGATTCATATGCAAATGTAGCACCTAACAATTGCACTTTGGAGCATCACGATCCCATTGTTTCCTTATAAATTGCTAATGTAGCATGCATGGTGAGGCATCGGGACAGCTTCATTTCATCTTCCAAGTTACTATACAAATTGCTATTAAATAAGGCTTCCTGTGATTCTGAAAATCATCTTATTCATACCATGTTATGAACTTTTTCTTGTTGCATAGTAAAGTAGGACGTTGAAAGTTAAACAGTTCAAGAAAGATGGTATTATCGGAACATGCAATTGTCAAAAGACAGATGATTATGAAACAATATACAATAAAGCATCTTTCTTTAGGAGATACACTTCTTTGAACTTATCAATGAATATTTCATTCAACTTTAAATTAGAAAAAGGACAATGGCAGTAATTTAAAGCTCTGATCGATAATACAAACAATGAGTTAAATACCAATTTTAAAAAAGTATCTGCTTAATGAGAATAGGCCCATAGGAACAATCGCTCAAGAGGGGCAGAGGAGATTGCAGCAACTCTTATGTCACTGTATTCAATTAATAGGACGGCAAAATTTCAACATTGAAGTCACCAGAATGTCTCTCTATAGCTTATGGATGAAGGTAAAAACAGCTATTTACTTGGAAGAAATCGAATCAGGCAAACAGCTGGTCATTTTGATGACTGCAAATCAATCTGTTCACCATTACATTTTGCTACAAATATATGCTCCCCGAAGGAATTTGAGAAAAGGAAAATGATCAAAGCAATATAAAAGATTGGCAGTGAAAGATCATTCTCTCTGAAACTCCAATTCTTCCTATTGTGACTGCCTCCTCACTCTGAATGCCACAGCTATTTTAAAGATATCTGTACTTGTCATGTGGAGCAACTATTTTTATTTCTATTTTACATTGCTGGAATTCCAACCAGTTCCTTTTATCATATTTATTTTCGTACATGCCATTTCTAGCTACACCTCCACCGCTTGATAAGGGCATCAAGTGGTTTCCTGTATAATGAAATTATTCTTTCTCGGGTGATTCTCGTTCAAGTAACTGGAAATACTATGAAACAGCTCTACATATTGTTTCTCTACAAACAAGCAAGGCTTGCAGCTTTTACCTTTTGCAAATTGTAGGGAAATTCCAGAATCTCTAGCATCTACAGAACATTCCTTTTCATCTTAAATGAGATCAACTGGTTTACAATGCTTCTACCCTTTTCTCTCTTCAGAAATAAGTTTTGGTTTGCATTGCAAAACAACACCATAATGTATTATTAAAGAAAGTAGGGTCGTAATAGAACATGACCACCATAATTATGTGCTGCCTCATACAGTAAAAATCACTCTGTTCAGATTTACTGGAATGATCTAACTCACCAGGTAGAAATATGCTAAGCCTTCAAGATACAATGTATAGACTCAAACAAATAAATTCATAGAAGTATTAATCCATGTTCCCTGAAACGCTGGGCCTTGACCGCTCCTGTCTTCGAGTTTTAGATGATGCATACCCCAGTTCTTTTAATTCATCTATACATGAGATAGCAGCTGTTTTAGCCTGACCATGGCTTGGGTTGAATTTAAGTGCATCCTCAAAAAGCTGCCTGGCCTGTTGTAATAATCTGATTCTTTCCTTGCTTCCAATTGTTCGCATATGGGACCGATTACGCAAAGCCAAGCCCCAACTGAACAGTGCTGAAATTAGAAGCATCAATAAAACATAGATTAGATCTTAAAACAGAAAAGAAATCTCCCTAAATACACACACACACACACCAACACTTGTGCATGTCCAACTGCATGTATGTGAGTACAGGTGTATCCATGAGAGAGCATAGATGTATTGTTTCATATTATTATGCAAATCTTACTAGCAATATTGGAAACAGAATTTCCTTCTCTAGACTATGTAGCACTCTCAAGGGCGTTCTTTGATATGACTAAAATGCTACTGGGATGACAATGAAATGCCTTTCCAGCCCTATAGTTAATAAGAAGGGAAACCTCATACCCTGGGCTATTTGTAACAATGCCAATGTCTTTCATTGTCATCCCAGTAGCATTTAGTCAATGACATATATGTTCATTATGTTTACTTTTCTTTACACGTGCCTTAAATGGGAATGTCACTGACAGTAAGGAATAACAATTGAGAAGATTTCTGAGTATCAATTGAAAATTAATATTCAAAAACATTAAGTTTACAGATTCATGCATTAACAAGAAGCATTCTTCCTACAGTTATCCACTGAAAAGAAAAGACAAAGCTCAAATATTATGTTTATTTCCAAAAAGATGAGAAAAGCACAATGTCTATGATTCAGGTAAGAATATGGTAGCTAAAACTGTTCAGAACAGTCATGTCTAAACATTCTTATAACAGCAGTCTTTCACAGTATGAAAAGATTATCATTAAGTAAAAGTCATTCTGACAGAAACGCAATTATGAATATAACAAGAAAGGAGTAAAAGAGTATAATTATACTGTCTGCAAAAGGTGAAAATCTAGGAAAAGTAAAAACCAAGGCCCAAGTGACTATACTATTAGTAGGAAAAAAAGATTAACCAGCAAATGACTTGATACTGGCATGATCAATTAATGCATATTTACAGTTGAAGATGGATGTCTATGTTATCAATTGAGGAGCAGCACAAAAAAATGAACTCTTCATTGTGCTGAAAATGTTGAAGTCATCAAAAGGACTTACAAGAGCACGAATCACCTACAACACCAAAATAACCTTCCACACAAAAAAGAAGCAATGAAAATCCTATAATGCCTATATTGGTACAATAGTATACAATGCAATGGAATGAAATGTGCATAGGGCGCCCTTTATATATGTTACCCCCAAATTCTAATCATGAAAATTTTAAGAATTTTTCCCTATCCGATGCCAGTTAAGCCTGTTATAGCTGTGCAAATGTGTTTTCTTGTTGCCTGTGGGTCATTTATGATTGTAGGTTTCACATTTCCAGAAACATTGCTTTTACAGTTGGATCCTAGACGCTGTGCACAGGTCCTCACCAAGCTTTTGTATTTGATCAACCAGGGAGAGACCTTTACAAAGGTTGAAACTACAGAAGTTTTCTTTGCTATCACCAAGCTTTTCCAGTCTAGAGATATTGGTTTGAGAAAAATGGTTAATTTGATCATCAAGGAGATTTCTCCTTCTGTTGACGAGGTTATTATTGTTACAAGTTCATTAATGAAGGGACATCCAGTAAAGCATATCAGCAATAAAACTTTGTCAGATGCTGTAGTTACAAGTGCCCTGCTAGACAATCATGCACAGTATAGAACCATAAGTTCAAGGACATGCGAACTGTGGTAATTGAAGAGTAGGGATCTAGAAAATAATGGCCAAATAGCCAATGGACCTCTCTTAAATCATGTTAGAATGGATGCTGCTGTAAGTGCTTTATCTGGGAAAAAGAGCAGGTCTCTAAGATCTGGAAAATACAGGGGTCACTTTCTTAATACTGCTTCATTGAAAAATCTTGATGATCTGTCATTCTACATACCAGCAACCAGGTTCAGTCTAATAAAATAATGCTGAGCATGGTAATGACCAGAGTTATTAAACAATGACATATTCTAAAAATGTTGGAAAATTACAGCAAGAGAGTTTGAAATATTATAAATATTTTAAAATATCCTTGCTTCTATACAATGCTATACTCGTTGCTAGTGGCACATTCATTGCAGCAATTGCAGACAATTAAGAGATTTCAAATGTGTTTGCAATAGGTGAGACTTTTGGCTTTATCAATCTGCTACTATTACAAAGAGTATTTGACAAATTGCCTGCTGGTTACAACAAGGAAAAGGAGAATATGATGGCAGGAAAATATCCTTAGAAGATTCCAAAGACAACAAAGGGAAAGTATGTGATATTCTCAATGGAAATCAAAGTGATGTAGCTGATGACATAATGCATGCATCTTTAAATACATGGAGGTCCCATGGAAGTCACGATGGGTCTAAAGGTCTCTTCCCCAAACATAATGAGAAACTTATTAGTACACTCTGCTATCATTAAAGGAAACAAATGATCCTGTACCAAAATGTGGGTCATTATAATTCTGATGCCTCTGCAGCATCTAATCACTACATAGATTTTGAAACACAAAATGAAAACTCTTACACTCATGAAATGCAACAAATTAAATTGGATCCTGCTAGAGAAGTTGGAAAATTACATAAATGCACGTGGTGGTAGCATTGGGAAAGGCTGAAAAGTTGCTCAGGAAAAGAGGCTATAAGAAAATAAGTGCTGCAGTTGCCAAGTATCAAGAAATCGGGGACAAATCAATGAAACCCTTAAGTTTTCTGTCACTCTACAGGATACAACCAACAATTTAAAGAGACCCCTGTGGCGATATTGCCATGTACCCAAGCCCCAAGCCAAGTTTTTCTTATTATGTCAATAAAAATACCTCAAGCTTGGATAACAAAAGGAAATTCTTTCAATATCATGCGACTGTTGAAGAATTATCAAGAGACGATGATAACTGGTTGTAGAGTGTTGACTTAATTGCTCAGTCTGAGTTATTGCATAATGACTCGTGAACTGAAATATTAGACAATCAGAATAAAATTTCACAAGAGTATCCTTTAGTTTCTTGATTTCAAGAAGAGTCTCCATATGCAACCTTTAGACTTCCTAAGGAATTTTCAACGGGGCAAGGAAGCACACTAGATATTTAATTTCCATAAAGTGTCTGCAACCTCTGCCACTCGAGAGGAGACTTTCTTAGATATGCAACCTCTGATACAATCGATCACCTTGGTTTGCCCATCTATTTAGTGATGAAATGTTGTAGATTGGTCCATTTGTGTATCTAACATGTCCAACAAGGCTTGACAAAATGTCTTAACAACCTTGGATCACAGTAAAAAAAATGGATGTTGAAAGTCTGAAACATACCCACATATGGTTGAAGAAGACATATGTTGAATTTGGCACACTAATGCTTTTCCTACATGCAATCACAATGGCCATTTTTGTAAATTGATTCATATTGACAAACACGGTGTCATTCTAGTGCTTTGTCATTAGAAAACTCAAGAGGAAATCTATGCTAATGCCTTCTCATGGTCTTGTTGGAACCAACAATAGTATATATATTCCAAACTTCTTGTTAGTTATGTTAGGGATATAGCACAAGATGCTGACTTGATATGGTGCTCTATGCCACTATAAAGATGAGCTAGAAGAAATGTTGTTTTAGTATAGACTATTTTTCTTTCCCCAAAATGTTTTGTTGTCTCAAAATAGTGCACCTCCAATTGATTCATAGGCAAGGTACGCTTATAGGAACACAAAGATACTCAATCTCATAGAGAAGCTAGTTGGACAAATAGTGATTAACAACCTATTCGCCTTGTGTGAGAGTAGAATAGACTTGTGCAAGTCTTGGTTAGCTAAGTAAAGAGAAACCCAATGTGAGAAGTTGTGGCTTCTCATATCAAGCACTACGATGAGCATTTAGATAGTGGTTGGATGAGGCAATATTTAGCCTTGTTTTCCTTTCTTGTGTTTGACGAAATTGCTGCAAGAATGTCATCCACTTCACTTGGCATGCATTCTCCAATTTGCTTTGTGTATGCAAAAACTGAAGTGGCTTATGACCTGATTGAATGATTGTCTCCTTCGCAAAAATGAAGTGTCACCGTTGCTTGATAACTCACACAATAGCATACAACCATAGAAGCATAAATCTGCAAAAAATCCTGATTAATCGCGATTTTAAAAAATCTGCAGGCTGGAAAAAATTTTCCCTGATTTTTTCCCGTTTCAAACTGCAAAATCGCCAAAAAAATGCATTTAAGACCTGCAAATAAAATCACGCTGATTTTCACGCGAAAATAAACCATGATGATGACACCATAGCTTGTTGCTTACTATTATGCTTTTATAGATTTTTTCCAAGCATCCATAGCTTGTTTGAAAGCAGCTATTTTAGGATTTTAGCCATAGCAGCGAGGCAGTGAACTGTTTGATAAAATGCTTTGGTAGACATTTATGAAAAATGCCATAGCATAGACAAGGCAGTGAACTGTTTGAAAAAATGCCTCAAAGAAATGTGGTCTCATGGTGATGGAGTCTCATGGTGCTTGTCATTGCATTCGTCATGGCATTCCATCACCATGAGACCACATTTCTTTGACGCATTTATTCAAACAGTTCACTGCCTTGTCGATGCTATTGCTTACTATTATGCTTTGATAGATTTTTTCCAAGCATCCATAGCTTGTTCAAAAGGCACCTGTTTTAGGCTTTTAGCCATAGCAGCAAGGCAGTGAGTTGTTTGATAAAATGCTTTGGTAGACATGTATGAAAAATGTAGTAGCGTAGACAAGGCAGTGAACTGTTTGAAAAAATGTCTCAAAGAAATGTGGTCTGCCTTGTCTATGCTATTGCTTGCTATTATGCTTTGATAGAATTTTTCCAAGCATCCATAGCTTGTTTGAAAGCACTTGTTTTAGGGTTTTAGCCATAGCAGCAAGGCAGTGAACTGTTTGATAAAATGCTTTGGTAGACATGTATGAAAAATGTCGTAGCATAGACAAGGCAGTGAACTGTTCGAAAAAATGCCTCAAAAAAATGTGATCTCATGGTGATGGAATGCCATGATGATAGACAAGGCAGTGAATTGTTTGAAAAAATGCCACCATGAGACCACATTTCTTTGAGGCATTTTTTCAAACAGTTCACTGCCTTGTCTATGGCTTGTCATGGCATTCCATCACCATGAGAACACATTTCTTTGAGACATTTTTTCAAACAGCTCACTACCTTGTCTATGCTATTGCTTACTATTATGCTTTGATAGATTTTTCCCAAGCATCCATAGCTTGTTCGAAAGCACCTATTTTAGGCTTTTAGCCATAGCAGCAAGGCAGTGAACTGTTTGATAAAATGCTTTGGTAGACATGTATGAAAAATGCCGTAGCATAGACAAGGTCACAAGGCAGTGAACTGTTTGAAAAAATGCTTCAAAGAAATGTGGTGTCATGGAATGCCATGACAAGCAAATGCAATTGGCAGCTGCTCCTAGTTATTAGTTATGCAACGTGAAGTAATCGCATAACTGCTTAGGTTGACTTCGTAAAAAACTATATTGTAATTGAAATTTTGTCATCTATCAGCATCTAGTTATTGGTTATGCAATGTGAAGTAATGCTTTGAGTTTGAAAGATGTGCAATGCAATGAATGTAATTTGTGATATGAATATAAACTACAAAAATCTATTTTCTACAATTCATTAGTTAAACTCTTTATTTTATTTGCTCTCTGTATCTCTATGCTATGGAAATGCATTTCAATTTCAAAAAAAAAAAGTTTTTATCTCTTATTCTACAATTTTTTAGCTTTTTTTAAATCCGATTTTTTCCCGATCTTTTCAAAAAATCTTATACTTTGGTTTGCCGATTTTTTCCCCAAAGATTTTTGATGCTATGCATACAACTATTCTCATAGGTGGATTAGCATTGAACCATTTTGTTGAATGTCTTGAAATGATACGCAACAAGATGTTCATGTCAATAAAGTTATCTCCCAAACATCTTTCAGGTTGATAGTAACATGATTGTAATTAGACTTCAAATCAAGTTTGGTGAAGTATTATGTATCTTGAAGCTGATCTAGAAGGACAACAATATGTGGCAATAGATACCAATTCTTTACCATGATTCCATTGAGTGTGTGATAGTCAATGCAAAGGCACCATGAATGATCCTACTTTGGCACAAGAACTATCAAACTACCAAATGGAGAGAAGATTCACCTAACTTATCCCTAATCTAGAAGCTCTTGACTTTGTTATTGGATCTCATCATTCTCTCAAATGGACCTATAGTACAGTGGGATATTTAGAGGAGGGGACCTCGGAAGAAGATCAAACTAATGCTTCACCACACAGCACGTTGAAACTCCCTTGGGCTCATTTAAGACATCTATTTACCACTACAATATCTAATCAATTTGTTTTTGTTGTTTGTGTGTTACCAATGGCTTTTTACTCTGGCTCTCAAGTGTGTTTGGACAAACCATTGGCAACAAAAAACATGTCTTTTTACTTTTTTACCAACACTTATCCCTTTGCTTCCTCTTGCCTTCATCTAATGTTGAAGGCACCAAAGCCTTATGTTGTGTCCTCTCCTTGGCATAGAATCTATTGCTTCTATGTGTGGCATCTAATGAAGAGGGAGTGAACTTTTGTTTCATCTTGGATTTTGATTTGGTCTTGGAGAAATAACAATAGGCTTGCCCCAATGCATCAATGGTGAGAAATAATATTTGGCATGAATATAAGGTTAAAGTTTCTTGGTGTGCTTAACATCTTATTTTTCTTTGGCTCTACAACACTAAGTCACATGAGATAGTCATGGAACTCCTTTGTATAGTCCTATAGGACATATACCAATTGATCCTTGAACTGACCCAATTGTTAGAATTGGTGTACACATTCTCATAGTATTTGAAAGGATTGTATTCTTCACTTATAGTGCTAATGAACTCCAATGTGCCAACTAGATCAAATTCATACTCCTGCTAGGTGTTGTAAACACCCTACCAATGTGGATATCTCCCACACGGTGAAGGTGATTGATAGAAAAATATGATGCAAGTTGGTATATACATTCATCCAATGCAATAGCCTCAATCTCACACTAAAACACAAAAATATTCAAATTCCCTTGGAGCTTGATGGACCTTGATGCTGAAAAGGTGTGTTGGCATGCAAAATGGAAGGTTCCGACAAGGTTGGGGACCCAAACAACATCATGAGTTCTTAGAACTGACCAAAGAGTCTAGTCTATCACTCCTTGTCACCCTCTACTTTTGCAAGTAGGAGTAACATCTTCAATTGCTCCATTTCAAAGCAATCAGAGAACTTTTACAAATTTGAGGGACATTATTCTCAACTTGGGCATGCAAGCACAATTCAGTACATGGTTTCACTATGTATGAACTTCCTAGATAAAATTGCTTTTTTTCATCATCATGATCAAAGTTATTCCCCTGTGGGACCCCATTCCAAGAGAAGGTATGTGATTTCAATTGTGGTTCATACACTCGATCCAGTAGTGGTGAGACTACATAGAATGTAATCTTCATTGACTCTTTTGTCTAATGGATAAGGCACTAGCTCAGTATTCTACTTCACTGATCAATCTTCACATGTTATTAAATGGTCAATGGACTTATGGCCATGATGTGATCATCAAGTGTTTCTAGGGAATGCTGATTTGTGTGATTTAAGCCAATGAAAGGGTCCACTTTTAAGTTATATTCAACTTTGCACATTATAAGATTTATTTAATAACATTTTTTTTAAACTATACAAATTATCAAAGTGTACAAACATATTTATGGACCAAGGTCCAAGGACATGCAAAATAAATCTAAGTTTGTGATTGGTGGGAAAGGTGGAATATTGCCATGCAAACAATTTCAACATGCAATTTAATAAATATGCAGAAGATGTAATGAGAAGCTTAGGTTTTTTTTAGTAAGAAGCAGATTCTTAGAAGTTAGAGGCTCTCTAGGAGACGCTAGGTTTTTTATGTCTATCAAAAACTAGTAAACTCTTTTTCTCTTAGGATGATGCAACTTGTTTATAATCTTTGTATTATTGTCAATGAAAAATGCAATTTTAAACAGGATGGAATCCAATGTTGCTCATGAAGATGTGATAATTTCCCTTTTACAAAATCTGGTTTTCAACCTGTCAAATGGAATTTAATCATACCTAGTAAATCATATTTGTTGCATGTTGTGTTTTCTCTCTTTAATACTTTGTGATGGTAGGGTTTGAAAGGTGGATCTTTGTATCACCTCCATATCACCCATATGTTGTTGAATTTGATCTATGAAAAAATTGTGTTGAGGTTTTAGTTGGTCTATTGTGCAAATCATACACAAATTTGTGTTGCCATTAGACAGGAGAGTTTCATGTCTGCAATACTTCCATTCTTCCTGAGTTGTCCAGGTCTTCCTCTACACACTTAGCTTACCTAGGGTATCTCTCTTTCTCTTTTCTGCCCTTCTCTTCCTTTATTTTCCAGTTCTTTTTGTGTTTTCTCATAAAAAGGTACACAAAATACAAAACCTCCACCATACAAAATATAAAAAGGTTTTGCTTATCAATTCACTTTTTTAACTGGCTTAAAAGCAGCCTTTGTGCTTTTATTCCAAGAATTACAAATTGATAAAGAAAAATATCTTGCCAATTGGCTATTGCTGGATGAACTTTTTATTAGTTTATCCTTTCAGACTCAACTTTTGGGCATTGTGAAAAATAGAGTTGTCAATACATGATACAATCTAGTGCCCACTAAAAAGATGAAATACAATATCACTCTATAGATCTCCCTACAAAATCTTAGTTAAGTTGCATGCTTTCATTAGGGTTTTCTTATCTTTAAATGCCTATACCATATCACCCAATCTTCTTTAAGGAGACAATGTCTGTTTCTACCTTACTTTTCAATTATCTTTTCTTGCCTTCGATCTTATCATTAAAAATTTGACTTCTAGCTCCTATTCAAGGAAACTCTAAATATATATCATCTTACATATCAGATCAAAAAAAACCCCAACTCAAAACAGCAATTAACAGTTCAGACCATGTATACAACTATATAATTGTTCAGAATTTTTAAAAATTAACTCACTGTCCAAAAGATAAATCATTCACACCATCAGCTCAAATTCTAAATAGCCTTTGTAATAAAAACATACCATCTGGTGCATAACTCTCACTGATTCCCATCACAGCTTCAAATTTGTCAATGGCTGCCAGGTATATCTTGTCTGCATTTTTTAGTGCTCTCTGAAAATGGCAGAAAGATAAGTATTGAGTAGCATATAAACTATTGCTACCTGTATTGAAAAGAGTCAAGAATTGATTTAATTGATAATTAGGAAGATAACATATTTGAATAAGTCCAAAGATAACTGATCAAAAGAGGAAAAAAAAATCAAAGATAGGATTTTGCTCCTAAATAATCTCTTACAAATAGTATTTCTTCTTCAAACAATAAAAATATAATAAGGGATGTAATTAATGCTATAGATTCCACTCCTCACCTACTAAATGCTCGTGTAATCAACATTAGCCCTTGTGATGAAGTCTTCGGTTGCATACTAAGTTATTAAAGAATTTTGGACTTAATATATCAAGAACTTTTGTCTATGAATATAGTATATCAATGATGAACACTTAATGCATTTAAGTCATAATGAAATCACAATAGAAAGAAAGATATTATTGTACAAAATTGAACAAAGTCGATCAATGGGACTCTGAAGTGCATCCAGTTACAATAGGAAAGTGCTAGGCTTAAAAGAATTCTAGGTTATAATAAGTAACTAAATACAAAAAAAGTGTGACTAGAGAGCATAAAACTACAGCACTTGAACCCCAAAACTTATGATCTATGTAAAATACCCCCTTAGTTTTTTCCCAAATAAAGCACAACTTGCACACGTTAGCGTTAACTCAAATGTAATAATAAGTAAACTGGAAGCAACCCTTCACTTTCTAATCACCTAGATCCCGAAGTGGGCAAGGTGAGAGCATACAGTGTAAGGGGATATAAATATAATAACAATGTTGGAAGTAACAAGTAAACTATTGGCGGCAAGCCAACCAATAAAGAAAGTACTTTGGCGGCAAAGCTAGCCACTTCCACTTTTCAGTGGGCTACAGAAAAGTAAAGCAATGTAAAGCACTTGGCGGCATAGCCAGCCACTTCCACTTTTCAGCGGGCAACAACAAATGAAAGGAAACTCAACCACTTATTCAGCGGGAGTGTAGTACAAAATAACTAAATGTAAATAGCTGACTGGTACTACCATATCAGCATTACAATGTTCATCAGATACATGATAAAATGATAAGTACTACTCAAAATGAAGGCCTATTACAATATAGATCAATCCTTGCAACATATAATCAGTTAGGCATCATAAAACAAGCAAGTACTAGGAATATATATCAGGTCTGATATGTTATGACAGCAATCTGATTTTCTGGACAGCAAACCTGATACGCCAACCAACACCCCATCAAATGCTCATATCTCTCCAACCGATCAACAGAATGACCCCAAATCTGTTGCAAAGGATGAAGCAAGCCTAGGTGTCCAAACTCCAACTGATAAACACTCTGAAACTAGCAACGAGACTCAAGCACGAATCCCAAGGCACCATTGGCAATGGCCTAGGAAGGTCGACCTTGTCTCAAAACTCAAATACCCTACTAAAAATCACCAAATCTTGAGCATAGGGTCACCCAAGTGTCAAAGAGCCATAGGAAAAGTACCCACAAAAATATCTTAACTTTCTTGTTCAGTATGAACAAAAATGTACATCAGCCCTTCACAAACCAGCAACTTGAGAACTGCTAAAAACACTCCAAAATGATCTCCAAGAAGCAAACTAACACACACCCACACCAAAAAGAGCTAGAACACATCAAAACCAAAAAGAACAATAAGCATAAAGGAATTCGTCACCATTTTCCACTCAACTACAATCCTTTGAATGAAGATGCATCCGTTGTTCAGCTAGGAGTTGTCTTGCAAACTCGAAACTGAAGTCAACTTGGAGGGGAATCGTCCTCAAAGCCCAAGAGTTTGAAGCCAATTCGGCAACACTTCGTTATCATAAAATTGCATAACCAAAATGAGAGGGAAAGAAGCTTTATTTATCAGCCCAAGACCCAGAATTTCAAAATCCGAATTCCCTCCATAAAGGGACACCAACTTCCTAGGGCAATATAATATTCATTTAAAAACTCTTTGACTTGTCAACCTAAGCGTCCACTTTATCAAGCTTCAATTTATCATTAAAAATGCATATATTTCCAACTTTGGCATCCAACTCATGAGTCCATCTTTTAGAAACAACTTAAGTTATGTTGCCTAGGTGTGGGGTCCAAAAAGCAGCATTAAAATATAACACAACTTAAGTTATTGCCCTTTCCATTTTAAACGCCAAGAATGCTAGAGAAGCCACTACCAAAATTGCACCATCACACTGCCAGAATTAGTAACTGAGTGTTGAACTGTTACCGACCCACATTGCCAAAAATAGCACTTACTAAAAATAGTGACTCCAAACACCATTTGAGCACATTCCAAGTAGCCATCGTAACTGATCATCAAAATGCAAGTAAATGCCCACCAAAGCTCTCTGAAAACCCAAAAAACATACTAGCAAACTCCTACAACCAACCCCTAAAAAAGCCAGAAAGATACCTCCAAGAAAGTAGGAAACCCTAAAACTGCCTTTGAAATAAGCTAATGGTCTCAAAAAGGACTAGTGTTGAGAAGGGGACATTACAATCCATATACAAGTGAATTAGCTTTGTTCCATAGGGATACATTCCCTAGGATTTTCCACCTATTCCTGCACTAAGGACGTTACATGTGTTAGTTTTCAGATCAGAAATGTAAACAAGCAAAAAAATACAACACATAAGACAATGAACACAGCAATTACCCTGGGAAAACCCTCCTACTCGAGAGAGAAAAACCCAGCAAAAGTATTCTCTTATAAATCAAAAGAATAAGTGCAAAATTTACACACAGAATCAGGGCCTAGAATAGGCCGAATCTCATACAATAAGGAATGACACTTCTCCTTGTATCAAATCTTGAATGCACTGAATGATAACACTTCTTCAGAAATCGGATCTGCTACTTAGAAGGCGAACTGCTGCTGGAAGGTGCAAATTGGAATTGAGATGAATTGATGTTGCAATGATGAGACACCTTCTCCTATATATACAAGCTAGATGATCTTTCTTTCTAGGGCCGACCTAGAAGAATACAAATTTTATTTATAAAACAAAGACTGACCTACCTTGAGATGATTATATTTAGGAGAAAATAGCTCCCGAAGCTACAAAACACTAACACTCCCTCTTAGCTAGGGAGGTATTTTCAAATATCCTCGTCATGGAGTCTCTCAACATGACACCCAAAATGGCTACACCAATTTGTGGAAAAACACATCTCAATCTCAGAGATGTACAAGGGTTCGTCATGGAGTCTCTCAACATGACGTCCACAATGGCTACACCCATTAGTGGAAAAAAAACATCTCTGTCTCAGAGATGTACAAGATATCCTCGTCATGGAGTCTCTCAACATGACGTCTCATCTCAGTCTTAGAGTTGTACAAGGGCTTGCACCTCATATTTCTCCATCTTAGAGAAATATACACTACAAAGGCTTTCACCTCATATTTCTCTGTCTCAGAGAAATATACACTACAAGGGCTTTCACCTCATATTTCTCCGTCTCAAAGAAATATACACTACAAGGGCTTTCACCTCATATTTCTCTATCTCAGAGAAATATACATTACAACAAATCTTCATGATGATGTGACTCCCTCTAAAGCTCCAAGTACTTGCATCAACCTCCTGACCTCCTCGTCCAAAATTGTCTACAATGCTTGCCTTAGAGGAATGGTTTCCAACGCACACCTCAGCACTACTGACTTGTGAGAGTCCAAGACTGTCCTCCTCGACCTCATCCCAAATCACCCTATTTTGAATAGGTTTGCAGTGCTACCAATGAAAAAACAAGGTTGACTGCCTTGTGCAATTTTGTTCTCTGCAACTGAAGAGGTCTTCCAAGGACTTAGCACCTGGCCTTGCAACAGTGCAACCCACTTAGCTGACACCTTCACTTCTTCTTAGTGAGTCACTCTAGTTCCTCGAGACATAGGACTCTATTTTGCTGAACACAGAACTCCCTCTTGATCCCTACCTCACTACAGAACTTACAAAAATACTCTAGAAGTAAACTCCCCTCCATCGTCTGATCTTGGAACCTTAATCCTCTTCCCAGACATGTTCTCAACTCGTGCCTACTATGGTTGCTCTGGATAAACAATGACGTCTTGCCATACAGCTGATGTAATATTCCAGGACTAAACCTTTGTTTATATATATGTCCAACCAATGCAAACCAATTCTCAAAGGCTCAAATATTATTTCATCAAAATTACCAACCGAACAGAAATTGCAAAGTCAGAGAAAAAGAAAGTCTTTGACCTTGAATGCTTGTATGTAGAGACTCAGAAAACTGTTTATACCAGTCCAGGCCAAGAATTAGTTGCAACTCTACAAATTCCAGTGATACCAACAATTCAAGAATATATACTCAACACGATTATTTCCTGTAGACATAATAGTAACTAGTATGATGGCACAGGTGAAAACATGAGTGCGAGCGGGAGCGTGAGAGGAAAGGCACGCGGAGGGAATTTGAATTCCTCTGAGGGTGAGGAGGAATCGGCAGAGGCAGATGGAGATCCTGCAGATGCAGATGGAGTCCAGGTTTCGCTATGGGTTGTGGTTCCTGCAGGGAAGGCTAGATGCTCTCTTTTGTGCCTCTGTTTTGAGTTGTTCTCTGTTTTTTCTTGTGGAGGCTTCACAGGAATGTCTATGTTGTTGGATGCGAGGGTCTTGGAGATCTCCTTTTCTTTGTTGTGGGTTGCGGTTTGTTCTAGAGCTTCTTCTTTGCTCCTTAGGCTATGGTATTTGTTGTGGCAGCTTGGTGTTCTCTTCATGATCTGGCTTTGTCTGCTTGGTGTTATGTGGTTGTTGCTAGCCTTACAGATGGTGTGGGTGTGCTCGGGGCTCTCTGAGGTGGAATGGTGGATTGATGGGCTTATTTTGCTCCTATTCGACGTAATAGGAAGGCTGGTGAGTGCTTCGTGTTGGCCTGTTCTTCTGCTTGGTTCCTCTTGGTCTCCCTTTGCCCCTTCTGGTTGTGTGGCTGGTGGTTTTTTTGGGGGGTTCTTGCTCTTGGCGAGTTTTGGTTGCCTCTGGTTTTCCTCTTGTGGAGTGGGCGGTTGTTTCTAGATGTGAATGGTGATCTTCTATTTGGAGGATGGTCGTTCTTCTTGCTTGGGTTGTGGTCGGTGATGCTGGCATTGATCTGGTTGATGTGTGGCATTTGGTGCTCTCTTTTTGGCAGCCTTCTAGGCTGTGCGTGTGCGGTGGACTTACTAAGGATGACTGGTTGCAAAATGAGCTTATTTTTGCTCTGACTCGGCGTAGTTGGAGGGCTTGGGGTTTCTTAGTGTTGGCTTGTTATGTTTCTTGGTTTTCCTTGTTCTTCCTTCGCTTCTTCTTGCTGCCTTCTTGGTGGCTCTTTGTTGTTTTTTGGCAGCTCTCTTTGCAGGTGATGTGGGAGTGCGTTGGCTGCTTTTTGGAAGTTTGGTTGTTGATTGGGCCTGTTTTTGTCCCTATTCGGTGTAATAGGGAGGCTTGGGGGTTCCTTTTGTTGACTTGCTCTGCTTCTGGCTTCCTTTTTGTTGTCTTTCGTTTCTTCCTTGTTCTCTTTGTTGGCTTGTGGGATACTTGTTTGTTTTTGTACCCTTTGGGCTCTTTTTTTCTGAGCTTGGGGGTTGTCGGTGTGGTTTTGTTGGTTTGGGCAAGGCTGTCTCTGCCCTGTCTTGCTGTGGATGCCATCAAGTTTCTTATGGAGCTGATGGTTATGTCTGTTTCCCCTAATTTTGGTGGGGTGCTTCTGGCTGGGATGAGTGTTCTTTTGTTTTCCCAGTTGTTGTCTTTGGTTAGGGGTGCTTTTCCTGCATCTGATGGGTTCTTTGTTCTATTAGAGCTAGTGATGGAGTTGGCTGCTTTGGGCTTGTGGTTGTTGATGAAGGTTTACCTAGCTGAGGTGTGTGCTGTGGCGTCTTCTCTACTAATGACTTGTCAGTTGAAGGGTCATGTTGTTTTGGACTCTATTCAGATCTTTGGTGGCCTTGTTCTCTTAGCTGGGTGGTTTTCAAGTCTTAATCCTAGATCCCAGATGTTTTTGTTCCTGGTGCAGGGCTTTCCTAAGGAGGCTACAGTTGTTTGCTTGGCTACTATTCGGATTTCTCCTTTGGTCCTATGGAGGTGGTCCCCCCTTAGCAGTTGTTCTTATTGAGGTGGGCAGTTCTCCTATGGAGGTGGAGGTTGAGGGTGTTGGTGATGTTTGGTTGTGGTGGCTTTAATGATCATTTCTTTCTCTCCAATAGAGGGAAGCTCACTCCTTTAGAGGTGGAGCTGGAGTTGGTTTCTTGTTACTAGGTGAATCTGAGCTTCAAGGAAGCTGACTTATTGCAGTTTTTTTGGTGGATCAAATTGTCTCTATTGAGGTGGGGTGTTTGGTCTTACTGGCAGTTCTTACCAATGTGGTCTTTGCTCATTTAGTGATGATTATCTTTCTTGGCTCATTGGTGTCTTCCATGAGCAGCTGGTTTGCTGATGCGTGGTAGATGCAGGTGGGTTTTTTGTGTAACTAAATGGGTTTCTGGTCCCGGTTAAAAACCAGTTGGTTCAAGGGTCTTTGGCCCTTGATTTTCTGTAAGATGCAGCGTGTGTAATCCTGTTTATCTTTTGTGGATACTGCGGAGCTGTTGTTGGTCTATGGTTTATCTTTTGGGCAGCTTGTCTTCCTCTATACTGGGTTCCGGGCCCCATCAAAACCCGTTTTTTACCCTCTAATCAAAACTAGTATGATGGTGCCAACAATACCAATTGACTTGTCTCCTCCTAAATAGTATGCCCTTAAGACTTCGATTTTTTCTATGATGCACCAGCTGCTAAAAACTATGTCGCTTTGTTCACACCCGACTTTCTTCAGTATAACACCGCTCCAAAGCTATGATGGTATCATGCTGCGCGAGATAAGAGAAATGTGATTTATCTGTCTTATCTTCTCTTCATTTGTCTTTACTGACACCTTAATAAAATATTCAGAAATACTCCAAGTGATGGCGTCGATATTAATCTGTAGCTGACGATAGGGCATAAGCAGCACCTTTAAAATGAATCCCGACTCCTTGAATGCCTGAGTTCAATATTTGACGGCCTTTCCTCATACAATTACTATTAAATAATGAAATTGATGCTTCTTGCTTGGATATATATGACGACTAAATAAGATACTCTAGAATTCATCTTTTCTTGATGTTTGTCTTTATCTCTGATGCTTTTTGATCTGTTAAAAAAAATTATCTTCAAAATACACTCATAAATTTGAGGCTTATCTTCACAAAAACTGCATTAAGTCTGCCCGAAAAATATGTCTGATTTTTGCTCCAAAACTTTCCTAAAATAGACACAAGATCTGTGTGATGTCCCCATCCTAGTCAGCGCAGCTGGTTATGTGGTTAGCCTATTATTTCGATCCTCGTAGGCTGACAGATGTGTGCAGAGGATCATCTGAGGCAGTTACTCAGTGTTTTGTAGCTTCAGTGTTGCAGTTGTTTCAGGTTGGGCCTTCGCAGGATCATTCAGAGTGGTTTATCAGAGACTTTCTATTTTTAGAAAGGAGGGCAGGCAGAAGCTGCTATTTTTGGCAGGGCACCTGGTTCAGCTAGTCAGCTCAGATTCGACTTAGTTCTTCAGTTTGATGGTGAGATGGAGAAATAAGGAGTATTTAATGATTATTGAATATTTAATATTTTGACTTTACATTAAAGTCACTTTATTAAATATATTTAAAATTAATAATGAAATGGTATATTATAAAGTATTTTTAATACTTTATAATAAAGTGATATATTCGACATAATGAATAATTATTATTCATTCATGAGACGTCATTTAATTATTTATTATTTCTCCTAAGTCTAAAAGGCGAATTTAATCATTTCATTAAATGATTATTAAAAAGAGCTATTGGGTCGAATTTCTCAAGGGAAATATATGTTCACAGGGAAGACAAAATCGAACCATCATGATATGTTATTCTAATTTGTCTTATTTTGCTCTGAGCATTGGAGTTTGCAAAACCTAGGGTTTCCGGCAGACAAATCGATTCTGGAGAACGATACCTCTTCAGAGTTGGCATACTGAGACTGTGCAATACCAGTTGAAGATTGCATCTTGGTGACTTCATACAGAGGTTACAGATTGAGCTCATCGATTTATTCATTCAGAGTTTAGCAGAGAGTATTCATCAAGTATTTGAGGCGACCTATCAGAGATATCTTTTACAGAGATCTGGCATCTTTCCTTGGGCCGTACTATAATCATTAAGGCTGCTGGTTCAGGTCGTACCACTGCAGAAAAGCCATACTTTTTTATTTGCAAGTGACCACGCCTTGGATTCTTGGCATTTGATAGTTGCATTTGGTGCGCTTTGGGTTTCTGAAGATTCTTCTGGTGCCTGTGCTGAGAGATTCATGCTAGCCGTACACTTTCATAATTCCTTCAGGCAGCTACAAGGAGAATCAGGGTTTTGAAATAAATTTATATTTAATTCATATGTCATATTTCGATATTGTAAATGCTCTGGATATTCAATGAATATGTGCGCCTACCTTCTCTAAGCAAGATCAAAGTCTATTCTTTGCATTTAGATTTATTTTGGATTTTTCAAGCATTTATTTAAGAAAATCGCAGCTCTCTTGTTTTTATGCAAAAACCCTCAAAACACAAAAAAATACAAAACTTCAAACAAATCAGCCTTCCAGTTGGATTTCCGGGGTTGAGAATCACCTGGATTCTTACAATCTGCCCCAGATTCTGATAAAAACCTGCTCCAAATCTGATCCTATTTCTGCTCCAAATTAGATATAGTGACTGCACAAAATCTACTCCAGATAATGATGTGAATTGCTTCATACAGATCACTTCTATACTAGCATGATTCACCTCAAGGAATGTCTTCACAAATTCGCTCTATGCTGATATGATTTTCCTTACAAGATGTTTTCACCAAAAATATTGTGCTGGTCCAATTTGCCTCATAGAATGCCTTATAAATCTGCTCTTCATCTACTATAGATCTACTCTAGAAGTTTGATTAATATTCAATGAATGGATGCTTAGACAAATCTGATCAGATCTTCCCCAAACCCGCTTCGATACCATGTTAGTTTTCAGATCAGAAATGTAAACAAGCAGAAAAATAAAACACATAAGACAATGAACACAGCAATTACCCTGGGAAAACCCTCCTACTCAAGGGAGAAAAACCTAGCAAAAGTATTCTCTTATAAATCAGAAGAATAAGTGCAGAATTTACACACAGAATTAGGGCCTAGAATAGGCCGAGTCTCATACAATAAGGAATGACACTTCTTGTATCAAATCTTGAATGCACTGAATGATAACACTTCTTCAGAAATCGGATTTGCTGCTTAGAAGGCGAACTGCTGCTAGAAGGTGCAAATTGGAATTGAGATGAATTGATGCTGAAATGAAGAGACACCTTCTCCTATATATACAAGCTAGATGATCTTTCTTTCTAGGGCCGACCTAGAAGAATACAAATTTTATTTATAAAACAAAGGCCGAGCTGCCTTGAGATGATTATATTTAGGAGAAAATAGCTCCCGAAGCTACAAAACACTAACAACAAGGATGTTGGGATGGATAAGAAACATCCCTACGCCCATCTCTTACCAAAAAAAGAAGTTTCGAGTAGGTTGAAAAAATAACTGGGGACAACAAGAAACATTAGGGAATGGCTAGCCATCGTCTGTAGTCCAGCCTACAAAAGTTTCAATTTAAAATTTAAAAGAACACAAAAATTGAAAGAAGAAAAAGGGTTGGGAGAGGGTGCACAAGGACCCCACACAACAACCCTAAACCTAAAACAAAGACACTAACACCTAAAAACAAAAAAAAATCTCTCATTTTCCATTTTGTGATGAGACAACAAAGAAAGCGAACGGTGAGAAAAAGACAAGAAAAAATCAAAACTACATCTTTTGAGGTAAGTTTGCTATCCATTGCTCATTTGCACAAATCCTTTTGAATTTTTTTGTCTCTTTCAAAGCAAACACACACACAGGTTTTCTTGGTTTTTTGTTTTACATTTGCACTTGCAATTGTATTTTCAAGATAAAAACAATATGAATAGCAACGAGGCTAGTGAAGGTGTTTTACATTCGCACTTGCAATTGTATTTTCAAAGATTAAAACAATATCAAGAGCAGTGAGGCTAGTGAAGATGAAGAGGCTGAGATTCAACAAAGAACTAGAAGCTATAAAGGTATTGGGGGTTCTTCTAGGTGGGGGAGTGTTGTAGGTATTATGGATTCAAATAATTTGAATGTCTGTCCAATCTCCTAAAAATTTATGCAATGGACCCATTCAATCCTAAAAAATATATTTTTCAATTTGCAACAGCCATAGACAAAGACAAGAAAAAAACTCAAGGGGGAGTAAAGTTAGTTGTCATTGCAACAAGGGTTGCAAGGACAGCTACACAAGGGTTTGCAATCATTTTTTGTGCATAGGTGGACAAGGGGTAAAAGGATGTGAAAAAATAACCCCAACTAAAAGGTTGGGGTGTCTGTGTTGCTCATGAAGGATGAGGAAAGGAATAAGGGAATACAAGTACAATCTATGCAATATAGTATGCAATTGCCTACCCAAACCATAGAAGAGTCACTAATATTGTAGGGATGTTCAATATGCAATCACAAAGTGATAAATTCTTTGGTTACCAAAAACAATTTGCCCATGCTATCCAATTTTATGTGGCATGTTCTCCCTACTTCAAACAAATGTTGTCGGTCTCTCATATGCCACCCCTAGAGAACATAAACTATGAACCAACCACTTTGATAAAGAGTATTCCAAGGTGAGTTTAGTGATGGAGAACAAACTGTTCTATTATCATGGATGAGTGGACTGATATTAGACATTGGCCACTCAATCAATTTCATAGTCACATGTGCAAGTGGCTTTTATTTGCTTAGAGCCATTGGTTCTTGGGGAAGCAAAAGAATGCAAGCTGCTGATTTTAGATTTACAAGAGGTCAACAATGCTCAGCACATGTGTGTAAGTTATCTAGCAAGATGGTAAAAGGTGTGACCAAGCACATTATTTAAACCCCATGTGTTCATGTATTGAAAAATGTATTGAAAGACAAAAGGAGGATAGATTGGGTGAAGAGCATGGTGGCAAAAGTGAGAGGTATACAATTGTTCATTTGCAATCACCACACCCCGTTTCTTCAAAACTTTTTCAAGGAATTCCTCAAACCTATGGAAACTAGATACATCATCAACTTTGTTTTGTTAGAGAGTATGCTTGAGGTGCAAGAGCCTTTATAGTTAATGATGGTTTATGTAGAGTAGGATAGATGGCCAAAGGTGAACATAGTTGAAGGAAAACTGTGAAGAAAAAAATCCCTGATGATGAATTGGTGGTCCACAATGAGGTAAGAAATTTCTTAATATTTGTAACTTGTAAATTATTTTCATATTTTGTATTAGCATTCACTTGTTGCACAACACCTAAAGGTTTTGGGCATTACACTTTGTTCTTTGAGTGTTACTCCTTTAAAACAAAAAAAATTGCAGATAAGTTTGTTCCTTCATCTCAACTGTTGTGCAAGTCATTAGACATGCTAACACAAACTCTTCTAGTCTTGGAGAGATTTGCAAGACATATGATAGCATGCTTGGGCAAATAAAGCAATAAATTCATAGCAAGGATCTTGATTTGGGATCATATGGGGAGCATATCAAGTTCATTATGATAACATGGTGAAGCGCTATGAATATCCCATGTAGCTTATGCTCTAAATCCCAAATTGAGTGCACTAAGGCTTGGGAGAGTGCTTTGTTTTGATGATGGAGAGGTGAATGAAGGGCTCATGAAGGCCCCTTGAAAGACATTTGGCAATAAGCAAGCAATTGTACTTCAAATGAAGTGGCTTGCCTTTGTCAATCATCATGGTCCAAAATTTAGCAAATCAATGGCAAGGACATATAGGGCTACATTAGCGTAATCTGAATCTATTGGATGGTAGACATGGCATGGCGAGGATGCACCAAAGTTGAGGATACTCGCCACTCACCTATTTTCACAAGTTGTTAGTTTCTTTATTGCATAGAGGAATTGATTGACATATAGCTTCATTCAATTAGTTGAGAAATAAGCTTGCCTATCAACAAGTTGAGAAGTCAATGGCCATGCATAGTGCCTTGTGACTTTAGGATGAACAAACTCTAGCAACACAATGGGATGTCAACCATGAAGATACCACACAAATGGATGAGGACGCATAGGAGGGGTTGTTTGGGGCTTCATTGGTTGAGGCAGTTCCTCATGTTGGCAATGAGTTAGATTCAAACTCTAGTTTTGATTTTGGCAAAGATGATGCAAAGACATAGCAACTACAAATTTAGTTGTCTACATTTTGCAGTTGTAGCCTTTCAACCTTTACATTTTTTTGTATGTGCACATTGATAATGAAAAATCAAATGATGAGACTATAGTTGCAAAACTTGTGAAAAACTCGCAAAACTCACAAGTCAGATCCAAGGTCAAGTGACTCACCATCAATTTTCCTAAAACCTTGCAGCATTTTTTCCTCTTAACTTACCAAAACCTTGTGACTTTTCTATTGTTGAAATCTGGTAGCTTCAGTCAGAGATCAACTAATATATATATATATATGTCTTGATTATGATTGATTGTCGGCCTTGCTTAATCAGAGGGATGTCAATCGAAAGGTCACGTCTTTTCTCAAACATATTTATAAGAGTCTTGATCTTCAAAGTAGAATATAGAAATCAATAATGTTTTGCTCTTGTAGATTAAATCTCTCCAGAAAGATATTAAGACTTGTCTAAGTTATTCGATCTTCAACATGGTATCAGAGCCAAGTTTCAGAGAGATTGATTAGAATCATTTTAGCATTGCCAGTGGTTCGGTGTCGCCTTTCCTTATCTATCATCGCATCACATTCAAGAATCTTGGTTGCTAGTCAGTGGGAGAACATGCAACAACTATAGTAGGCGATTAGAGCCGAGTTGTGCTGGAGCCTGTGGATCTCGCTAAACCCCTGCGCCTTCATTAAAGTCATCATCGGGTTTGTGGATTGGGTGGATATCCTGAAATAGCGAAGTCTTTGTGAAAGGCTATACAGACAAATCACGAGCAGCATCCGTTAGGCACGATCATGGTGGCTCTGGCCAATCCCGTAACAGAGCACCTCTCGCAACTAAATCTTAGACAAGAACGCCCAAATCACGTGATCTCCGGGAGAGTCAGGAACATTTTTTGGTGAAATCACTCAAGTTGCCTCTCATCAAAGGAATCACCTTACTCCTACAGGCGATTATGGGCGAAGGTGATATCCTCCGGAGTTAGTCCCGCATCTCATTTGAGAGAGTTCCTTGAAACTGTTCACTAGCAAATGTCCTGGATAAATCTAAGTGCTTACTTTCTCGTCAAAACTACTGAGACTGTCAAAGAGTGTGGGGCGTGCTCTATATTCTGTAATGATTGAGCAATCTATGTGTGCATTGTGACGGCGCGGAAAACTGGTGACATTATTGCCAATGATTGCGGGTGGCGAGAGCCGAAGGTGTCACCAGTGATTATGGTTGTGGGTGGCGAGAGCCAAAGGTGTCACCAGTGATTGCGGTTGCGAGTGGCAAGAGCCGAAGGTGTCACCAGTGATTGCGGGTGGCGAGAGCCGAAGGCTACGCAGCCGCCAGCAAAGCGATTTGCCCCCGAAAAATAATAATAAAAAAATGATTATTAGCCTTGGGCACATATCATACAAATATAATCGTTATTTTAATTATTATTAAATATTTAATAATTTTTATTATTTATTTAAAATAGTTTTTGAATGCAGACTTGGTATAATCGAGAATACATCCTTCAACTATTTGCTTCGGTGCTGACTGTGCTACCTGGAAATTAAATGAGCACTGTCACAGGAGTCTTCGATTTTCAGCTCATGCGAAGGGCAGACTCGATGTGATCAACGCCATTGTAAAGGGCAGAGAGAGCAGATATTGTGATTGATCGTTCAGATTCATGACTTCATTAAGGATGAATCAAAATATTTAAAGAGATAAGTATTCTTTGGTCGCTGAGTTATATCATTTATTTTGATCTTGTGAATTCTCTTGAATTGTGTTGTGTTAAATAGCATAAGATCCTTTGAAAATTTCATTCATGATATAACTTGTATGATTTTTGGATAATTATGAACTATTTATAATCTCTTCTAGATGCTTTCAGGACGGATCAGAAGCATAAGAGATTGTTTACAAAAAAAAATGAAGACTCTGCTTGCAACCATTAGACTGTGTGGATGGCTACAGACATCCCTTCTAAGAAGAAGTAATTAGAGCTTCAGAGAGAGTCTCATCTTCACTTGTTGTAATGCTTTGAGATAGAGAAATATGAGGTGAAAGCCTTGTTCATCTCTGAGACTGAGATGAGGCGTCATGTTAAGAGACTCCATGACGACAGGTCCCAGGATCTAAAGAGCTCCATGCACCCGCAGTATGGCTTAAGGGGGTGTTGGATATAAGCCACACCCGGACTCATGATGGAATGGCCACAAGAGGCCAGTAGCTCAGTTAATAAAGCACTCCTGCTACAAATGTAAGGTCCTAGTGAATGCTCTAAGCCAATTCAGGTGTGAGCCAAGGGAAATTCATCTTTTGGTTGTAAAAACACAAATTGAGATATCTTCACGACACTATTGGATATAGTCTTCTTTACAGAAAAGACAAACTAGATCAACCTGGAAACCTTGATTCAGTTTGGGCTATGATCTCTTGGATCTGCAGAAAACAGTTTTTTGTAGCACAAAGCTCGACAGAGGCTGATTACAATGCAACCTCTATGGGGGCAAGAGAAGCAGTTTTGGCTTCGTAAATTGCTTGTGGGACTCCTTGATCTAAGCACATTGAGATCCCCTATCTGTATGTAAGAGATATGGTGGAAAGGAAAGTGATCCAGTTGGAGTATATTGGTTCAAATGTTTAAACAGCGGACATACTCAACAACTTCTCTCCAGAGTTAAGGTTGAACTCTTCGGGCAGAAAACTTGGTATGTAATTTGATATTATGTTTGAAATTCAAATTTGTTTATAAGTTGTACTAATATATAAAGATGTTTAATGTGTAAACTCTTTTGTCATGTGTGTGACTCCATGACCTTATGGGCCTACTACCCTGTGTACATTATTGAAAGGTGACGATCTTTCAATAATGAACACTTGTATTTGACATTGTAAAGTGACGACTCTACAATGATGAACTATCATGATAGATATCATGTGACTTGATATTTGTGGACATGTCATGATAGTATCTCTTGGACACCTTGATGGATATCATGAGACTTGATATCTGAAGATCATTGTGATCCTTAAGAGATAATCATGGTGGATATGCCATGAATTATGGTAGACATCATGTGACTTGATGTCAGTGCACATACCATAATGAAGATGTGTTATGGAGAATGTCATGTGACTCGACACTTTCAGAAGCATACCATATCTTCTGATATCACGAGTTAGGTGTGATATCACGTTTACTTGATGGAAGTTATCCTCCCTAGTTACAGAGGGAGTGTTGAATAATGAAGATGTGTTATGAAGAATGTCATGTGACTTGACACTTTCAGAAGCATACCATATCTTCTAATATCACGAGTTAGGTGATATCATTTTTTACTTAGTGGAAGTTATCCTCCTTAGCCTAGAGGAGTATTGATTAAAGAAGATGTGTTATGAAGAATGTCATGTGACTTGACACTTCCAGAAGCATACCATATCTCATGATATCACAAGTTAGGTGATATCAATATATATATACTTTGATTGGAGTTCTCTTCCCTAGCTAAGAGGGAGTGTTGAAATCCGGTAGCTTCGGTCAGAGATATATATATGTCTTGATTATGATTGATTGTCGGCCTTGCTTAATCAGAGGGATGTCAATCGAAAGGTCACGTCTTTTCTCAAACATATTTATAAGAGTCTTGATCTTCAAAGTAGAATATAGAAATCAATAATGTTCTGCTCTTGTAGATTAAATCTCTCCAAAAAGATATTAAGACTTGTCTAAGTTATTCGATCTTCAACATCTATAAATACTCTCCCAACTGATTTTTGTATTTCATGGTATAGATGATGCGACAAGCACAAGATTGGTGATTGGTAAATCATTTTTTTCCTTTCGTTTTTGTGATTTTGGCTTTCATTTATGTCATTCCCTTGCTTGCAAATCAATTGAGGGAGTGTCCCAAAGGGAAAAAAAGACTCTTTTTTTTAATTTATAGACAAAAAAGTGTGAAATATCTAATTTTGCCCTAAAACGATATAATTGTGAAAATGGTGTGTGCAATGAAGGTTTGTGTGGTTTCAAAGGCTTTAATTTGGGCTTGGTGGCAAGGGCTCTACCCCTTGATCCCGACATGTATCACAATAGGGAATGCATCAAGGGTGCTACCCCTTGACCCCACTCGGAGCGTTGCCCCTAGACCCCCACAAGGGGCACTACCCCTCAATCCCATTGGCAGCATTGCCCCAAAACCCCATGATGGGCACTACCCCTCAACCCCATCAAGGTCTCCACTCCCAAACCTAAACCCTATATTTGTACCCAACCCCATACCAAAACTGACAACTTAGCTTTCAGCATAGAGGTTCATATGTATTCAAAAATTGAACTTGTTTTTTGGTCTATGATATGTATTGAACTCAATTGTTTCTTTATATATGATGGAAACCAATAATGTGTTCTACTAGTTTAGTATATATGTGTGCTTATGAAGAATATATTTTAAAAATTATGTGTTTTCAAATGTTAGATAAATTTGTCAAGTTATTCCAAAGTTTTTGTTGAGTCTTGAGTTTTTAAAAAATTTGGACCTATTCAATTATTGCCAAGTCTGAGTTTTTCAACTATGGATGAGACATTGAAATGTTGTTAATTTGTATGCTAGCTCACGTGAATTCTCAATTCAGCTCTATTGTTTTATAATATAGTTATATAATGAATACGATGAATGCTTTATTATGTAAATATTGAAGTTTCTTATATTTTTAAATTTTCCTTTTTTTTAATTGTCATTCCCTAAAAAATGGCCTCCCAAAAAATTCAGCCTAGAAATGCATCCCCTTGTCCTTTGTTATCCCCATCTTGGAAACTTGGTGAAACATAGGGCATTAGTAATGTAAGGGATGAAACTTTCAATGATGCAATACAAAGCAATGGTGGAGACCAAAATTGATGGTGTCGATATCACATGTCTCTAGCAAGGCTCAAACCAAAAGAAACAATGGTAACATCATCCACTACAACAAGAGAGCCAATGTAGGATTCTATCTAATAAGAAGTGTCCTAGGCTAAGGGGGCCTAAGTGGATGATTCCTAGAAGGTGTTGATATCACATGTCTCTAGCAAGGCTCAAACCAAAAGAAACAATGGTAACATCATCCACTACAACAAGAGAGCCAATGTAGGATTCTATCTAATAAGAAGTGTCCTAGGCTAAGGGGGCCTAAGTGGATGATTCCTAGAAGGTGCTTCCCCTAGAAACTTTCCTAACCACCAATGACCATGGATCTCTAGATGTAGAGAAAAAGCTAGTAATGTGTGCTTTACTTTATAAGCCAAGATGTGAACCAAGGGAACTTGTACATCCTTGACATTAAAATGTTGATACACAATGTCTAAAATGGGAGTGGACTTAGGGCACTCTAGTTGGTGGTAAGTAAAGAATGCCACCTCACCAACCTATCTTAATATGTGTGTGAATCAAGAAATATACAACAGGCAATTAACACCTCCAACATTTGTGACGGGCTAAAAGGAGAGGACTCAACATGGAAGTTCTAGGCATCCCTTGCAAGGGCCTACACATGATTATGACTTCTTGAAGTAAAAGTCCAAATACCTTTGATTAGTATAATCAAAAAAAGTGGATAGAGAACCTCTAGAGCTTCTATAAAAGTAGTGATGCCTTCTAAAATTTTGTCATAGAGAAAACAACAATCCACCAAGTTCCATTTGGTGGGGATGGGGAAACAAGAACATTAAAAAGACATGTCTTGAAGTACCTCCAAAATCTTAGAAATAATATTTTAAAAGGAAAATAGAATGGGAAAAAGGACATCGGGGGATGGAGACATGAGGATTAAAAAGAGGGGGTAAGAACATGAGGATTGGAATGAGTTGACAGGGACATGGGGATTGGAAAGGGGACCTAAAGGTGTCCCAATGGAATGTAGAAATAAAGAGCCCCCTAATCTCTATGTCTTTCAAGGAACAAAGACAACAAAACCTATCAATATGCAAAATGTAATGGATGACTCCAAGATATACAAACAGATATCTTACGTGGAACCACAAGCACCAGCATCATGGACAATGGTTGTAGAATCAGGATTTGGGAAGGACTATTGTAGGTGCACAAGACAATATTGAAATTGAGAGCATTCGAAGTGAATGGAAAAAGTGAACCAGACTACTCTCCATATAGTTGAAAAGAAAGAAACAAAATTCATAAGGCTCAAAGTGCTTGACGAAATATGAAGATGAAAATGAGATGGTATCACTGGATGCTTATCAGAAGTTAATAAGCTGTCGGACTGTTGCAAGAACATGATTATATTGAATTGCGGGAGTCTAAGAATTGTTGGCAATAATTAGATAAGCTGGCTAAGTGCATGCAAGGTTAAGGGCAGTCAGGAGCCATCTGCCTAGTATCATATTTCAGAAAAAAGACCATGTTGCCTATGATTACAAGTAGAGTTCAAATTGCTCTTGACCACCAAGGAGGATGAAGATTGTGATCTGTACTGCTGGCAGAGGTAGGACACAAAATATATTAAGGCAAATACATCCACGTCTGTTTGGTACCGTTTGTTGTCCTCCTGATTGGGTACCCAAGCAGAGTTGTCTGATTATTTTGTGTATTGCATGAGTTTTGTGGTCACTTTGTTGGCCTTATATCAGCAAGAAGGTGACTAAGTGAGGAGAAAATTCTTAAGATACTTAAAATACAAACAATCCATCTTTGAGCCTTGAGGAAGCTCATTCATGAACCATGACATGCTGTCAATTAAGGGGATGAACAATGATAGTTCATCATCAGTTTGTTGAATTTCAGAGTGGGCTGAGGAAAAAATGTGTATTGTACTTGGAAAGATTGGGAAAGGCTTGACATGATGTAGATGGCCCCATCCTATAGGTGCACCCATTGGAGCAAGTAGCAGAGTGGTGAGGTGGTGGTCAAAAAAGTTGATCATGGGTGGAACATATTGGAGAAGCATCATAGTAATCTCCAAAACAACATCTTCATTGTGAGTCATGTAGCTAATCATTTGACTGACAAGTGCAGAATGCCTTGTGATTAAGATGGCTAGGAGCCTATAGACATTGTAGCAAAGGAGAATCGTCAATTTCCTTGACAAATATAGGAAGTGATGATGACAAGCATGGTTGTGTAGGTGGAGCCAAGTTAGTAGGTGGAACCACAGATAGAAACTCACAGATTTGCACAAAATTGTTGAGATTTATGAGTTGAACACTTAACTGCAAGACTCACAAAAGACTCATGTGCTGAAATTGATCTAAGTACTCACGAGTTTTGTGTGAGTCTTCACTGAAAATTTGGAGACTCTCAAACACAAACTCACTTGTGTGAAAAAAAGAACACCTAGGCCTTAAAAGCATCCAGTTTTTTTCATTTTTGGCTCATTCCAGCCTTGGACATGAGCAAATTGAGTAAAGAGGAGCGATTCAAAAGTGTTTGAAAGGCATTTGAAGATTGAAAGTTGCAAAAATCAATGATTACTTGCTAAACTTACAAGAACTTGCAAGTCGATCAAGCTTGTGAGTTACTAGCCCAATTACTCAACACCAAGTAATATCAAAGCCTCATGATTTTAAGGAAAAACTTGACTATACTCAAAAAGGTCATTTAATGAAAAAAATATAACTTTTTCAGATCTTTTTTCATTGTTTAGGGTCATTTGATGGCTTGTTTATTGTGTCAAAGCTGTAAAGAGGAATCATGAGTATTATTTCCAAATGGTCCACATCTAGTCGACATTTACATGGTATGCAAAGAAAATCAGGACGCAAGATGCATAATAGAAGTCTCCCATGTCTTTGAGATTGGGCTGGGCAAGCAAACCAGTCCAAAGGTGCACAACCCCATGACACAAGTTCTCTAGTGAGTCCCCACCCAAGTTGGGTTCATCATCGTACTAGTAGGGTTGTCCCTAGAAAATCTTCATCATTTTTGCACTGGACATGATTTGTCTAAATAAGAGATTGATGTTGTAGGGAACAAGCCTAGTATCAGCAAGACTGTTTGTCTTCTCTAGTAGATCAAAGTTGAGATCACTTTTTGGTCTATTGTCGTACCCATACAAAACTTAGTTTTTGTGTTGCCTCTGGTCCATTTGTTGTCATTAATCAGGTCATTCTTATTGTGTTAATCAATGTTAACTGAGTTTCTCCTCTACCAAGTTGCAAGGCGGTCTAGTCATGGTTCAATTTTCAACTAACAATTCTTGCAAATTGCTCATGGTTGGACTATTCCAAGTAAAAGATGAAGAGGTGTCTTCTGATGATAGCTCTAGCAATGCAAAGATAACAAAGACTTGCCAAGACAAGTTTCACGGCACACTTTTCAAATGGCAAAGCCACCTAAATCATCTACCTTCTCATCAAGGAAAAGTGGTGAAGTGTTGAAGGAATCATGCCCAGGCTTGAGTGTTTGAAATGTCAATGTTTGGCACACAAAATGGATGGCTTAACCTTTGCAAAATCATGCCCAAAGAGTGGTAGAAAGTGAAACAAAGAACGCCTAATGGAGAGAGGAAGAAATCAGTCAAACAATGCACCATTTAAATGTGGCAATGCCAAGGCAAAACTCTGCCAAAAATTTCCATGAAGTCACAAATGCATTATGAATCTCCACCCAAAGCATTAAATACTAAATAGTATTTAAGCATAAGATAGGAGTGTTTTTGGCTTGGCAATGCCAGATGAAATCAGCATCCAATTTGGCAAACTCTAGAGTGATCCATGCCAATCAAAAATACTTGAAAATCAGTTAAAAATAAGCATGTTTTAGAAGTGGTAATGCCAGCTTTAAGTTCCTCCTTCAGTTCTAAAACATGGGAATGCCTTTATGAAATTACACCAAGGTGAAAAGCTGTTTTAAAAACATAAGACCAGCATGTTTTGGTTAAGTCCCTGCCACTCTTTTCCCTTGGGTGTGTTTTAGAAGTGGCAATGCCATCATGGATTGGCGCGCACTTTTCTCTTGGCACAGCCACCTCAGAACTCCACCTTGCCCCTTAGTCAGCCAGCATACAAACTCAAACACTTATGTTTAGGAATTAAATTAAGAACCACAAAAAGAAAAGCATGGCACTGCCCTCATTTTAGTTGGCCTATGTTAAAGAAAGCAAGAATTGCCAATATATGCAAACCACCATTCATTCAAATTCACAAATAGGTTTGCTTCTGTTGTTTATAGCAGAAAGCAGGTTTTTTTTCTGACCATTGCAGGTTCAAAGACTGATTTCAGTGACCATGGTGAAGAATTTTCCAACATTGTTGCTGTGGGTGAAGTGTTTCAGCATCAACATTATCCTATTCTTTTTATTCTGACCACCTATTACTGCTGTTCCATCCAAATTCTACTTCCAAGAATTGTTTTTCCATTGCCAGCAAGGTACTTATTTGGTTTTACTTGTCTGTAATGAGCTTAAATTTTGTGCAGCGGGAGTTGGAGAAGGAAGAGTTAGCTAAAAGAACATCCAATTGAAACAATTGGAAAATTTATTGAGAAGTTCAGTTGGCAAATGAGAGATTATTTCTTGACTCAAATTTGGATTTGGATACTGATGACCCGGAATAGCCATTTATAGTTGTTTACTAATTTTGGTTGATGTTTATTTTCAGGCAAAGAATGAGAACCTATTTTAGGTTATTTATATTTAATTCACTGTTTTAGGATAGGTTTGTTTTAAAGTTGTTTTATTCCCACTTTTTATGTAGATAGGAATAGGATTGCTTTAAAGCAGTTCTTTTTGGGATATTTTATTTATATTCTCAAATCCTTAAAAGCTACCCTTTGAAAGCTTATAAATAAGTGCTTTGATCACATAGATTGTTGATGATAGTTGAGTCAGAGTTATGCCACTTAAGCTATTATTCAGTTAAGTTATTTTGTTATTCAGTGATTGCATGTTTGTAATTTCATCAAGGAAATTGAAATGAGATTGCATTTATTCAAGCTTTGTATTGGTGAGATCAGTCTTTCTAATTGTGGCTTAAAATGTAGTTTACTTGTTTGCTTTATGAAATCATTTGATATTCAATTTGTCCAATTTTTTCCTGTTAATGCTGATTTATTGGTCTCTATTTTTTTTTTTGATACGTAAGGATTATATTGTATTTATATTTATAGATCCAAAGTACAACCGTCTGCTATGCAAGTATTAAGCTAATTTCACCAATTCCACCAAGAACCAAAAAAACCATAAAATGTCTGTACGGCTCCTCCAAAATATAGGCCATAGCTTCAAACATTCAATACTTTAAACAATCTACATTTAAACCATTCTAACCAATTCGTGCTTGCATTAACAGAGAAAAAAACTTGCTGCTAAAATACTAATACCATACACTGCCGTTCACAAAAACTTATTCAAAAATGCGAAATCTTCAAACTCCTCCCTCCATTCATCGCTATCAGTCGCCATTAGCCCGAACCATTTCTTCAAGAAGATGACCGCAACCGCTACTATGGCCTGGTGCTTCATCAACCCAGTACCCTGAAGGTCCAAGAGAAACGGAAAAATATTCACCATGTCTTCATCCTTCACCTTCACCACCTCCGATGCACGCGGACATCCTCGCCCTTCCACCACCACCCAAAGGAGCTCATCCATACCACCCAGCAGTCTGGGTATGAACAATTTCCTCATTAAAGTCCTTGCTTCAGCCTTCGGGACCAGATTGTCCAACAGGGAAGCCAAAAAACAAGAAGATATCTGCAAGTTATCGCGCCCATACTCTGTTTCCTCCAAAAAACTTGAACCCAAGACCATTTTGACTACAACTAACACCAGAGGCTCATAGTTGAGCAAAATTCTTTTAAGGCATTGATCTGTTGTGAAACGAAAGGTGGTCAACCTATCCTTAGACTTGAGCGAAATGGGGGTGTCTGAAGAGCACAAAAGATTTACTGAGAGGGGGGGGTGAATCAGTAAATCAATCACAAACTTTTATTTCTTAATCTTTTCAAACTTTTTACAATCAAATTTTGTTATGAACCAATTTCCCAAATTGACACAACTTTATTGAAATAATATTTTTAAAGTAGGCACCAACCTACAGATTTACACCAAGATGATTTAGTAGAATGTAGCCTACAAGGAACACCTAGACCTTTACAAATTTAGTAGACACCTGCCTACAAGGAGCACCAACCCCTAATGCAAGGCACCAATCCTTGACTTGATGGAAGTGAGACTGCCTTCAATCTGATCTGCACAAACCCAACTCTCCAATCTGCTCTATGTGATAAATAATATCACCTTCAGCCCACACAAGGAGATGGGAATCTAACTGAACAGCTAATCTTCAAAAACAACCACACCCAGCCTTGATTTGAACATCAAATATATATATATTTCTCAAGAGTTGCGACCTTCTACTGGAAGGACATACCTCTATTTGCACCCTTTTCAAATCTTCCTCTTAACCTGAATTAGTTCTATTTCTACCTTAATCATTTTGATTTTGTTTTGATTTCTTCTGCTTTGTTTATTTAATCTGTGTGTAAGAATATATTTCAAAGTGTAGATCAACTAAGACACGTCTCTTCAGTCATAACTTTTCAAGAGCAAATCGAAAGAGCATATCTCCTTGTGAAAGAACACGTCTTTTGATAAAAAGATGTCTTATCTGGAAGTGAACACGTCCTCACATGAAAGAACATGTTTTTTAATTAAAAACATCTTATCTGGAAATGAATACGTCTTTTGAAGACCATCAATGAAGAGTCGCCTTTTTTTAGAAGCATGCCTTCTAGTGAGAGACGCCTTGATAAGATTCGATTCTCTTTTTGAAGAGATGTGTTACTTCTTAATAGTCCGCACCACTCTTGCTAATCAATTCTTTTTTATAATTATTGTTTGTCACCATTTTCTGAAGTCGCATTATTTCAGGAAGCATCGCGCCATCTTCTGTTTGCATTATTTTTATCTAGAGAGTTGTGTCTTTTCAAACTCATATCATTTCTTTAAGAAATGATAGTCTTTGTTAATTGCTGCTTTAATTCTTCAAACTATTCTTTATAAGAATAATCTTATTGTTGTTAATAACAAATGTTCTTTTAAATAAATCTTATTTCTTTATTTGTGCGATCTTCTATTCTTGAAAAACTTTATGACTAAAGACAGAATAAATTGTATGTAATCTTTCTTTTATAGCTTTTCATGCATAGAACTTCTCATAGAATTCATTGTGATCTGCTTGAAATCTGTTTTCCCATATGTTGTCTTCAACCATGCTTATGTTGTCTTCAGTCATGCTTAATATCCTCCTTCTATCTTGACATCAATGACAATATTTCCAACAATCTCCCCCTTTGTCATTGATGGCAACCTCTTCAATGACACCCTTGTTTTCAGATGTTCAAATGCTCCCCCTATATCCAATTTCTCCCCCTTTGACATCAATGGCAAGGGGTCTTTAACAATGTCTCACATTTTGTTCCATGAAGCTACAAGGTATAAGATATAGCTCTCCCTGAATGTATACTTCCACCAATCAATTTGATGGTTGTAGGACGACTCTCAATTTGTCCCTTAGATATTCAAATGTATCTCTTGGAAGTGGTTTAGTAAATATATCAGCAGTTTGCTCTTTTGTAGTTATGTATTCTAAACACACTTGTCCTTCTCCTACTTGTTCTCTCAAAAAGTGATACTTAATAGGAATGTGCTTGGTTCTTGAGTGCATTACTGGATTCTTGGAGATATTGATTGCACTAGTATTATCACAATAGATAGTGCAAGGATGATCATACTCCACCTTGATATCTCTTAAAGTTTGCCTCATCCACAAAAGTTGAGTGCAACATGCTGCTGCTGCAATATATTCAGCTTCTACTGTAGATGGAGATACTAATTCTTGTTTTTTTGCTCATCCAAGACACTAGATTTCCTCCAAGAAAAAAAGCTCCTCCACTTGTACTTTTTCTATCATCCACATTGCCAGCCCAATCAGCATCTGTGAAGGCTTCAAGAGTGAAATCATTGCTACTAGGGTACCATAGACCATATTCCATTGTGCCTTTCAAATACTTGAATATATGTTTTACTGCATGAACATGTGTTTCTTTTGGTGCTGCTTGAAATCTTGCCACAACTCCAACAGCTTGCATTATGTCTGGTCTTGTAGACGTTAAATACAACAAACTTCCAATCATTGATCTAAAAAGTGTTTGATTCACTTCTTGGGATTCATCATCTTTGCTTAGCTTACAACCTGTAGCCATAGGAGTGCTTACAGGATTGCAATCTTCCATCCTAAACCTTTTTAACATTTCTTTCACATATTTGGCTTGGGAGATGAAAATACCTTTGCTTGTTTGTGAAATTTGCAGCCCAAGGAAGAAGGATAATTCTCCCCACATTGACATCTCAAACTCTTTTTGCATACATGATGAGAATTCTTTGCACATTTTGTCCTTATCTCCACCAAAAATGATGTCATCTACATACACCACCACAATCAATAAGTGTCCATCCTCTTCTTTGATGTATAAATTGTTGTCTACATCTCCTCTTTTGAAACCTTGCTCTTTGAGATACTTATCAAGTCTAGAATACCAAGCTCTTGGGGCTTGTTTGAGCCCATAGAGAGCTTTCTTCAGTTTGCACACATAATCCTTGTCTTCTGATAGTAGGAAACCTTCAGGTTGTTCAACATATACTTCCTCCTCTAGATCTCCATTGAGAAAAGCAGATTTGACATCCATTTGATACACTTTAAACTTCTTGTGACTTGCATAGGATAAAAACATTCTAATTGCTTCAATCCTTGCAACTAGTGCGAATGTTTCTTCAAAATCTACTCCTTCAACTTGTGCATAGCCCTTGCACACTAACCTTGCTTTGTTCCTTGTGACTTGACCATTTTTGATTTGTTTCTAAAAACCCATTTTGTACCAATTACATTCTTATCTTTTGGCCTTGGTACAAGTTCCCAAGTTTCATTCTTCTTTATTTGATCCAATTCTTCATTCATTGCACTAATCCAATGTTTGTCTTTGCTTGCTTCTCCAAAGGTTTTGGGCTCTACTTGAGATAGGAATGCTGCATGACCATCTTCATTGTAATTCACCATTTTCCTTGTAGATCTACATCTATCTTGAAGAATCAAATCTTCAGGATGGTTCTTTTGAACAAACTTGGAAGGTGTCTTTGGTGTCTTCATGGGAGTCTTTTGTGAAGATTCTTCTTCCTTTGCCTCTTCCTCCTTTTCTTCCTCTTGAGAGTCCTCATCCTCTTTGTCTTCATCATTCATAGTTTGAACATGGTGATCACTTTGTCCAACTTCTTTGAATTGCTTTCCTTCATCAATTCTTACATTAGCACTTTCAACAATTTTGTGAGTTCTTTTGTTGTAGCATTTATATGCTTTACTTTTTGATAAGTAGCCAAGAAAAATTCCCTCATCTGCTCTTGTGTCAAATTTGCCCAAATCTCCTTCATCTCTTCTAATGTAGCAAGTGCTTCCAAAAATTTTGAAGTATTTGACAGTTGCTGGTCTACCTTTCCAAAGTTCATATGGTGTCTTCTCATTGTTCACTCTTATTTGTGCACGATTCAAGATGTAAACTGCTGTATGAATTGCTTCCTTCCAAAAGGAATCTGCTATTTTGGTTTCATTTAGCATTGCCCTTGCCATTTCTTGAACCGTCCTATTTTTTCTTTCTACAACCCCATTTTGTTGAGGGGTTCTTGCTGCAGAAAATTGCCTTTTAATTCCATGCTCTGTGCAAAAATTTTCAAATTCCTTTGATGTGAATTCTCCTCCTCCATCTGATCTAAGACATTTTATCTTGATGTTTGCTTCATTTTCAACCAGCTCTTTGAAAGCTTTGAATTTATCAAAAGCTTCAGATTTTTCTTTCAAAAATGCAACCCAAGTCATTCTTGAGAAGTCATCAATCAGCAACATAAAATATCTTTCTCCATTCATGCTCTTGGATTTGGTTGGCCCACAAAGATCTGTATGTATGAGTTCTAATGGCTTTGATGAAGAATGCTCCTTAGATTTAAAGCTTGACCTTGTTTGCTTTCCAAGTTGACACTCTCTACAAATGATATTAGAAGGTTTTGTTATCCTTGGCATATCTCTCACAGCATTTGATTTGCTAACTTTGACAATATTATCAAAGTTGAGATGGCCTAGCCTCTTGTGCCATAACCAACTTTCATCCTCTTGTACTAGGTTGCAACTTTCACAACTTATCTCCTTTAAGATATACAAATTATGTTTCCTTTCAGCTTGAGCAACCAGCTTTCCATCTTTCTTGATATCACATGTATTAGAAAGAAATGTGATACTATGTCCTTGATCACAAAGTTGACTAACACTTAGAAGATTTTCTTTTAGGCCCTTAACATACAAAACATTTTCTGTTTTTGTTCTCCCATTATCTAGACTAAGTGTTCCTTTTCCTTTTATTTGTTTTCTTGTATTATCACCAAATCTTACTGTTCCTTCATCAGTAGGTTCAAAAGAGGTGAATTTGCTCTTGTCACCTGTCATGTGCTTTGAGCACCCACTATCAATCTATCTTTCTTACTTTCAGCATGTAAGGCGGTTTGAATGAACATTGATTTCTCCTTTTTCTTCCACACTTTGATAGGCACTTCTTTCCTTTTAATGGACTTATCTTCCTTTTTGTTTTGCTTTGGAGAATCATTAAAAACTGTCCTACAAGCTTGTGCTTTGTGCCCAAAGTTATTACAATTGTAGCATAAACTATTATAGTCCATTAATGGTGTGAAAGGATTATAATCTCTCCTAAGGTAGCTAGGAATATTTTTTACTTTATTTTTACAATTTAAGGCTTTGTGGCCAAATTTGTTACATAGAAAACAATACCCATTGAATGTATATGATTGCCTAGTGTTTGATTTTCTTTTAGGATCAGCACTTATCCATTCTTCTTCAACTTGCTTTGAGAAAGTCTTGAAATCTTCTTTGGAGTTAGTGACCTTCTTGGATTGTTCTTCAAAACTACCTCCCATTTTGCTTTGAAGAAAATCTTGAGCCTTCATTAGCCCAATCAACTTGCTGGATTCTTCATCAATCTTTGTGAGTTGAACCTTTGTTTTCTCCAATTCCAACTTTAGCATTGCTATCTCTTGCTCCAGCTTGTTACATTTCATCTCCTTTGTATTGAGTTTGTTTTTCAATTCTTCTTCATTTCTTTCAGCTTCCATGATTTGAGCTCTCAAATCTTCAATGGTTTTGCTTGAATTCTCCAAGTCTTTTGTCATCACTTTGACCTTCAATTTGTACTTGGTAGTCTTCTTCTTCAAATCTTCATTCTTCTTATAAGCATAGTGCAGTTCTTCTTCAAGATCCACTTCCTCTTCTTCATTACATTCTTGATCAATCTTTTCTTCTTCATCAAAATCTTCATCAGCATTTAGTTCTTCACATTCAGCCATGAACAATATTTCCTCTTCACCATTGCTAGAGCAATCTTCACTTTGTTCTTCGGAGGTGCTACTATCTTTCTTTGAATAGAAACTTTTCTTATGTTTTTGAAACTTCTTCTTTGAGTTATTATTGAAATTCTTCTTTCCCTTTTTCTTGTTGCTGATTTCTTTTTCTTCTTCACTAGAGCTGTTTTCATTTTGAGGACATTTTGAGGCATAATGTCCAACTTTTCCACAATTGAAGCACTTAAAAGGAAATTTTCCTTTGTATTTTCCTTTTCCTTTCTTAAGTTTACCCATGAAGTAAGCTTCTGCTTCATCACTTGATTTTTCATCCTTTTCTTCATGCTTGTTCTTGCCCTTTTTGGATGCTTTGAATGGGACTTCCTTTTGTGGTGATCTCCCTTCAATCCTCATCTCATAGGCAGCAAGGATTCCATGTAATTCATCTTTGGTTAGCTGATCCAAGTTTGTTAATTCCTCCAATGCTGCAACCTTGGCTTCAAACTTTGTAGAAAGAGATCTTAGAATTTTGTCAATAATGAAGTCATCCTTGATCTCTTCACCAAGTCCCCTCATGATATTCACTGTTTCATCAACACGAAGGAAATATGAAGCAATATCTTCATCATCCTCCATTTTGAGAGTCTCCAACTTTCTTCTATGAATTTGCAACTTTGCCTTTTTAACTTTTGCATCTCCTTCATAAATATTTTGCAGTTTGTCCCAAATTTCTTTTGCTGATTTGCATCTCAGGACTTTTGTAAACTCAGAATCTGTTAGGCTGCAAAGAAGAGCATGCTTAGCCTTTGCATTGTTTTCACTTCTGTTTTTCCCTGCTTGATCCGTTGGAGGGGTAGCTGGAGGTAAATACCCATCAACAACAGATTGCCACACATCAAACCCAAGTGCATTCAAGTATGCTTCCATCTTGATATTCCAAAAGGCATAATTAGTCCCATCAAAGATGGGTGCTTTCACAGTGTTGCTTAGATTCGCCATATGTGTTCTTAAGGATCTCCTTCAAGCGATTAAGCTTTCAAGAAGGACCTAGCTCTGGTACCAATTGAAGAGCACAAAAGATTTACTGAGAGGGGGGGGTGAATCAGTAAATCAATCACAAACTTTTATTTCTTAATCTTTTCAAACTTTTTACAATCAAATTTTGATATGAACCAATTTCCCAAATTGACACAACTTTATTGAAATAATATTTTTAAAGTAGGCACCAACCTACAGATTTACACCAAGATGATTTAGTAGAATGTAGCCTACAAGGAACACCTAGACCTTTACAAATTTAGTAGACACCTGCCTACAAGGAGCACCAACCCCTAATGCAAGGCACCAATCCTTGACTTGATGGAAGTGAGACTGCCTTCAATCTGATCTGCACAAACCCAACTCTCCAATCTGCTCTATGTGATAAATAATATCACCTTCAACCCACACACGGAGATGGGAATCTGACTGAACTGCTAATCTTCAAAAACAACCACACCCAGCCTTGATTTGAACATCAAATATATATATATTTCTCAAGAGTTGCGACCTTCTACTGGAAGGACATACCTCTATTTGCACCCTTTTCAAATCTTCCTCTTAACCTGAATTAGTTCTATTTTTGCCTTAATCATTTTGATTTTGTTTTGATTTCTTCTGCTTTGTTTATTAAATCTGTGTGTAAGAATATATTTCAAAGAGCATATCAACTAAGACACGTCTCTTTAGTCATAACTTTTCAAGAGCAAATTGAAAGAGCATATCGCCTTGTGAAAGAACACGTCTTTTGATAAAAAGATGTCTTATCTGGAAGTGAACACGTCCTCACATGAAAGAACATGTTTTTTAATTAAAAACATCTTATTTGGAAATGAATACGTCTTTTGAAGACCATCAATGAAGAGTCGCCTTTTTTTAGAAGCATGCCTTCTAGTGAGAGACGCCTTGATAAGATTCGATTCTCTTTTTGAAGAGATGTGTTACTTCTTAATAGTCCGCACCACTCTTGCTAATCAATTCTTTTTTATAATTATTGTTTGTCACCATTTTCTGAAGTCGCATTGTTTCAAGAAGCATTGCGCCATCTTCTGTTTGCATTATTTTTATCTAGAGAGTTGTGTCTTTTCAGACTCGTATCATTTATTCAAAGAAATGATAGTCTTTGTTAATTGCTGCTTTAATTCTTCAAACATCTTTATAAGAATAATCTTAGTGTTGTTAATAACAAATGTTCTTTTAAATAAATCTTATTTCTTTATTTGTGCGATCTTCTATTCTTGAAAAACTTTATGACTAAAGACAAAGAATAAATTGTATGTAATCTTTCTTTTATAGCTTTTCATGCATAGAACTTCTCATAGAATTCATTGTGATCTGCTTGAAATCTGTTTTCCCATATGTTGTCTTCAACCATGCTTATGTTGTCTTCAGTCATGCTTAATATCCTTCTTCTATCTTGACATCAATGACAATATTTCCAACAGTGTCTACCCCAAATAGAGCTACACCCGCAACCGAAACCTCTATCAGAAATTTCGAGGACCCAACCATTCAGCTCCCAATAGTAAGCACTTGACAGAATGACAGCCAGACTTCAACCACAACACTAAACTAGAACAAATGCCCACAGCATTCTGTGCAAGCCTTAAATGAGTACTTCTACCAACCGCCGCCAGCCTCGCCAACGTCCTTCTCCTACGTGCGAGTTGTCTGAATGCAAGTGATGACCCACTTCCCTTTAACTTTCATTATTTCCTGCACCTTGGGAAGATAGATGAGTTGTCTTCCCTATGCATTCGGCTGATTGATAAGACAAGCCAGCTCTCTCCTACCACCACGGCTTTCCACCCGTCACTATCTCCCCCGTACAACTCCAACATGGTCGTTCATGCCACCATCCTCCACCACCTTGGAGGGCACCGTCCCTACCTCCCACTACTAATTTATTGGTCTCTGTTTTAGCCAATAGTAAATTGCATCTATTTTTTGTTCAAATATCTATGTTGCAACTGAATGCTAGTCTCTACTTTAGCCAGTAGGAGCTTTTATTTGTTTGCACTTGAATTATTTTACCCTCCTTCATATTTGAAAATCTCATTACAAGGCTTGACTGTTAATAGTCTGGCACATGTATCTAGGGAAAAAATGTAATCAATTAGTAATTTACATTTATGCAAAAACCTCGATTAAATCTTGTATAGTGTGTATACTTGCAAATTATGTTTATAGTTTTTGTCTAAAGTTAGTTTTAGGTTTAGTTAGATCATAGGGAGCTTACCCTTATAATTTGAAGAATGGCTCTACCATATGTGTTTGTCTATTTGTGTTGTTTGGTAACAAACAAATTAAAACACTAACAATTTTTGGCAACTCTACTAGGGAGAGAGATACAACAAGCCAAGTTTGTAGCAGAGATTTTTATCAACTCCAATTCAAGTCTTTTCACCCTGGCTGATAAGATATACATCAAATCACGAAGAAAGGTAGAGCTTTTTGATCCCACTTTTTAAACACCCACTCAAGCACATTCAAGTAAATATTCATCTTCACCAATGGTTCGTGAACTTATTGGTATAATTGTAGGAAATCGAAATTAAGATAAATAACCATTTTAGACAATGGCTGATAACGCCTATGACAATGATCCCAATGATCCACCTCCACTTCCTCTACCATAGGGTACCAATATTGGTCCCATGGCACTTGCAGCTGGTCATGTCTTTCCACAATGCTCAAGGATATCTCAGCATTCACAATCAGACTTTTTGTTGAAAGCCTAGCTGAAGCAACAATAGAATGGTTCCATCATCTCATTGCAAGTTCCATCACCAACTAGGAGACCATGTAAATGAAATTCCTATCACACTTCAAAACAATTGAGACTGGTCATGTTCTATTTTCTCAACTCTCGATGCAAATAAAGAAAAAAACCTGATGAGGGAGTTTGTAGCACAATTCACGTGCGTCATTGGAAGAATCAATTCAACTCTAAAGCCATCTCTAGAAATACTTCTATAAATGTGCTCCCACCAGAGATTGCTTTCTTGATCAAATCTATTGCAATTGACAAACTAGAAGAAGCTCAAGAAGAGGCAGTCAAGCTGGAAGATGAAATGATAACCCCTAGCAAAATCAAGGAAGGCTCCATCAAGCAAATGGTCCCAAGTTTTGTAGATCCTCCCTTACAAGTAGTGACTAATGTGACTAAAAATGAAAAGATAGTTTCAGCATAATGCTCCAACATAGGAGTATCAAGGGTAGCTTCCAAGGAATAAAAGAAATAATCATCTCATGTTGCCTCCTCCATCTGAAAGACTTGCATTAGAGGCACCACCTGAAATCATCTTAAACACCTTTTGTCCATTCCATGTGAAAGAAGAGCATAGTGCTATAAATTTTCCAAAGATGCTCTAGATGATACACCTTATAGCTAACTCCAAATCAAACAATCAAAGGTTCTTGGGTAACCTACAACATCTTCATGATGAACCCGTCGGCAAACCTATGAAGGGGTGTTTTCAAAACAGACCCATTCATACTGAAAAAGTGGATACTTTCAATAACTACAAATGTTAATTGAGTCAAGATGCTGCAAGGAGGAAAGTGTTTGAAGAAGATCCTTGGAAGGAGATTCCAATGGTGATGTATTTTCAAAACCCTATTTTTTCATCTTCACTAGTTGATGAAGAGTTGACGTTTCCATCTAGCTCACAGGCACTATTCAATTTCCATGATTAAAGGGAACCATCTTTTATGTCAAGACTAGAAGGAAATGCATATCACCTATTTGTTAGAGAAGAGAAAGTCTCAAAAGCATCTAATGAGCCTAATAATGATCCAATTATTTCTACTAAGACAGAAGCCATTGTTTGCACCATGAATAAAGATGCATCAAATGATTTTTTCTTCCCATTTCAGGGACTCTTTTGATAGGAATTATAGCGCATGACAAAGAATAATGTAATAAATAATAAATTAACATGTTAATGTTAATTTATTATATGTCAGTTTTTTGTTAGTTATTAGTTATGAGTTAGTTGGTAGTTAGTGGTTTGGGTAGTTAATAAGGTGAATGGCTATATAAAGCTATTGAATGTAATAATGATAAGTTGAAGATGAATGGTTGATTTGTGGTGTTAGAGCCTTGTGCTCTTTGTTGGTTTCCCATTTTCAATATCTTTGATGGCTGTCCATCAGGCGAAGCAAAAGAAATGGCACAATTGGATGGAAAACAAGATCTTTCATTTGAAGATGATGTGACTCTAGAGGCTTATATTATGTCAAAGGCATGTCTAGAAGATTCATTGTGAGACCTAGACATTTTTTTGAGACAACGTGAGAGTAAATCATCCATTGAATATACAGTGAGTCTTCTCTCCAGTTTTGACTCATCCTAATCTTCAAAATCTCCCAAGAACATCAATGAAGAACTAAGAGTTGACATTTAACAATTATCAATGAATTGATGCTAGGGTTGGATATATATCAAGATGAAAAAATGTTACCCAAACCTTTTGTTCTCACTCCATCCTCTATTTCAAAAAATCACAACTATGCAATTGATACTAAGAAGTTTAATTGTTATCTTCCTAAAATGGATGTGTTTTTTGAAACAAATTGTCTTGATGAAGCCAAGGAGATCCAATTTGTCCTGCCCTGCTAGAAACTAGCAGCCCTTGATTAAAATTGCAGCCTTTATAAATACATAAAATCAGGCATTTAGATTTAAGAAACAGCCAACCCATATTTAATAACAGCAAAGGGGCCAACTAAAATTAAATAAGTCATTTATTAAGGCTGAAAAAAGTTTCAATTTAGGATTATTAAGGCAGCACTTAACTGAAGGAGGTGACTCTTGCAAAACAAATGTTATAAAAGCAATGATTCTAAGGGCAGCGATCCCTGGAATTTAAGATATTAAATTAAAATTAAAAAGCTTCAGATCAGTGATTAAGGAGTAGTTGTGACTCTTCTAGAAAGGCATTAATAATGAAGAGGTGTGACTCCCAAGAAATGAGAGATATATAAAGGACGTCAATTCGCTAGGTGAAGGCATGAAAAAAGGATATATAGAAATCAATTAAAAATCTGGAAAAAGCAGCAGATCGGAAACAAAAGAATAAGATTGGAAATTATAAGAGATCTATTGGATTAAATATTATTGACAAAAATATATTGGGAGATAAGTTTAAATGTAATTATACTATATTTGGGAGATATATATATAGCAATCAATATAAGTAAAGAATAATTATATATATAGATATATATGAATACCAATCAATATAAATAAAGGAATAACTATATATATAAATATGATTGCCAATCAATCAATCGATTGGGATTCAAAAATCCGTAAATTGATTAAGAAAGTATTTGGTATACATTTGATTGTATATGCATTTGAATGTATAATATTTGATAGGCATATAAATATATGTATAGCTAATTTCATAATGACTAATATGCAAGAAGGAGAGATATGTTATGTCTAAATTGGTAAATAAGGGAAATAGTGAATTTATTTATATTATTATAATCTACATCCTTCTCTTTAAGCAATCATGTGTAGGGTTTGCAAAGAAACATGTTAGGGAAAGGCGGTATGGGAATTGTCTTGGTTGGATGTTCATGCCACTTGGATGTTCTCACAAAGTAAGTACACCACCCTAAGTTGGATGGAAATGTCTTAGTTGGATGTCCCTGCCACTTGGGGCCAAGGAGTGTATGAGCATGCCTTTGGGCTTACTTGTGATGAATAGTTTTTCTAGTGCCCTATCATGCGTTTCTCTCCAATCCCTACCATGATTGGTTATTGAAAAGAATCTATGGATTGGATTCAAGTTTAAGTTGTTATTCAATATTTCATAAATGTTAATAATTCATTTATTCTTAAGTTCAATATTTATTATATAATTTACTATGGAATATTATTTGTAAAACAATTTTATGTTGTGTAATGGTCACTTAAGGAAAATTCAAGTATACGCCAATTAGGGGACATTACAATTGGTATCGGAGCCTTAATCTTGCCAGCCTGCGAGACAAACCTCCTTTAACCACCATTCAATGAGTATTAACCATTCAGCCCTCTTCTTAAGTAAATCAAAAAAATAAAATCAAGTGGGCCAACATTGCATTTCTATATGTGTGTCTTTCACATGTCTGCTTTGTGTCTTACATGTATTTATGTGTATGCTTCGTGTCTTACGTGTATTTATGTGTATGCTTCGTGTATTGTGTGTATTTATGTGCGTGCTTCATTTATTACGTATATCTATGTGTTGCTTCATGCTTGATGGATCTTCAACAAGTCTACTCCATGTGTGTTTATGATTACTTTATGCTTAAAAATTATGAAAATGCCAAATCTATAAAAGCTTTATCTGTCAAATGCTTCTTGGGTTGAGAAGCACTAACAAATTAACTTATTTAAAATTAAATTATTATTAGTCTCCAAATGCAACAATGAATAGTTGTAACTATTGAAGTGAAAAGGTGTGACTCCCTCAAACTTGAGATATAAAAGAGAGAGCATTTCATTTGAGAAAGACATCCATAACATGTAATATCCCCAAATAGGATACTAAAAGTAAACAATAATTTCTGCAACTAGGGCACAAATCTAATAACAAAATCTTTCACAAACTAGGGCATAAATCTAAAACTTATTCCCATTAAAGTAGCTCCAAACAAACTCAAAAAAAATTATCAGATTTCAGATCAGATTTACAACTGAAAAATAGAAAATTTTGATTATTACAATGCTCAGAAAAGTGACAATTTAAACCCTTATAACTGCCCAGAAATTTTCAGAATTAAATATCAGATATTTTCATAAAGTAAATGTGCAGATTTCATACCAAAAAGTTCCAGATTTGGGTCAGAATATTTTCTAACCCTAGCCGACCCTCCAAAAGTAATGTTGGGCTCCCAAAATGATCAGCAATAAGTCTGAAATTGATGCTCTTTAGCAGCCGTCCATAGGAAACTCAGGAATGACTGATTTGTAGCAGTGAATGCTCCTAGATCTGAGTATCCAGCACTGATATACTTCTTAAATTTGGCCTTCAAACCTGATAAATTCTTGGAGCCCAAATAAGCAATGTGCTAGGGTTTCACAAACCGAAGTTCTTCCACCGAAACACACTTTCTAACTAGGGAGAGCCCGTATGTCTCACCGAAATCAAGGATATTTAAGGGTTTCAATCCTCAAGCCAAGTTGCAGCAGCAATAAGCAAAAAACTTTATCACATTATGCCTCAAAATGAGCCTTTAGGGTGTTATATAACAACTCATAACCATAGGATTTAATCTCCACCCTCCATCTTAACATCTTTAATCCAAAGGCTTGCATTAAAACCCTAAAAATATGTTCTTATCAGCTCCTAGAAGTTGGACGCCCCCTTTAGGCTAATTAGCACATGTTTTAAAGATGTCATTTAAGTACATAAAAAAGGGACAATTTAAGTCCCTTGGCTAGGCATCACTTTAAGTTGCCTAAAAAGATGTGCCCAACATAAAATAACTCAAGTTCCCTTAAAATAACTTAAGTTCACTTAAGTTGCATTATAAGACGTGCACTCAACTTAAAATTAGAATTAAGAACAAGCCAAGGACTTCATTTCTTACCCAATAACGCTCTACGTCCTCTTCCTCTTGGGTAAACCAAGGAAAGGATAGCTAATTTGCTGCTAATCATCTTAATTTGAGTTGGGGCCATTGCAGTCCTCCCCACCCAAAGAATGCTTGTCCTCAGGCATTTGAAGGCTTGGATGCTTAAGTATCTCCTCTCCTTCCCATGTTGCATCCTCCAAAGGCAAGTTTTTCCATTCGATAAGATATTCAAAAATTACCTTATTCCTCAACCTTTTCTCCCTTACTTGCAAAATTGTTTCCGAAATAAGTATCAATTTACCTTCTTCATCCATGGGAGGCAACTCCGTACTGGGTGTCACATGTTGTCCAAGAGCCTTTTTGAGACATGAAACATGGAATAAATTGTGGATCTTGCTTGTAGAAGGCAGCTCCAGCTGATATGCTACTTCACCAATTCTCTTAGTTATATTGAAAGGCCCATAGAATCTAGGTTTAAGCTTTTCCACCCCACTTACTTTCAAGGAAGATTGTCTATAAGGTTGAAGATGAACAAATACCAAGTCTCCCACCTCAAAAGACCTCTCAACTCTATAGCGATCAGCATATTTCTTCTGTTGTTCTTGTGCAATCTGAATATTCTCCTTGAGTGCTTTGAGAATGTCTTGATTTTCTTTAGCCCACTCAAGAGTTTTTGGAGCTCTGGAATCAGAAAAAACCAAAACCAAATCCACAAATGTAGATGCCTCATAGCCATACAAAGCTTTGAAAGTATTCATGCCAATGCTCATGTGATACGTAGTGTTGTAACAAAATTCTGCCAAATGTAACCATTTTGCCCATGCTTTTTGTTGTCCCAAAACATAGTACCTCAAATAACCTTCAAGGCATTTGTTAACAATTTTAGTTTCACCATCTGTTTGAGGATGATAACTAGTGCTATGATCAAGTTCCGTTCCAACCAACTTCATCAATTCTTGCCAAAAAGTGTTGATGAATATGCGGTCTCTATCACTTACAATCCTCTTTGGCACTCCATGAAGTCTGAAAATTTGCTCAAAAAACAGGCCAGCAACTTGTGGTGCTTTAAATTCAAAAGGCATTGGCATAAGATGAGCATATTTAGTAAGTTTGTCCACCACAACAAAAATACAGTCCTTACCATTCACCTTAGGCAGCCTCGTAATAAAATCCATAGATATTTGTTCCCATTTCTGATTGGGAATAGGAAGTGGTTGTAGCAACCTTGCTAGAAAAAAAACTTCAGCCTTGTTTCTCTGGCACTCTAGACATTCCCTTACATGTTTAAGAACATCATCTTTCATAACCTCCTATGAAAATCTTTCACAAATGTACCCATATGTCTTCAAATAACCAGGATGGCCAACAAGTTGACTGTTATGAACAACAATAAGAATCTTATGCTTTAGCTTACTTTCAGGCACTAAGTAGATTTTATCCTTGTAATAGATGATGTTATTCAGCACTTTATATCTTTCATCATCAACTTTACCATCTAAAATTTCACAAGCATGTTGATTCTTTGAATATTCAGTTCGTATGTGATCCTTCCAAGTAGCTGAAATTTCTAGGAGTGAGCAAAATGTAGAATTTCTAGACAATGCATCAACAACAACATTATTTTTCCCTTTGACAAATTCAATGTCAAAATAATACCCTTGTAACTTACTTACCCAACGTTGTTGTCTCTCATTTAGGCCTTTTTGCTCCATAAAATACTCGAGGCTATTATGATTAGTCCTCACTATAACTTGTTGCCCACAAGATATTGCCGAAACTTTTCTAGTGCGTTCATGATTGCTAACATCTCCTTATCATATGTAGAGAAGCTCCTTTCAACTTCATTCAATTTTCGGCTCTCATAAGCAATGGGATGCTTGTCTTGCATCAAAACAGCCACAATACCAATACCAGATGCATCACATTCAAGCACAAAGGGTTTAGAGAAATTTGATAAAGCCAAAACATGACAAGTACTCATTACCTTCTTAAGCTGATCCATGATTCTTTGAGTCTCATTTGTCCACCTGAAAGCATCCTTCTTGGTCAAATCTGTCAAAGGAGAGGTTAATGAAGAAAACCCCTTCACAAACCGTCTATAGTATGTGCATAGACCAACAAAACCCCTCAATTGTGACATGTTCTTGGGTGGTGGCCAGTCAAGTATAGCTTGAATCTTTTCTCTATGTACCTTCACTCCACCATTCCCAATGACATATCCCATGTACAATAGCTCAGTCATATCAAACTCACATTTAGAGGATTTTACAAAAAGAGAATTAGCTACTAAGATACTCAATACCTCATCAAGGTGTCGAAGATGCTCTTCCCACGTCTTGCTTTATACTAATATGTCATCAAAGAAAACCAGCACAAATTTCCTCAACTGCTTATTGAACACATGGTTCATGCAAGACTGAAAAGTAGCGATATTCCAAAGGGCATCACCAAATACTCAAAATGCCCATAGTGACACTTGAAAGTTGTTTTGTGTACATCTTGCTCTCAAACTCAAATCTAATGGTATCCTGAATGAAGATCTATTTTGGAAAAATAGACCGCTCCATGTAGCTCACCCAACAACTCATCAATACACGGAATAAGATACTTATTCTTGATGGTCTTCTTATTAAGCGCATGATAATCTATGCACATCCTCATCGTACCATCCTTCTTCACCAAAACAACAGAGGAAGCGAAAGGACTAGAGCTAGGCCGTATATGTCTTGCATCCAACAATTCCCGAATAGTCTTCTCAATCTCATCCTTGAATCGTTTAGGATGACGATAGGGATTCGTAACCACTGGTTTACTGTCCACAAGCTCAATGACATGCTCAAATCCACGATCTGAAGGTAGTCCATATGGTAAATATGAAAACATCAAACTATGCTTGTCCATCATGCCCTATATGTCCACATGATATCTACGTTGTCTTGTATCCGAAGACTTATCTGAAATAAAACACTGCACTACCCACTCAACCTTTGAATGCCGAAAAATTCTCTCCATCCTCTTAGCTGAAATAACTCTAGGTCCCTCTGAAGATAAGCCTCGTAACACCACCTTCTTACCATTTGCAACAAAACTACATGGTTTTAAAGTCCGTAACATATGGACTTATAGAATGCAACAACTGAACACCCAAAACAACATTGGTGTCCTCAATGTCAATCACATAGAAATCATCAGTAAGGGTGTAGTTGCCCAAAGACATACTCAATTGTGGCACAAAATTAACACAACACAATGTACTATTTGTTGTCTTCACTCAGAAGCCATCATGCTCTTCAACTTTCAAACCCCGCTTCTTCACATAGGACACATCAATGAAGTTGTGGGTGGCCCCACTATCAATCAATACAATAACTCATTGTCCTTGTATGACGCCCTTAACTCTGAAGGCATTATAATGAGGAGTGGTCAAGAGAGTTGCAATCGCACCCTCCATTTGTGTCGAGTCATGTTGATACTCATCTGCGCTTGACTCCCCATCCATCTGCTCCTGCTACTCATCATGAACCTGGGTTTCCTCCAACTCATCATCACTAGGCTCCTCGAAGACCTCAATCCAATGGGCTTTGCCCCCATTCTTACACTTATGTCCCATTGTCCAAGGCTCACAACAATCATAGCAAAGCTTCTTCCATCTTAACTTATCCCTCAAATCATGAGATGGCCCACCACCTGGCTTGGATATCCCTCCTGCTGGTCTAGTATACTCTAGTTTCTTGTCCTTTTGTGGCCAATTCTGTGGTGAGGTTTTCTACGAAAACTTACTAGGGAACCTAGCCTGTGGTGTAGATAACTCCATATTCCTTGCACGCTTAATAACATCCTACAAGGATGGTGGATCAAAAGCTTTGACCCAACCTCTGAGAGGTTCTGACAAACCCTCTATGAACCAAGAAATCAACCTCTTCTTGGTCACATCAAAAACCATAACTAATATTCGTTGAAACTCTGAAATGTATAAATCAAGTGTCCCAACTTGTGTCAACTGAGCCAACTCCCTGGAGTGTGCCTCTGAATCCTTACGGTCAAACCGTTCTATCCATGTCCTTGTGTCACTAAACCTTGATACCACCACTCATGTGCAACTCCTTCGAGGTGAAGGGTAGCAAACTTGATGGCCTCAACCTCCTTCATTTGATTCAAAGCAAGATAAGTGTCCAATTTCTGGACCCAAGCTCTAGCCGTACACTTGTATGATCCATCAAAACTAGGAAGGGATAGTTTTCCCAACCTCTTTTGCAACCCATAATTTTGCTTTCCTTGATTTTGTTTTTGCTTGGGCTTTGTGCGCTTGGTGACCTCCAAGTAGTCCCTAAAAGAGATGGCTGATTGAAAATCCAATACCAAAGCTTGATACTTAGCAAGTATTTCAGCATCCTCATTATTTTCAATAGGTTCCTCTTGTGTAGGTTCATCTTCTTGTATGAAAGTAGGCATGAATGGTCTAGATTGTGACGAACCCATGGATTTGCTGGAAGAGCATTCCTTATTTTCTGCAGTTTTGCTATTTACTTCCCTCTCTATATGCACTAAAGACCTCCCATATGTTGTGTTATGAACCAACTGACTTAAATAAAGATTGTTATCATGTAATAGCCTCACCATTTCTGAAAACATTTGTTCTCCTTCTTCTTCATTTGATGGTGGTGGCTGATTGGGATCTACCATTGATTCCTTTAGCTTTTCCAAGCTATGACCACCCTTTCCACACATGCAGTCAACCCAAACAAGCTGCCAAGTTCTTGCAGCTCTAACACCGCTGTAATATCCTCAAATAGGATACTAAAAGTAAACAATAATTTTTGCAACTAGGGCACAAATCTAATAAACAAATCTTTCACAAACTAGGGCATAAATTTGAAACTTATTTGCATTAAAGTAGCTCCAAACAAACTCAAAATTTCTGATCAGATTTCAAATCAGATTTACAACTTAAAAAAAGAAAATTTTGATTATTACAATGCTCAGAAAAGTGACAATTTAAACCCTTATAACAGCCTAGAAATTTTCAGAATTAAATATCAGACATTTTCATAAAGTAAATGTGCAGATTTCATACCAAAAAGTTCCAGATTTGGGTCAGAATATTTTCTAACCCTAGCCGACCCTCCAAAAGTGATGTTGGGCTCCCAAAATGACCAGCAATAAGTCTGAAATTGATGCTCTTTAGCAGCTGTCCATAGGAAACTCGGGAATGACTAATTTGTAGCAGTGGATGCTCCCAGATCTGAGTATCCAGCACTGATATACTTCTTCAATTTGGCCTTCAAACCTGATAAATTCTTGCAGGCCAAAAAAACAATGTGCTAAGGTTTTACAAACTAGAGTTCTTCCACCGAAACACTCTTCTGACTAAGGAGAGCCCGTATGTCTCACCGAAATCAAGGATACTTAAAGGTTTCACTCAAGCCAAGTTGCAGCAGCAATAAGCAAAAAACTTCATCATATAATACCTCAAAATGAGCCTTTAGGGTGTTATATAACAACTCATAACCATATGATTTAATCTCCGCCCTCCAGCTTAACATCTTTAATCCAAAGGCTCACATTAAAACCCTAAAATATGTTCTTATCAGCTCTTAGAAGTTGGACGCCCCTTTAGGCTAATTAGCACATGTTCTAAAGATGTCATTTAAGCACATAAAAAGGGGACAACTGAAGTCCCTTGGCTAGGCATCACTTTAAGTTGCCTAAAAAGACGTGCCCAACATAAAATAACTTAAGTTCCCTTAAAATAACTTAAGTTCACTTAAGTTGCATCAAAAGACGTGCACTCAACTTAAAATTAGAATTAAGAACAAGCCAAAGACTTCATTTCTTACCCAATAATGCTCTACATCCTCTTCCTCTTGGGCAAACCAAGGAAAGGACAGCCAATTTGCTGCTAATCATCTTGATTTGAGTTGGGGACATTACATAACATCATTGAAGAATTCAATTGAGAATAGAACCTTAAGTGATTTTGCAAATAAATTAAATTAGGTTCTCAAAGAATAGTGATGATGTGAGAAAGGTTGTGACTCTTCAAACGAAAGGTTGTGAACTTGTGACCCTTCAAATGTGAAAGACTAAGATTCCCTTCACAATAAGATATAAAAGGGGAATCATCTCCTTGTGAAGAAATTCTCAATAGGAAATCAATTTAGAAGTAAAGTATTATTCTCAAAAGGCAGCCATCAAGGGTGGTGACTCATTGATTGTGAACGGTGGTGACTCCTTCAAGAAATGGATATAAAAGATAATTCAATTCATTGACATTCAATAAGCAATCATCACTCACCTATCCTTCAAGTAATCAAGCAATCAACATCATCTATCTATCAAGAAATCAAGCAATCATCACTCATCTATTCATCAAGAAATTAAGCAATCAAAATATCAAAAAGATTCCCAAACAACTCAACATAGTTAATGATAAAATTAAACAATATAACTTGATTTTAAAATCCACATGTTGTCATCACTAGTTGTCACAAAAATCTAGGCATAACTAAGATTCAAAGATGGATTTAGATTATCATACCTTCAAAACTTCGAGATATAAGTGCATCAAGATATCATCTTGACCTAGGACAGTCAACCTCTTAAAAGCCAAACAATAACATAAAAGTCCACAAAAATATTCCAAACAATCTACAATGATTTATCTAGATAATTTGTCTTACCCATAACACCCCATTTGAAACATCATAGAGTGAATTATTATCAGCATGCCTAGTCTAAATTCAACAAAACCCTGATATGCCAAAACAACATTGAGAGGATGTAATGAAGACAACTCAATTCTCTAGGAACCTACAAATTTGGACTCTCAAGAGAACTTTAGAGAAATGTTGGAAATCTAGGATAGGGTATATTCATCAAACTTCATGGAGGAGCACAATTGTTCTAATAAAGAGTAATTTGTTCTATTCATTTTGGACAAGATCATAACGCACAATCAAATCCATAACATATGTTCTATCCCACTCATAGAAACAATGGCGATGCATGGATCAACCTTGTAGCCTACAAAATTGATCTAGTGAACTTGTCTTATAAACCAAATTCACTTCTATATGTAATATCTAGAGTAGATCATTTCATCCAAGGGCCTTCTTCTCTTAAGTCCTTTTCTTGACCAAAGTAACTCCACATTCATGATTAAAGATCAAGGATATCAGTATTAGGCACCTTAGATAAATTTGATCCAAGCAAGTTACATCCAAATTTGTTACATAAGTCTGTTTTAAGTTACATTGTGAGCCTATAGCCCAGGATCATTTTCACCTCTTAAACTTGGGGAAAAAAAATTGATGATGATTTGAACTAGGTGGAATAAAACAGTACTTTTCTGAGATACGAAAATCATCCTAGTGTTAAACATGGGAATATGTCAAATCTTCACAAGAGGAGTGACAACCTCCCATTGATATGGAAATTGGATGTTAGTGACAATCTACAAATTTAAGTTGTATGAAGTGTTTGTGGGTAATAACTGTTTGCTATGAATTCCAAAATTTTGTTCATCTTTTTCTTGCACTTGTTTTTGGACTTGATCAATCCAATAATCTTGCACTTGAGTATTATTTAGGAAGTTATAAGATGTTATTAACTACCTTTGAGTCTATGACAAGATATATGTTGAAAGATGTTTGACTAGGTTAAGTGTTACATAAACCACATAAGCTATTTTACACCCTCATTAGAAACGAACTCGCCTCAAAACTGGGTTTGATGATACTTTATCTAAGGGAAGTTGACATTTGATTGTTAGAGAGAAAGGATACAACATGTAGTAAAGGAAATCTAGATCCTTTTACTCAAATGCAAAGGAGGTTTTGCACAAAGGAGTGAGATCTCAATATTCAAAACACTCCCAAAATTCATCATGACAAAGGATGAAACATTTTTTCCATCATCCTAGATTTCAACAAGGGTAACCAAGAGTTTGTAATCTTTGCCTTGGATCTTTGTGGTAATGAAATAAGAGAAAACTTGTCTTAATAACAAGTCTTGCCAATTTCCAACTCTTGGTTTTTGTTGTTGTGCATTATTAGGAAATAGAAGTACCTAAGCTAGAAGAATAGTGGACAATAAGTTGTCCTCATACTTTAGAAGATAGTATTAACTTTATTGGTAGTCAAGATGAGGTAAATATACTAACAACTACTCTCCAAGGACATCATTGTTGTCACTAGCTGTAGATTTTTCAATTCTTGATGATATCAAAAGGAGTGATGTCTAAGAATTACAAATCTACAAGGTTAATTAGGGGTCTTGGTAACTTGAGGAACATCATAGAATTGAAATTGCTTGTGGACAAGCAATCTTGGGAAGGGCGGACTGCCATGCCCCCGCTAGAAACTAGCAGCCCTTGATTAAAATCACCACCTTTATAAATACATAAAATCAGGCATTTAGATTTAAGAAACAACCGACCCATATTAAATAACAGCAAAGGGGCCGACTAGAATTAAATAAGTAATTTATTAAGGCCAACTAAGTTTCAATTAAGGATTATTAAAGGCAGCTCTTGACTAAAGAAGGTGACTCTTGCAAAAGGATTGTTAATAAAAGCAATGATTCTAAGGGCAGCGATCCCTGGAATTTAAGATATTAAATTAAAATTAAAAAGCTTCAGATCAGCGATTAAGGAGTAGTTGTGACTCTTCTAGAAAGGCATTAATAATGAAGAGGTGTGACTCCCAAGAAATGAGAGATATATAAAGGAGGTCAATTCGTTGGGTGAAGGCATGAAAAAAGGATATATGGAAATCAATTAAAAATCTGGAAAAAGCAGCAGATTGGAAACAAAGGGATAAGATTGGAAATTATAAGAGATCTATTGGATTAAATATTATTGGCAAAGATTATTTGGGAGATAAGTTTAAATATAATTACTATATATATATATATGAATACCAATCAGTATAAATAAAGAATAGTTATATATATAAATATATATGAATACCAATCAATATATATAAAGAATAATTATATATATAGATATATATGAAAAACAATCGATATAAATAAAAGAATAACTATATAGAATATATATATATATGATTGCCAATCAATCAATTGATTGGGATTAAGAAATCAGTAAATTGATTAAGAAAGTATTTGGTATGCATTTAATGTACAATATTTGATAGGCATATAAATATATGTATAGCTAATTTCATAATGACTAATATGCAATAAGGAGAGATATGTTATGTCTAAATTGATAAATAAAGGAAATAGTGAATTTATTTATATTATTATAATCTACATCCTTCTCTTTAAGCAATCATGTGTAGGGTTGGCAAGGAAACATGTTAGGGAAAGGCGGTATGGGAATTGTCTTGGTTGGATGTTCCTGCCACTTGGTTGGAATTGTCTTGGTTGGATGTTCCTACCACTTGGGGCCAAGGGGGGTTATGACCATGCCTTTGGGCTTGCTTGTGATGAATAGTTTTTCTAGCGCCCTATCATGCGTTTCTCTCCAATCCCTACCATGATTGATTATTGAAAAGAGTCTATGGATTGGATTCAAGTTTAAGTTGTTATCATTATTTCATAAATGTTAATAGTTCATTTATTCTTAAGTTCAATATTTATTATATAATTTACTATAGAATATTATTTGTAAAACAATTTTATGTTGTGTAATGGTCACTTAAGGCAAATTCAGGCATACACCAAGTAGGGGACATTACACAATTTGCCCAATGCCCATCACAATGTGAGGATGTTTACAAGGATTACTTCTAGAGATGGATATTTCCTGCAGCATGTTCATTTTGAGGATGCATTAGAAAATCATTTACTACTCCTTTTGTGCCAAAAAATGAGACATTCCTTCAAAATGTATACTTTGATAATGATCTAATGCTTGAAGATTTTGATTTGAATGGGTTGTCAAATGAAGATTCAACTAATAAGAATGATGAAGTGTTGCCAGCTCAAGGCGCACAACCAATACCAATTGTAAATTTGGAAAGCCAAGAGCAAGTGATGGAGATTTTTTTCAATAACTTCAATCTTTCTCAAGGAATGATGCTTTGATTGAGTCAAGATTGAGTATGCCAAAGTAATGGGTGAGGAGGATCAAATCAGATATGTGGTGATCACTATTCCTAAAGATGTGCTACAGCCACAAGATCTTGCTAGATACCTTCAAAAGGAAAGGCCGGTACTTCGTCTCTCGTGAACTCAGAAGGTTAATCGGCCTCACTATTTGCAAAACACTTTTATAAATTCAAAATTGATTGTTAAAGGAATCTACTATATTAATTGGTAATAAAATATCGTTATGCAATTATGATATATATAGTTATTCTTAATTTATTCTTATACCTTCAAGAAGCTCATGAGCCGAGAGGCATATGAGTGCTCCCAGGCTTGTTGAGGAAGGCAATCTTTATGCATCTTATCAAGCATGCCACCCCAAGATGAAGCGCTCATGGGTTGGGAGGCGAATGAGTGCTCCTGGCTTGATCAAGGAGGATGAAGCACCTCCAAGGTGGACTAAGGGATGAAGTGGACTTGAGATGCTACCATGTTCGTGGACCAGGAGGCGGATGAGTGCTCCTAGGCTTGAGGTACCTCTCAAGTACGCCATCCTCAAGATGGAGAGCTCATGGGCCAGGAGGTGTATGAGTACCCCTGGGCTTGAGGGTCTTCTCAAGTACGCCACCCTGAGATGGATGGACAAGGATCCACCCATGCTCTCGCAATACAAGGACAACCATCCTTGAGATCACGGTTTGCAAGTACTTCAAGTGAATTCCTAATATGATTGGCTATAGGAATATACTTTGGAATAACCATTAATGATGTTAAGATATTTTGAATCCAAATGTTAATGATGCTATGAACTATAGATCTAACTATTATGATGTTTTAGCTATGATGTAGTGCTCTCAATATTATAATATTTTATGTGTTAATCTGAATATAACCATAAAGTTTATACTTGTTACTACTAATATCAGTTTTTAGTGATTATTACTGTTTGCAAGCCTAAATTTAGGAATATCCCAAAAGGGGACATTACACAGTGACTTAAACTTTGAAAGATACATGTACAAGCTTTAGTGGGGTTCTAAAACATATAGAATAGACCCAACCATGTGCTCATTAAATTGCACAAAGATGGAGAATCCAGTAAAAGATAAAAAGGATATGTGTCAAGCATAACTTTTAGTTTTGGGAATACTGTAGAAATTTCTGCACTAGAAATATAATTGAGTCCCTACTGTTCTTACCATTAGCTAACAATGACTGGTTGCTCATGTATCACATCTCCTTTTGTTAATGGGCTGGTCATGAATATACAATGTGTGTGTGCATGGTATCTTGTGAGCTTTCGGGTCCTTTAAATTTTAATAATAAGGTATGATTGCCAACTTTGCAGCAGTCAAGCCAAGAACTCTTTTACAGATCAATCGAAAGTTTTCAGTTATCATTCCCATTTTTCTTGCCAAAATCAAATCTAATTGTACCTCTCATCTTTACTGTCAAATGCCATAAGTAAGACTTGCATAAAGATGCATGACAAGGTCAGGACTTGGGAACGTTTGAAGATGATGTTGTATAACAAGATCGGTTGGGCTGAAAGACTGTAGAGTGCAGAGTCAGACACATAGTGCATGATTGGTGAACATAGTATGGGCAATAAAATGAATATTGGATACACCTTGCAGCCATTATTTTGTGTTGAAGTTTATTTTTATTAGACTTACTTGTCTACAAGAAAAAGATAGAAAGTTTGGACTAAACAAAAGAAACTAGATATGCTACCATGAATTTAGTCAAAAAGTTTGGTGGGCCCATAAATCTTTGAGAACAGATGGTAGTGGATGAGTGAGCATTTACAGTATGATGCTTCCTTTTAGTAACAAAATAATTTTCTATTTGCATTTTTTGGTTTACCACTTGTAAATTTGACAGGTTATGGTCTTTCACTCCTAGAATTTTATTTGCAGGGAAGCTCCCTAGTAAATTTATACCTTCAACAAAGTAGATTACTTTTTTTCTCTTCCACTGACAAGCACTTGGCATGTGGACCACAAGAATTGAAGTGCAGAAAAGTTCTAAATAAAAGTTCCAAAGTTTACTGAAAACCATCCATTTATTAGCAAGTGGCATAAACAAGTTCTTGTAACTGGCAATTGAAGGGTTCTTGAGAACTTTGTTTTTACCTCTCCCCCTCCTGAAAATAGCTGAGCACGAAAGCAAAGTGCAAGTCCCCAGTTATACAAAGACCTTACATCATATTTATCCAACAGCAATGCTTTCCGGTACTTCCTTCCAGCTTCAACCAGAAGCTTATCACACTCTTCACACACCTGATGTAAAGTTTCTGCAATTGTCTCTCTGTCCATCATAGCTAGCCTAAACTCATCAGGCTGGTATCTCCATGCCTTTTTAGACAAGGAATAATCTCTTGATTGAAGCGAACTCCTTAACTCCTGGCTTAGTTTTAGTTTAAGTTCTCCATGAACAAGCAAGGTGTTCCCCCACTGTCCTACAGCTACCAAGCTTGAAGGGTCAAGAGCAGCAGCTGTAGAAAATATATCTGCAGCCTCATATAACATGCTTTCAGCATCACCTACTTCAGATTTTCCTTGCAAGCCTTTTTTAGCCTCTTTCAAAAGGGCTCCTCCCTTGTCTAAACACATTTGAAAGAATTCCTTCAAGTTTTCTGAGAATGGTAAATCTTGGGCCTTGAGGCTTTCTGAATGCTCTGATTGACATGAATTGGCTGCAACCTTTCTCTGACTAACTGCAGCTTGGGTGTAACAGTCAGAATCAGAATTGTCCACCAGAGATATCCTCTCTGCAACACCATTCTGCTCTCCATATATGTCATTGACGTTTCCTCTGCATTCATGACTACCACCTTGTGTGCTAGTTCTTGGTTCTTCAATCATGCTTGCTTCGGAAAAATTCAAGGACTTCTGAAGAATATTTGTTCCATCTAAGCAAATTGAAGAGGATTTATCTGTTTGCAAAAGCCCGTGTTCAATTACTATCCCTTCATTTTCTGTATCAGATGATGTCATGGGGTTTTTTACTGTCTGCTTTATCCCACTAGATGGCATTGGAACATTGACATGATTATTACGGGCCTGAGAGTTTCTTCTTGTGTAATTATGTAATACATTCTGTTGCTCTGCATATTCTTCATTCAGATGTTCTGCTGGTTGGCTGATCATTCCCCTATAGTTATAAGGACTTTTTTTGCCTTCTAAACCAAGTTCCTCAAGTCGCTTGCTACTTCCTAACTGTAAGAAAACAGATCCATCTTTATGAGGAAGTTGATCCCTCTCATACCCACAATTAATTGTGGAAAGCTCCTCTGTAGGACTTTCATCTGAATTTTGTGAATATGCTTTCCTTCTCCATTCTTCAACCTGGTTGCTGTCTCCCTTTCTGCTCCTTTCCAAATCAGCAATGTTAATTTCTCTTTCCTCGCCGTGAGCACTCTGGACAGGACTAGGGTGAGTTTTCCTTCCATTAAACTTACCCTGTCCTAATTCAGCAACTAATGATTGTTGTGAGTATCCGTTGGTGCTCAAATCCTTCGTTCTTGATTCAGATGATTTTCTTTCGCTTTTACGTAAAGTTTTGTCCTTGGTCCCTGCTACAACAGGTGAAGTTTTAGAAACAGTATATCCGAGTTTTGAGTCTGATACTACTTCTTCATCGAGTCCATCCTCTTCAAGAATCCGTCTCCAAATGTGTGGTTCCAGCTTGAACTCTTTAGACGAAGATTCAGGTTGAGTAGATTTATGGGATTTTGAGACTGCTACCTTAAATGTTTTTAGACATTGCCAAAGCTCACCAAAACTGATATCATTATGCACAGGAAGAGTTTCCTGTGCACTCTTGTCTAAAGATAAAAAATTTAGCATTACATCATACAACATTGCAAACTGATTTGTTAAGGAAGATTTAATGTCATCATGCTCTGAGGAGCTTCTGTTCGAATTAGGTGTAGTAGTAGACCTAGACCTAGACCTAGAGCTATTATCCTGTGTGGTATAATCATGAAAGAAGAGTAGCAACATAAACCCACAGAGTGGCAAGCACACCCACCACAATGCTCTGGGCCTTGTAACTGACCAGGCAAACACAACTCCAAAACCCATTACAAGTAAAGATTTCCCTCTATCATTTTCCCAGTTTTGCAGCCAATCTCCTACAATACCATTCTTCGATCTCAAATCATTGGAATGATCCAAATCATCCCACCCACCATACTCACCCTTGACCAAACTGCAACGACATGCAATTAACTGGATTTTTTTATTGCGTTTGGATTTGAATATGCGGTTGGTTCTAAATTTCAGTATAGGAGGGCTAACTATAGGGCGGTAATGAGTAGTAGTGTAATATGGTAATGCTAAGCTATCCATAATCTGAAATAAAATGTTTCGGCCCAGACACACCATACCTAGTTATTACCGATCCGCAAAACCACAACCATTTGAACTTGCAGTTGTAGAATACCTCCTTTGCCTCATGGCTGCTGATCTATGTCCACCAATCATGCAGCTCAACAATTATAATAAGACTTCGGTTGCTAAGTTCAACATCCCATGGTTCTGCCCAATCCTATATTTTTCCTCTGGCTGACATTTACAATGGGAGTTCTGCGCTTGTAATCATCCAGGATCTTCCTCTATTGATAGCCTGCCTTTTCACTTCCATCAAATTCTAATAATATTTATTTTCCCTTAATTTTATATAATATCTGAATACATCTATAAATAAATAAATAAAAATCTGGAGTTTTTAGACTATTTTTTATTTTAAAATTATTTTATTTTAATTAAAAAATTATTTTACTTTTTTTTACATTGTATTTGAACAGTCTACCTTTTCACTTCCATCAAATTCTAATAATTTTTATTTTCCCTTAATTTTATATAATATCTCAATAAATCTATAAATAAATAAATAAAAATCTATAAATATGAGTTTTTAGACTATTTTTTATTTTAAAATTATTTTATTTTAATTAAAAAATTATTTAACTTCTTTTTTACATTGTATTTGAAGATTTGTTTATTTTATTTTATTTTATATTATATTTATTTACTTAAGAATTATTTTTTACTTAAGAATTATTTTATTTTCTTTATATTGTTCACTTTATTTTTATTGGAAGGATTAATTTTATTTACTAAAAACAATTATAACTTTTTATACTTGATAGTTATTTTATAGTTTAAGCTTTTTAAATATATATCAGTGGGGTTTTAGTTTTTATGTACGTAATAATGATATAGACTTTTTGATGTTACTATAGAACTTCTTTCAATGTTAATTAAAATTTATGGGTGTATAGAGCCACATAGATGTCATGGTGTCAAAAAAACATTGCAGCTATGTAGTTGGATGTGCTAGCATTATAATTATTTGTGTTTTACATATAATTGCTATTAGTATCATTTTCAAAAAATGATCAATTTTCGTAGTTAAGTAAGCATGGCCAAAAAGTTGACAACAACCACCATTGACAATTGATATATTTCATGTCAATTAATGAGCCAACAACCCTACATACATTGCACTTGATTATTGTTAATAAAGTATTGACATGCATATAAAAACACAATGTGCTAGGTGCAATGGCATGTTGGTTGTGATGGCTACAATGTCCACTCATACTAATGTTAAACCATCATTTGCATTTGATTTTATGGAAAGATTATTATGACAAGACAATGAATTTATGCAATGTATTTCTTCTAAAATCTATGCACTTTAGACCCAAAACTCAACATTATTCAATCCACAATTTCTAGATAAGGCACAAGGGTAAGCGTTTTTAGATATTAAAGTTTGTTGTGTTTATTTGCATTTCAATTTGTGTTCCAATGTGTCCATCACACTCAATGAAATATTTGAGGCGTATTCATCCTAACAACCTGCCATGAATGGTTTTTGTTTTTAATTTTTGGGACATCTACTTAAAATGATAAGTTTTTTAAATTAAAATTCATGGATGCTAGCATATGTTTATTATCATAGGAACATTTAAAATTTATTCTACCTCTTAAATTAAACACTTTACAAATTGTTGTTGTTTCTTCCTTTGATTTAGAAATGTGGAGAGGGTTATTTCTTGGGTGTAATATGGAAAACCACAAAAGAACCCAACTATATTACATGCAAACCCAAGATGATGGGAGAAAATGGAGAGAAACAAAGAGGCAAAATTATTACTTTCAATGGACCAAGAATGCCAACGCAAATGGGAAACAATATCAATTAATAAAATTCAAATGCCATTATTATCCTACAACTCATATGTGGTGAAGGAATGAACTAATAAATGGATATTATATATTGTTAGATTTAACAACCCAAAATGTGCATTTTATTTGTTTGATTGTCATGAAAAAAATATGTTTTAGACCATGTTTGAATGTAGTGTTTCATAGTTTGAAGAGGCTTTAAAAGTGGTAGCCTAAAATGCCTCTTACCTAAAGACTTTGTGTTTTTTTCTTACTAACAAAAGAATACAAGTTCTTGTCTACATAGATTGTATCAACTTGTATTTTTAATACATTCAATATTCATGGAAATTCAATAATTATTTCTAGTTGAATAGCATTGTTGTAAATATTTTATTATCATTTATTTATTTATTTGCATGTTTACTTATAAATATTTTACAAGGTAGATGTTGATATTTGTTGTATGCATGGTTATTCAACATACTCCAGTTCTCACTATGCAAGAAAGATGAGATTATTTTGTACTTCATTAAGGTAATGATTCATTTGAAAAAATATATTTTTGCTTTTTGGTTTGTTATCCATTGATATCTACAATACTTATTGTGTCTTGAAATGGTAGCAACTATTGAAATTCACTTGTCTAATAAACTAAATTGGTGAAATTTGAGATTTGATTTACTTGTGTTGTTTTTTCTTGGTTTAGAAGCTTGATAATTTTGTAATAGTTCATTTTTTTCAAAGTTCAATGTCATTAATAGAAAAAAATAATTACATATTTTGTTGATTACATAGTTGTTGAATGATTGAACAAAAGGACATGCATGCCTGCCAAGACATAAATTGTAAGTTACCTTCATATTTATTACTCAAAATTGTATACATGCCTATTAGAACATAAACTATAATTACCTTCCTATTTTAACTACACAAAATGGCATAAATGCTTATGAAGACATAAGCTACAAGTTATCTTTCTTTTTACTACACAAAATTGAAGGTATGCCTAACAAAGATGTAAACAACACATGCTTTGTCCACTTTCTAAACACCTAAATTCCTAACAAACTTAGACCTATAAGTTAAATCTTATATGAAGCTAATATATTTCACTAAAACCATGGGAAAAGGAAAAAATTAATGTTATCGTGGATTTTGTTGTTATGTTGGTGATCGATGTACCTTTCCCATCCATATACACTTCCCTACCTTTTTGTAGAATAACTTAGTTTACTATTGGAATGACTTTGGATAACCCCTAAAAAGTTTATTATTATAAAATATTGAGAACAGTGAATACCTACCATCTCCCTAAGCAAAGCGCACATTTTAGGAAAAATACTTAATGATTTATCAAAACATAGTTATCTCTCCAAATCTCTAATCATCCTTACAATATTTTTTTATCATGTTCTTGGTGTATCCTATCTTGATCCTTTTTATATTCCTTCTCTTTCCTTGGATAATTTTTTTGTTTCTCATTGTCCTACCATTATAGTACTCTTTCTACTTTTCTTGTTCCTTCATTTCTCTAGTAATAACTTATTTCTTTGTTTTAGTTACTTGATTTCATTCATCCCTTCTTATTGCTCCATTCAAAGCTTCATGTAATCATCCACAATAATAAGTTGAGACCATCAATTGAGTCAAAATCCATTGTCCACTTAACTATTTTAAGTTTCATTCGATATATGAATAGGAAGTTTATAGAACTACCTAATTCTAAAAGTAATTTGGACTCCCAATGATTGGTCAAATTCTACTCAAATTTAATCTTTCCCTTCACCAATATTTGGATCTAAATCATCAATTCCTATCACTTTGATAACGTTATCCCCCTCATCCCAATATCCACAATCAACATAGAAATGTACCACTTGAGATGCACTCATTGATTTCACTAGAGATGATAATGAAACAATTTGTTCTTCTTCATCACAATTCAAAGGAATTCAAAGGTTTATAGCCCCCTCCACTGACCATAATGGTTGGGTTGGAATTAGGCTACCTCTTTTGGAAATAACTTGCATTGCTTCATTTTGACCAACTTAAATTCTAGTCTCATCATAGTTCCATATTTTGTGAGGACCATAAGGGTTAGCACCATAATCTTTTGATAATGTGTCATATGCAACCACAGTTGTAGGCCTCTATTTTAGTTCCTTATCTCTATCATGTCCTTCATTTATCCTCAAATAATATCATGATGTTCCTTTTCAATTGTGTCCACCAATATTTTCCCAAGCATTTATCCTTGAATGTGTTAAGCCTTGTTTGGCAAATTTGTGCAGCTTTTGCCTTTAGGTTCATTATATCAAGCCCATGTATAACTTCAATTATATCCTTACACCATTCAACTATCTAAATCTTTTTATCAACATTCAAAACTATTAGATGACATTTCATTTTAGTAGTAGTTAAGCTAACCAACCAAATACTCAATGTGCTAGTTGGAAGTTCCCTTTTTTAGTTGCACCTCTAGTTGAATATCTATTGGACCCTCGACATCTTTAATGAAACCCTTCAGATCATTTATTATCCATTATCACTATAGTGAGATCATCTTTGTCATGGCACTTGATTTTATTTGAATTACATTATCAATTGGTTGTGCGTTAGGAAGATCTTCAACATTGTTATCCTCAATCTCTTGGCACCATGTCTAGTTTTAATCAAGGATTTATTTTGCATATAGAAAGATTGAAAAGAATAAGATATGAGACAATTTAGGCTTTTGAAATAAACTCTTATTAGAATATAAGCATGATTTTTATCATAATTTCTAAGAATAATTTTAAACTATTGTAAGTACTATAACTCATAACATTTTTATATTATTTCCATAATGTATAAATCTTGTAAAACATACATCTTATGTATAGTAGATTAATGCATCCCATATAATTAATTCATGACATTTTTTTATTAATGGTAGCCAAGTGTTGTGTATGTAGGGTCATTAGTTCATTAAATGACATGAAAGATATCAATTGTTGATGGTATTTTTTGTGAATTTTAGGCCATGCTAATATTACCATGAAAATTTATCATTTTGGAGAATGATGTGAATAGATGAAAATACATTGTAAATTCTCTTAAAAAGGAAATAATGGAATTACCAAAAAACTCAATTTCATGACTTGTAATGTATCTTTTTGGATTTCTTAATGAAAACAATAGATTTACAATATAAATAATAATCTAGACCAAATTATATCCAAACAACATTGAAAATTAATCATACTCAAACAATACCAATAACTAACTATAAAATCACATAGATATACACAAAATAAATCAAACTCTAGCACCAACTTAGATTGATTAAGATTTTATTTCTACATCAAATAGGGTTATTATGACAATCATTATAACAACAATAATAGTAAATATAATTTTGTAACAAATAAGGCTCAAATGAATAAATAAACTTCCCTACAACTCCTTGAAGATCCAATGCACTCTATGAGAGAGAATTCCTCCAAGAACCAAAGGGTTTTCATCCTCTGATTCCAACAATCAATGGGTTTTCATCCATTGATCACAGTCTCCTATGTGTTTTCATCCATAGAAGATCGATTGAACACAAAGTGCCTAGAATATATCATAACATACAATGGATGAATTACAAATGAAATATTCTCCTAGTTTTATACGCTACCCACCCAAAATGTTAAACTAGTCAACCTAGACCAGAAATAGCACCAATGCCCAAATTTGAATTCTACACACTATATCACAAGTTGGTCTTATAGGCCTTATAGAATTTCATATCAAAGGTTCATATTTTCTCCTTCCTTTTGACTTGGCATGCATTGGGTTGTTTTGATCCCCAACCTCTAATAGCTTCTTGGCATGTGTCGGGCCACAACCCTAATCCGTGATCTTTGATAATTGTCTAGCATGAGTCAAACCACAACCCCAATCCCCAAACTCTGACATCTACTTAAGCAAGCAATCTTTTATTTGGTTTTTAGAAAAGGTACATGACAAGTCCTGCCTCCCAAAGATTGGTTGTCCTAAAGCAATGCAAATTATGATGCTCAAGAACATCAAGCCCTTTCCATGTTGCATCTTCAATTGGTAGGTTTGTTCCTCAAGTTTTTGACATAAGTGTCCATCACTTCTTTTGGGATCATAAAAAACTTAACCTCATCATCCAAGGGTGGAAACTCTTCTAAGGGCGTAATATGTTGACCAAGGACTTTCTTTAGACATGACACTTGAAAAAAATTATAAATCGTGTTGTTCTAAGAGAGCTCCAACTTATAGGCCACTTCACCAATCCACTTTACAATTATGTACGGTCCATAGTATTGGGGTTTGAGCTTTTCAAATCCCCTCTTATTGATCTTTTTATTTATATGGCTACAATCTTGAGAACACCAAGTCTCCCACCTCAAAGGACATCTTTGTTCTTTTCCAGTCTACATAAGTATTTTGTTAGTTTTATGCATGTTGCAAGTTATCCTTTAGTGCCCTTAATATCTATTGGTTGCAACCCATCAAGTCACCTATTTTTGGTAATCTACTAGATCTAAAATCAATAGATTAGTGAAATATTGTGCATCATAACCATATAAATATCTAAAATGTGGCATCCCAATGGAAATATGGTGTGAAGTATTATAGTAGTATTCACCCAATTGGAATATAGTTTCTTAAGTACCCCTCAATCCACTTATTCACAATTTATGTTTGTCCATTAATTTGGGGATGGTAGTTGGTACTTGGTGTGAGTTTTGTACCCGTTAAGTGAAAAAAATCCCACCAAAAAGAATTGACAAATTTGTTGTCCCTGTCACTAACAATGTTCTTGGCTAAGCCATGTAATCTAAATATCTCCAAGTGAAGAATATAGCTACTAATTGAGTTGCCTTGAAATCTGAAGCAATAGAAATAAAATATGCATACTTTATCAATTTATCAACTGTAACATAAATATAATATCTAACGTGTACCTTGAGTAAACTTGTGATGAAGTTCATGGATAAGCTCTCCCAATTTTGCTCAAGAATTGGTAGCAGTTGAAGCAATCCTAGTGAAAAAATATTATCCCTTGTTTTGTTGGTAGGTCATGTTGGTGACCTAGGTTATAGGCCCCAAATCCCTAAGGTTTGATAATCCTCCAGGTGTTAGGGGTGTCAAACCTAGGAAAATTACCACAAACCTATCTTCAAGTTGGGCAACTAACGACCAATGGTTGAGGTAGGTAAGACCTCCTTCAATTCTGGATCTATAAGACCAAGAGGAGTTTCCCTAAGATGCTGACTTGATGATTAAAGCACTAAACAATACCTTACATCAAGTTATACCCACTACACAATGTATCCCAATACTAGTGTCACAATATACCTATGTGCTAGCTTAGACAAGTAAAGTTGAGCATCTTACTAACAAATAATCTACCATACAATTGTCTAAGAATGAGTTTATGATACACCCTTGTATTGTTGTATTCATTCAGACATGGCAATAAAACACACAGAAAATAAAACTTTAATTTTTTTTGAGTTGATGTATTTGGAGTGTGTTGAGGATGAAAAGAGAGAAAGCTAATCATAGACCAATGCATTTATCCATTAGGCAATGAAGTATCTATATTTAACTAAAGATACAATAACTAAAAACAAGGCAATGACTTAATCAAGTCACTACAAAAGACCGTGCCTTTCTAAATGCACATGCAAGCTAGGCTCTACAAGTTCACTTAAAAAAAAAAAAAGATAGTTATAGAATATTGAGAGAAGATACTTAGTAATCCTTACACATACCCACACATTTCTTTTATTATATTGAAAAGATACTATGTAAAATCTTTGCACAAATTTTACAAACTTCTAGCTAAAAACCTAATTAATTATACATTTGGAAATGTATACCATACATAAGGAGACACTTAGGTAAGGTTGATTCTACCTTTAATCACTCAATATTCAGGTTTACAAATGTTATTACAAACTTGGGATGAAACCCAAATCATTACAATATAAAAATAGTTACGCCCAAAATTGGAAATTGAAACCTAGGGTTTCATATGAATATCCTTCTTCTATTGATTTTTCAAATTATTTCTCTCTATATAAATGTTATCCTCCCTCTTTTTCCTCTTCTTCTAATCAAAACTTATATATTTTTGCATCATTAAGAAACCCTAGGAGAAAGATCCATGAGTGATAGATTGTACTTGGGCTCCCATGTTTACTCACATCATTTTCAATTGGTTGTACACACCAAAGCCACGCCTTAGCATTGATGAGAATGTGAATAGGAAATAAAACCCCCACCAAATCCACAACAAATCTCTGCCAAAGATCATTTTTTGGAAAAAAGGATGTCCTCGAGCCAAAAAGAAGCATGGGTGCCATTTTTTCTTACTTGCATCATTCAAAAATGCATTAAATATCACTCTTGTAGCCTTAAATATCAACATTAATGATGTTTGTAACTAAAAACACACCAATCGAGAGCATTGTTGAAATTTGGGGCCCGAAACAACCATTGGATCAAACATTAAATGGTTTGGAAGGTTGAGAAATAATCTTCGTCAGACATCAAGCATTAGGCCTGTAGCATATCGCATTCCATGTTGATGAAGAATATAGTATTAAGAACGTCAAAACATCAAGCTCCAGTCTTAGGGTATACCGCTTATTGGAGGAATGGGAAGATGGAAGGGAAAGTGGAAAATTTTGAAGGAGTGCGAAAGGGAAGAAAGTGTCAGGAGTCATAGGGTAGGAGGAGGACTTATGTCTTACCACGAAATTTGATAAAGGATGAGATGAAATTTTGATCTCTGAAGGGCCAAAAACTCATAATATTGGGACCGAGGATCGGGATTTTGACTTATCACAGAGATAAGAACTTGAAATTATGTGAGAGACTTGATATTTGAAAGCTAAAGGAAAAGCATTGAGGATTGGGGATTGGGGGTCAGGCATAAGACTTTCATCTTATCACTAAGATAAGATAGAAGATCAACAAGAGACCCAATCTCTGAAAGCTTAAAAGGAAAGTATCAGATATTGGGTGTCAGGAATAAGGATTACACCTTACGATGAAATGAAGATAAGAGGTAAGGAGGATGGTTGATCCTCAAAGTCCAAACAATCAACACTGAGTCATTTTTCAAAGGATTTATTAGAACTTCGATGATCGGGGGAAAAAGATAAAGTTTATCAAAGGAAGGCGAGAGGGGAAAAGGTATGAAAATTTTAGGAAAGTGATGGAAATAAGTGGAAAGGAGGAAGAGGATTGGGAGTGATAGATAATGTATGTGAGCTTGCAAACACCTGAAAGTTTGAATTACTAAAAATCTCAACACTTAGCCAATTTTGGACTTTTGTAAATAGGCATTTTGACTCCAACTTAGCAAAGGCTAGATGCAACTAATAGAGAGACTTGCATGATACACCATTGAGATTTCTTAGATCAGTTATAATTTATGCGTATCACAATGGGATAACACAAATCACTATAAACTCATTAAATTTATAGGTGTCAATAGGTCATACACACTCTAATATGCTTATGTACATCCTCCTTAAACCCTTCCATGAAAATCTCTCATGGATATTATTGTATGTATTATAATACCCTTGATGTCTTATTGTTGGAGTATCATGAAAGGCTTTCAAAATCTTCTTCTTGATCTTAGACATAGGTACCAAAAATATTCTATTTTTGTAGAGGATCGACCCTTCCACCGCAACATACATGTCATATTTCACAACCTTATTAAGGATGTCAATGGAACATTTATTCTTGGCATACTTAACAATAAGGGAGACCTTCCAATTAGAAAAAAAATGATAGATAATGAGCATAGAGTAGGCCTCCTAGGAAGTGCATTAGCTACCACATTCGTATTGAGCCCCATGTACTCTATTTCAAAATCATTAGCTTGTAGCTTGGTTACCCCTTTTTGTTGGCAAATATTCAAATTTTTTGATCCAAGAAGAACTTAAAACTATTATAATCGGCCTTCACAACAAATTTTCCAAAATATTGTCTAAATTTCTCAAGGGAATGCATAATTTCCAACATCTCCTTATCATAGATGGAATATCCCTTCTCTAAATTTCTTAATTTTATACTTTCAAATGCAAGTGGGTGATTTTTCTAGGTTGGGATAGCTCTAATAACTTCTTTAGAAGTATCACATTCAACCAAAAAGGGTAATGAAAAATCATGAATGACAAGTACAAGGCATCAGATCATTACCTACTATAGCTTGTCAAAATATTTTTTGAGCATCTCCATACCATACAAAATCTCCTTTATTTTTCAGATCATTCAAGGGTGCAACCAATTGAGAGAATCCCTTCATAAATATCATATAATAACAACATAATACAAGAAATTCTCTTAGATGAGTTAGATTGGTAGGTTGAGGCCAATCAAGGATTGTCTAAATCTTTTATTGATCTACTTGAAAACCCTTGGAACTTATGACATGACCCAAGTACATAATCATAGATAATCAAAACTCACATTTGGATAACTTAGCATAGAAGTATTGCTACTCCAAAATTCCCAAAACTATGTCTAGGTGTTCCAAATGTTCCTTCTAAGTCTTGTTGCAGATCAATATGTCATAAAAGAAAACCATAAAAAAATTTCTAAGATGCTTACTAAGTACATGGTTCATGCATGATTATAATGTAGCTAGATCATTAGTGAGTCTGAAAGGTGTGACCAAAAACTCATAATGTCCATAATGACACCAAAAGAATGTCTTCTCAACATCTTTTTCCCTCATGCAAATTTGATGGTATCCTAATCTTGTATCAATCTTGGAGAAGTACACAAATCCATGCAATTTATCTGTGAACTCATCTATCCTTAGATTAAGATATATATTCTTTATGGTCTTCTTATTCAAAACCCTATAGTCGATACACATTCTCATAGTACAAAATCCTTCTTCACAAAAACTATTGAAGATGAAAATGGATTGGAGCTAGGTCTTATTAATCCCATGTCAAGAAGTTCTTTGATATCCTTCTCTATCTCCTCTTTATACCCTCTTGAATGATGGAAGAGTGTCATGATAATAGGTTTAGCCCCTTCTTCTAACTTTACAGCATGTTGAAACCCTATATCTAGTGGAAGTCCTAGAGGCATGTCATTGAAAACTACATAATGCATGCCCAAAAATTTCTAAATATCAACATGGTGAGTACCATTCTTTCTTGATGGAGACTTCATGGGAAGAATTAGGAAATTTTATACCCATACTACTTGGCCTCTATGAAATACTCTCTTCATCCTCTTTATTATCACCACTAGTGGAGCTCCATTAGAGATCCCTATAAGGATCATTTTCTTCCCATCTGGTGTGAACTTAAGCTCCATAGTTTGGTAGTTCTATCAACACTCATGTAGAGAATGCATCCATTGCACACCCAAAATCATATTAGTACATCCTAAACCAACCACATAAAATTCATCACATACTTATGGTCCCCAATAGTTATATTGAGTTTCTTGATTTTGTGCATGGGATGGTGAATACATCAACTACTATGACACTAAAACCTTCAAATTCTTCTATCTTTAATCCTCTCTTCATCATGGAACCTTCATTAGTAAATTTATAGGTGGCCCCACCATTGATGAGAACAATCATCTTTTTCCCTAAGAGAAGATATTTTGGGGCTCCTAAGAGAGTATCAAGTGTAATCTCCCTTATGAATTCATGTTCTACCCCTTCAGTAATATGATTGATAGAATATTCAAATATACCAGGTTCATCTTTTGACTTGAAGTCTTTATTTGAAACCACTTCAATGTAACGAATCTATCCTTTATCCAAACATCTATTTCTATGAGTCCATGGTTCTATACAAGAGAAACACAAATTCTTCCTCCCGATTTCATTCTTCATCTCATCCATCTTGCTCAAATTTAGGGATTCTTTTGTAGGTTGAGCGATTCTCTTATGAGAATTACTATATTGTGGCATCAATGGTGCATTCTTATATTAGGATTTTCTTTTGGTCATCAATTACTCCAAAATTAGAGCTCTTTTTATGGCCTCTTTCAAGGAATTTAGATCAAATTCCCTTACCAAACCCTTGAGCGATTCAAAGAGACCTTCTAAACAAAGAATTATGAGTCTCCTTTCTATCACATCTGCAACCATCACGGATAGCCTCTGAAATTCTAACAATTAGTGCTCAATTGTACCATCTTGTCTCAATTTTTGTAGTTTCCTAAAGTAAATATATGGATCCTTTCTATCAAACCTCTCCATCAATATTCAAAAATATCTTCTATGGTAGTGATTGAGCTATGTCATTGGGTCATCATTCTATGGTACCACCATTTGTGGACCACAACCTCTAGGTGTAAGGTGGAAATATTAATGGGGTATTCTTCAAACATGGGGTTCAAGGAGAGATATGTATCTGACTTCTACAACCATGCTATGGCTAAACAACTGCCTGATCTATCATATGTGGGAATATTGATCTTTCCCAAGTGATGTTGAATGTCCTTTTGGGGATTCTCTTCATGTCTTCTTATCCCCTACTCATTTCTTTGAAACTCAAAATACTAAGTAAAATTCATGTCCTAACCGTGGTTGGATCCAATGCATTGTATTCGATGTGATATCTCACCTATCCATCCTCTTGTCAAGGGTGTATGGGTTGTTTTCCTTACAAGGTTTTTGTGTCCCCTCTTTTTATAAATTTGGATTTGAATATATTTTGGGTCGAGTTAATTGAAATATTGTCATTCATTGAATAACTTCCTTCTGCACCATTATTTTATGCAAATTTGGTGTGGATGACTACATTAGTCATCTTTTTCACTAACTGCAAAAGCATTTGATTTGTTTATTGTTGACCTATTAGGAAAGCTTTTGAATTCATCTTCTTGATCAACCATTTTATTTTTGCCTCTACCCCCAATTTCACCAAGATATTATTGGGTGGATTCCTCCAACATTTTCCTCTCTTTCCAAAGCCCTTTTTTTGCTTGACTTAGTTGCATACAAAGAATAACCCCATAAGTTGGCAGGACTATTGCTCAAATATTACTATAATGTCCCTTCCCAAATGTTTCAATGAAAACAATTGGCTTGCAATATAAGCAACAACCTACATCAAATTATATTCAAATAATAATTAATCATACTCAAACAACACCAATAACTAGCTAGATAATCACATAGTTTTGAACAAAATAAATTAAACTCTATTAACAACTTAGATTGATTAAGATCTGATTTATAAAACAAATAATAGTATTATGATATTCTTTACAAGAACAGAAAATATAATTCTACAACCAATAAGGCTCAAATGAACAATTAAACTTCCCTACAACTTCGTGAATTTCCAACGTACTCCTTGAGTGAGAATTCTCTCAAGAACCAAAGGGTTTTCATCCTCTGATTCCAATAATCAATGGTTTTTCATCCATTGGTCATAGTATCCTATGGGTTCTTGTCCATATAAGATCACTTGAACACAAAGTGCCTAGAAGATACCATAACTTAACATGGATAATTATAATTAAAAGATTATCTTAGCTTTATATGCTACCCACCCAAAAGATCAAACTAGTTGGCCTAGACTCAAAATGGCACCAAGGCCCAAATTTGAATTCCAAACACCACATCATAAGTCGGCCTTATAGAATTTCCCATCAAAATTTTGGAGTTTCTCCTTCCTTCTGACTTGGCATGTGTTAGGCCACAACCCAATCCTTGACCTCTGATAACTTCTTGGCATGTGTTGATTCATAACCCTGATCCCTAACGTCCGACAATTCTTTGGCATGAGTCAAATATTAACCCCAATCCGTAGACTCTTATATTTTCTTGGGTGAGCAATCTTTTATCTAGTTTTTTGAAAAGGGACATGGCAATGCAATATAAATTAGGTCTTATACTTTGAACACATTTTTTATTTTAATAATTAAGTTCATCCCATTCTAGATATCAATTCATTATATATAATTAAGCTCATCTCATTCTATCTATAAATTGATTAGACATATAAATATGATTCTATATAGGCATGAGTGCATATATATATAACCTATTAATGGGTTGTATCACTGACAAGCAACATCGAGTTAATTTTTACACTAGAAGGTGACATCTTTATGTTACAGATGTGAGGTGCATGACATCTCCACTTATTAATGTTTGCCTTGGGATTTGTAAATTTATTGCACCTAGTAGTTTATGGTGTGTTGAAAATATTAGTGTAATGGATTCCTCATTTTGGGATTTTATTGGGGAGGATAAAAAGTGTGGGATGAATAAGTGGAAAGGAAAATTTGAGGAGTCTCTATTCTTTTAGAGGAAGGATCAAGTATTTAGGGAAGAAATGGTTACAAAATTTATGTCTAATGATGATAAAGAGATAAAATACCTTGATCTTCATCATTGGTTGGATTGCATTTGAAATTTGGCAAAGAATATTTATGATTCCCTTTATTTTGGAATTCCCTCGAGTCTATGGCTAGAATTCTTCTTGATCCTTGGTATATGTGGGGTCATCAATTGATATTTGGCACTACCCAATATATCTATTATGCCTTGTTGTTATCTATGGCTACTAGTTCCTTAATTCAAAATGATATTGAAAATGTTATTCATCATATGAAGTGATGGGATCTATAATTGGCTAGTTTTCCTTTTACTATTTCATACTTTTCATCATCTCTTTCTACTAAGTTTTAAGACATTACCAAAACCTTTTATAACTTTTATATACTTTTAATAAGCCTTAAGCATGTGAAAATGGAAACATGTTATGTTGATATGTGTGTGTATGAATTCATGAATGTCTATGAAGTTTAGTACGATTTTATATTTAAATTATGATTGTTAATAATAAGGATGCATTAGGAATAAGACTAACATTTGTAGTAAGAGGAAATGCCAACCCACAACAATGGGTTTCTCAAGCCACAACATAAGGACTATAGATTGTTGTATAGAATAAGTCAACCAATTGGGGCACAACACTTTCAGAAGAAAATAGAGGTGATCATTTATTGATTAGTCTGAGAGTCACCTAAAATCACTCTTACCTGCCGATGAGACAATGAGGAGGAGTCTAATTGTAGCAAGATTGAATTATGACATAACTATTTGGTGAACATGTTTTGTTATGAGTGTTTAAGCTGTTGAACATAGAATTCATATTTGGTTTTCTACGCTTGTTTTAGATAGTTATTATTTTTTGTTTTAAAACTCAATTCTCTTCCTATCTTTGAGGAAGAATTGATATTTGTTTTATGAGTCTGTTTTCAGTCTAGGAATAATGGAACTCCTTGAAGACCCTATTTAATAGGATAATCTATCAAGGAAGAGATATAGTTATCAAGTTACTACTATTACTAAGTAATTGCAATAGTGTTATGAATAGAATGTGTGTTATTTGAACAAATATCTTTAATAGATTCTTGTTAGATTTTGTGTAATAGTTCAGTGTTAGGATGCAATAAAGATAATTGATTTGATATCATGATTTTATAAGTGAGTGTTTGATAAAATCCAATGGAAGAAACAACTTAGGAAAGGTCCATTTGAGGTAATGTTGAACCACTTTAGTTTCAATTGTTAAAGTAGGTAATGCATTGTGAATTCAATTGGTAGTTTTCAGTTATCTGATTTTAAATGCATGTATTATAATTCATGATTTCGATTATGTAGCTTAATGTTTTGTTTCATACTCTGGAGAAATTAGCTAGGTTAAGATATTGTAGTTTAACAGTTAACAGTTACAGTCTTCAACATTAAGTACCCATAGTAGAAGGTAGTTGTTTACATTATTTTCCCTTGTTTTGTGAATTAAAGTAGTTTATTCTAATTTATAGCTTTTATTGTATTTACATATGTTTATTCACCTATACTCAATTCATGTAGGATGTCCAGAATATGTGAATGCATATATTTTCTAGCACTATCTAATGCTTACAACTCTCTGGTTGATGATTTAATGCAACCCTCTTGTGAAAGATGAATCTTTTGGTTAAGGATTCTTAGGTTCTTTGAGTTGTGTGTATACCTAGTAACACCAAGTTAATTAAACATTAGAGAGGCTCCAAGTTTTTGGCATCATTGTCAGGGATGATGCTAAGTTTAGGATTCTTTTGTGTGTTTTAAATTCCTTTCAAGCTTTCATAATATAGCAATTATGTTTCAACATTAGGATAAATAGGTCTTTAGGCATTAATAACAACACACTTTACTAACAATGTGTAAGAACCATTGATCTAAAGAGTCAAGACTATTGCATGTGGAGGTAGAGAGACACTATGGGAAGATTTATCCCCTCGATACATGAAGCAATTGAAGAAAATAGAGGACAAAGAGAAGAGATTGAGGGGATCAATGAAGAAGAACCACCCCTTACACTGGTAGCTCCACCAATCACAGAGGAGACTTCCAAAATACATTTTGGCATCATGGGTGATGCAACAGTGGAAGATCCAGTAGAGCATGTAACATTCCTATTCTCGATAACCAACTAGGAAAGGGTTGTTGCTCTGAAGAATATACATCCTTCAGCACTCCCTATATTTTATCCAAACTGGTTATAAAGGATCCAAACACCTTTCTTTTTTAGTTTGATGTGTTATGTCAAAGCTATGACTACACCATAGATGCCCATTGAATCAAATTTTTCCTAGCCACACTAAATTTTTTTGCTATGTGTTGGCTCATGGGGTTGGGAAGAAATGTTGCTAACAAAATCATGTTTCCACAGTCCATGATCATGAATTGTTTAAGTTTCTAGATTGAAACTATGTGCATTTTTGTGAATCAACATTTTGGATCAAACTCCATGATCCATCCTCAGGATAATGCATGCAACTAGAGAGAAGAGAAAAAAATAGGATGATCTAAGTCTGCTATCTCATCCTATTTTTCTCTCTTCTCTCTAGTTGCATGCATTATCCTGAGGATGGATCATGGAGTTTGATCTGAGAGTTGATTCACAAAAATGCACACAGTTTCAATCCAGAAAACTAAACAATTCAAGAAATGTTGTTCCCAACTAGAATATAATGAAGACAAAATTCTTGGAGAAATACCAAGATTACTGTAGAGGCACAAAAAAAAAGAGGGATGACATCTTTAGGATGTCACAGAGAGAAGATGAGCAGTTGGAAGATTATGTTGAGAGGTTTCAATTTTTCCTCAAGAAATCTCATCAAAATAGACTTTTTGGTGAATCCTTAAACTTGTTGTTTTTAAGGGGAGATCATGAAGGCTGTATGGATGCCCTCAATATCATTGGATTAGGGGAAATCTCACAATTACCTTTTGATGATATTTATAAAGTGTGCACAAATTACTCCAGGGCATTCATCAAGAAGATCAAGGGTGATAGGACCCATTCTCTCAACAAATCATCAATTGGAGTTTCAAAGGTAGACCTTAAAAATCTTCTATCTAACATGGAGGAAATCATTAGCCACTTGGCTACCAAAATCGATACCCTCCATATCAAGAAAAGGTAGAAAGAAGCAGAGGTATCCCTCACATAACTCTATCCACACTACCGCTAGAATAAGATCAATTGTAAGTGCAAAAAGTTGGCCAGTATATCTGAAGACAAGTAAGGGAAGCTAGAGTTTCGTGCACCATAAGATGGAAAATTTCAAATGTTTTATATTTATTAACCTAACCAATGGCAACCAAGACAAGGTATTCCAAAAGATCCCTTGACCTATAATATGCCATTTCCAGGTAGTAATTCACACTTCTCAAATTGGAACCCTCAACCCTGGACCAATGTACAAAATTCACAATGGCCAATGCCCCAAGCCTCTAATTGGACTCAACAAAAAAAAGGCACATGGCCACCAAAATATTACTAGGGACCAAACTATAGTTCCTAGTGGCCACCCAAACAAAACCAATGGCCATCATAGTGGCACAGAGGTCAATAGTGGTAAAATCAAAACCTAAATTAGCAGCAGCCATATCAATCCTTGCAGTCATAGCAGCCAAGCATAATGCCAAATCCAACCATGGTTCCACCAATACCACTAAGAGCACCTCAATTTCTAGCACAACCTACACCTAACCCCAATAATAAGCATATCCAATAGGTTTATGCTAATGAAACCATCCCATAACCTACTTATGGGGTTGATTTGAGTGATGTCCACCTCAGATTAGGGAAAATACTAGCTAGGCCTTCATCTCCTCACATCACATAATTGATTGATGAGGAAATCCTTGTAAAAATTATGTACAAACAACCTAGGGAAACTAAATCAAATTAGTACAAACCTGTTGCTGCATTTTTGGTTTCCCCCTTTCAAAAAATGAGTCTACTCCCTTTAACAAAGTTAATCACATTGAGTTGTTGCATTTGAGCCTTGGTTTTAAAAATTGTGTCAGGCTCTTAAAAAGTTTTTACAATCTCTCTCCCACCCAACAATCTAATTGGTCTTGCCTAAGTCATCTTTATGCTAGCCCTTAAGTTTTTTAGTAGTTGTCAGGTCTCAGAGTGGTTTCCATAACCTGGGCATACGCCGATGGAATGAAAGAAGATAAAGTTGAAACAAGTTCTCTTTAAACAAATTGTTAGGTTTCTAAACCTTTGTCAGTCCTCGACAAAGTTTGGGAAACCTAAATCATTTCCAAAACAAATTTTATAAAAGGCTAAGCATTTCTCCTAAGGGTTCTTTTTGAAAGCCTTAACGAAAAGGGGGCCCCAAAATGATTTTTGAAGCGAGTTGTGCATGAAATTGATAGGGTAGGTGATGAGTTTATTTAAAAAACTAAAGTGAACTCTGAAAGAATTTTGGGAACCCTACCTAGAGTTTGACATTTAAGCATTTCAACTGATTATGAACTATTATTTAAAATATATTCACAAAAGGAAATAAGGATATAAAAAATAGACATATTTGTAGAGATAACATCTAAATGCATAACTATTGAGACACATTACAAATAGAAAAAATGAAGAATGACATTGCATACACCATAAAAATATAGAATTGAAAGTACAAAATTATCACATTACACAAAGTTGAGTCGAAAGCCAAAAAAATTATATATATTTATATGTATATATTATATTACAAGCCAAAAATTAGAGCTTTCAACACATGGGTTTCAAACACAGAGAGTGAACATAAGGATATTGATGCCCTTAATCACCTCTTGGAGGTGTTCTATCCAAGTAAGGGAGAAGAGGTTCTCATTGAATTCCACATAATGGGAAAAAGTCTCCATTATGTTGCACTCCAATCCAACTCAGAGAAGGGCAACTGCTTGTTTGGTTGGCTCATTCCTCAAAGCTATGGTAATGCAAATTGCATCACCCATCAAACTAGTGCATGAATACTTAGATAGGCTCCCCATGACATCTTCGACACAAGGAAGGTAGAATAGCCTTACCAAGCATTCGACAACCCAGATTACCCACTTGAATTGCATAGAGGTGTAGGTAATATTATAAATAAAATGCTCCAATAGTTATGAGTTATGCACATCCACTTGGGAGAGGAAGTGTTCGCCAATTATCTTCTTGATTAATCCATCTTCCACATCACTATGAATGAGGAACACTTCTTTGAGTTGGTCCATGACCAACCTCCTCATGGTGCTACATTCTACTCCATCATTAGTGAGGAAGTCACTCTTATTCTTAGAAGCTACATCATTGGTAGTGCTTAGGGTGATCCCACAATAATGGGTTACACTTTTTGGCCAAACTTGACATTGAATTGAATTTTTTTTACTAAATCTTCGCTTTCGAGCACCTATAGCTGCTAAAGCATGAGGAATTTGAAGATGATGCAAACTAGTGATTTGTGAAATTTTGTCTATAGATTCTAAATATATATTTTAAAAAAAAATTGGAATCAAATTGCATTTTTTTCCCATCTCCTTTGAAAACTAGTTTTTAACACTAAACACCATTTTTAAAGAGTGGTGTGTACTTGCTAACACATACATTTTTTCTATGAAGGATAAAACTCTATTTTTTTTGAATTTAGATTTGTAACTATGATATCTAGGGCATGCATTTGGTTTCATAGTGTTTTAGTGAATATCTTTTTCTTAATTAAGCTTTGAAGTCAAACTAATTACAATTTAGACATAAGTTTACTTGCTAACACAAATTTTTTTGTATGTATTGAAATATATTTTTTTTTGTTGAATCAAGGACATCAATATCAAGGGCATAGATATCTTTTAGAGCTTTTTTTTTATAATATATTTTTTTTCCACATGTGCAGAACAAAGAGCTTGATTTTGGGTGAGAAACCTATGTTTAATTAAACTAAAAAAAATACATAATAAAACCAAAATATATTAAAATTATACTTGATGGATAGTTCGTTTTGAGGATTATAATCCTCCATTTGGGTCTGTGAATTTGTTCCATTTTCATCTTGAATCCGAGCTCTAAAAGCCAAAATTTTGTAAAAATTTCTAGAGGAGGGGGGAAGGGCAAAAAAGGGGGGTTTGAGTGAACCACCCTTAGCTCAAACCCCCTTGACCCATTCACTCGAATGGGGGTTTGAGCGAAGGGGGGTTCACTCGAACCCCATTAAAATAGTTTTACAAAAATGTGGTTGGAGGGGTTTGAGTGAATATGGACAACTAAATTGATTTTTAACAACCGACATTCGTTCGAACCCTTGGTCGACCAAGTTATTTTTATAATTTCATATGCATATAAATATGTATTTATTTTTTCATTTTTTCATATCAACATTGCAAGATTAATTCAATTTTGTACCCGTCAAGGGAGATTTTGGAGAAGAAAACTTTTGGTAGATGATTTGTGAAGTCATCTTTTGGTAGAGGATTTGTGAAGTCATCTTTTGGCAAAGTAAGAAAATGGAAAATAAAAATAAAATAAAAAATAAGACTGAACAAAAGTATTCAGAAGAAAAAGAACAAAATTTGGAAAGATATCATAGAAGGAAACAAGGTATGCGTATTTTCTTTCCTATTTTTAATATTATTCCAAAAATATATTTTATTTACTATTTAATATATAAGTTTTTAGCATGTTAGTTATTTCTAGTTTTAAAAATTTAGTTTAAGTAACCCCCTCTCTCTCCTTCTCTCCCTCTCTCTTTATCTCTCTCTCTCTTTATCCTTCTCTAGATCCACCTTCCTCTATCTCTATCATTATCTTTAAGGGACCCCCCCTCCTCCCCCTCTCTCTCTCTCTCTCTCTCTCTCTCTCTTTCTAGACATGATCCTATATTGATCTTGCATCATGTAGAACTAACATGTAAAATCCAAAGTCTCAAATTCAACTTATTTCAACTACCATCCAAATTTATTTATTTGAATGAGATGAATTGTTATGTATAATTCACATGATATTACTATATAATGGTATTCAAAGATATTGATGTGGATGTTTTAAAATGACATGTCAAAAAATTAAATAAAACCATTTGTATCTAAGGAGTATTTACTTTAGGAATATCTCTATTTGGAGAACTTATGGGGATAATGTGGACCATTAGTTTATGATACATATTTCATCACTATTACATATTATATGTATGTACACACATGAATGTGATATTTCACCTCATGTGAACTACCTCACCACTAGTATTGACAATCTAGAATAGTATGTTGGTATTTATACATAGAGAATTCAATCAGAAGATGATACTATTAAAAAAAATCCACAATCCTTTGTCATACAACATTCTACTTGACACTGCAAGGGATGTGGTAACTGGAAAAAAAAGAACCTTGGATTCGATTGCAGGGTCGAAATCGAAGAAGAAGTAGTTTTTAACTGCTTCTTTGGGTTGGAGGTGGAGTTGCTAATTGCTTTACTAATGAAGTACCTCTCTTGGAATATAAGGGGCCTCAATAGCCCGTACAAATAGTTTTTAGTGAAATCCTGTATTCTTGACAATAAAGTGGATGTCCTCCTCCTTCAAGAAATTAAGATGAAGAAGAAGACCTTTGATAAATCCATCTTGAATATATGGCCTAACGTGAATTATTTTGTCAGAGAAGAGGATGGTGCTTTAGGAGGTATTTCTACCCTTTGGAATCCTTCAAAATTAAAGGGTACATTATGTTCTACTTGTAAGAAGAGTCTGATGATTACTTTGGAGGATATTATCTCCCAGGAGAAATGGAACCTTATAAACATCTATGCTCTAAATCTGAGTAGGGACAAAGTTCTTCTTTGGGAACGGTTAAGTGATGCTATTTCTCTAAGGTATGATGACCATTGGATGTTGGGAGGAGATTTTAACTCTCCTCTCCTTCCTTCAGAAAAGTCTAGAGGGCATGATGATTATTCTAACACAGAGTTCTTAAATTCAACAGGTCTTATTGATATCCCCCTCCAAGGAACTAAGTTTACTTGGTCAAACAAAAGAAATGGAAATCACCTAATCCAAGTCAAACTTGATAGATTCTTGATCTCTGCCAATTGGTATATCTCTCAATTCCTTTCTCTCTGCCCTTCCTAGGTCTAGTTCGGATCATAATGCCTTGGTGTTGAAAATAAATGTGGATCATAATAAAGGTCCTTTCCCGTTCAAATTTGAAGCTATGTGGTGTTTCCACTCGGATTTTTCTGCTTTGGTTAAATCTTGGTGGGAGGAACCTACAATTGATACACCCATGTATTTCCTGGCTAAGAAATTAAGTAGAATAAAGAGAAAAGTTAAAGGGTGGAATAAGGTGACTTTTGGCAATATCTTTGAGATAAATAATTCTCTGGGAAAAAGCATAAAAGAGGTTCAGGATATAGTGGAGGCCGGTAGGGTGGATGAGGATATTTGTGCTAAGGAAAGAGATCTCAGATCTCAATGGTATAGGATAAAAAAAAAGGATGAAATCTATTGGAAACAAAAGTCAAGGGTTCAATGGCTAAAAGAAGTGGATAGGAACACTAAATTCTTTCACCAATCCACCCTGAAACATAGAAGTAGAAACAAAATCTAATCACTTGTGAAGGAGGATGGCTCTATGGTGACCAATGAAAAATAAATCATGAGGGAAGCTATTAACTTCTTCTCTAATCAACACAAGGCACCTGACATAGATCATCAGGTATATGTTTACTTTATTGATGTGATCCCTAAAGCTATTTTTGATATAGACTTAAAAATGATGACTAATGTTGTTTCTATGGATGAAATTAAGAAGGTTGTGTTTTCCTTTGGAGCTTATAAAGCTCATGGCCTTGATGGGTTCCCCCCCCATTTTTTTCCAGACCTTCTGGGATATTGTTAAAAATGATCTATTCAATGTTGCTAGGGATTTCTTTAGATTGGGTAGATTGTTGAACCAACTAAATGCTACTTTTATAGCCCTTATTCCCAAAAATGTTGATGCCTTAGTTATGAAAGATTACAAACCTATTAGTCTCTACAATATGGTCTATAAAATTTTCTCCAATATTTTGGTGCTTAGACTCAAACCAGTGCTAGGTAAAATGATTGCCCCAAACCAGAAAGGCTTTGTCCAGAGTAGAAATATTTTGGATGCTGTTATCTCCACCCATGAAATCATTCATTCTATGGATCACTCTAAAAATCCGGGGATGGCCTTCAAAATTGATATTTCTAAGGCTTATGATAGAGTTTCTTAGCCTTTCCTCTTTGTTGTCCTCAAAAATTTTGGGATAGATGGAAGATTCCTAAAGTTGATCTCTACTTGTGTTACATACCCCATGTGTTATTCTGGTTAATGGAGTCCCCCAAGGATTCTTCTCTTATGGTTGCAGGCTTAGGCAAGGTGACCCCCCCTCTCCCTATATTTTTATCATTATTGTTGAAGTCCTTGGCAGGAATATTCAAAAACTGGTGGGCTCAAAATCTCTCAAAGGTGTTAAAGATGCTTCATCTCTTATGCCCGAATCCCACCAACAGTTTTTTGATGATACCCTAATGTTTGGGGAAGCCTCGGTGGGGGAAGCAGGTCTCTGGAAATAGGTGCTGAATGACTATGTTGTTGTTTTTGGTCAGTGTATCAACTATGAGAAAAGAAAAAATTACTTCTTTAATATTGACCAACAAATCAAGGAGAGAGTGATAAAAATCCTAGGCTGTCAGGAAGCTGAATTACCTGATGCTTATTTGGGCCTACCTTTGATCTCTAAGAAGCTAGAAAATACTTACTGGAATCAGTTGATTGAAATGACTCAAAACAAACTTGTTGGATGGAAGGGGAAGCTTCTGAGTTTGGTGGGAAAGATTCAACTCCTTAATGCTTCCCTTCAGAATATTCCTATATACTACTTATCCCTCTTCAAAATCCCTGCCTATATAGGGGAAAAGATAGAACATATTCAGAGAAAATTCTTATGGTCAGGAACTAAAGAAAAAAAAAACTGTCTCTGGTTTGCTGGGAAAAAGTGTGTACTCCTAAAAGGAGAGGGGGCCTAGGATTAAGAAGAATATCTATACTTAACAAATCCCTAAAGACTAAAATTGGTTGGAATATCCTTGAAGGCACTAAAGACTGGGTAAAAAAATTCCAAGCTAAATACATGAGGAACAGGAACCCTGGTTGTTTTCTTTCAATTTTGGATCTGCCAAGTGGCTCTTCTCTATGGAATCATCTTGTTAAATTGGGAAATGTGTTGAAGCTGGGGGTTAGAAAGAGAATTGGGAATGGGAATAATACTGAATTTTGGAAGGACCCTTGGATAGAGTCTTCTACTTTTTCCTCCCTAGAAGACTTGAAACCTCTTAAACAAAGCCTTAATAGGATCTATGGTAAAAAGGTTTCTGACTACATTAACTAGGAGTTGGAGGAACCTAAATGGAAGGATTTCAATTTTTTACTAAGAAGGGACAACCTGAGAGGTCAAAGACATGTGAATTGGGATCCTATCCTAACTAGACTGCATGGTTTGATAAGGGAGGCTAAGTGGTTTGACAAAGAAAGGGAAGATGAGTGGATTAAAAAATGGAGCTCTTTTGGCTATTTCTCGATCAAAATAGCCTATGAAGAACTAATTAAGGTGCAGAGTGTTGTTTTTGATCATTTATGGTATAAGGTGTGGCAAAAGAACTTGATTCCAAAAATTAATTGCTTTTGGTGGACGGTGGCTCATGGTAAATTTTGATTGTTGATAACCTGGTTAGGAGAGGTTTCCAACTGGTCAATCGATGCTCGCTTTGTAAACAAGAAGAGGAGTCAATTATTCATATCTTATTCATTGTAAATTTGCAAGGGAAGTGTGGTCATGTTTTCTCTCGTTGTTGTCTTCTAAGTGGGTGTTTCCTAATTCTTTGAAAGTGTTTATACAAAGCTGGTCAAATTGCCCTTTCTCTCATAATGTAATTATTGATCTCTAGAACCAAGTTCCTCCTTTTGTTACCTGGGGTTTATGGAAGGAAAGGAATAATCATATTTTCAAGGATGAGGAGAGAAGCAGTTGGGAGGTCAATTTGATCATTAAAAATCAGATCAAGGAAAACATAGAGGCGGGTAGGTATGGTTTCTCCAAAAACTAGCCTAATTATAAAGAAATGAGGATTAAGAAAAATTGGGGAATCAGTAAGGATTTAACCAAACTTAATTGGTTAAAGATGCTAACCAGATTGGCTATAGTGTGGAACCCTCTGCAGAAGGATTGGGTTAAGTGCAACTTTCATGAGTGCTCAAAAGGCAACCCAAGATAAGTAGGTGTTGGGAGTCTATTAAGGAGCCACAAAAGTGAGTGTATGGTGAGCTATGGGGTGAATATGGGATTTTTCTCCAATAATAAAGTGGAAGCTATGGCAGTTTTGGGGGGTTTCAATATTCTAAAGGAGATGGGTTATTAAAAATTCATAATAGAAGGGGACTCTAAGCTTATTGTGGATATCCTAAATAAAGAGGTTGTGCCACCATGGGAATTAAAAAAACATAATTGATAAATTTCAAGTCATTAAAAAATCCTTTACAAATTGTAGAGTGCAACATGTTTATAGAGAAGGAAATAAAGTGGTTGATTGCACTGCCAACATGGCGATAAGCTGTAGGGGTTGGACCCGATGGATCTATGGGAATATGTCAAATTCTTTAAGAGACATAATCCTAAAGGAAAAATTTGAACATGAGTACAATATGCAAAAATGAAAAATCCCTATTAGGTCAAATAAAAGAGTACCAAGTGGTGCTTTTGGGCTTTCTATGTAATGATGAAATGGGTTGTACGGTGATGTATCAGAGGATCTTGGCTGACATAATTGTTAATTATTTTTCTGTCATGAAGGTTACCAAATATCACATGAAGATTTTCATTTTGGTAAGGGTCGTCATGTCTATTCGTGTGGATTTGCCTTGTGTCAGCTATTCTCACATTTCTACTATGCTGAAAGGAAGGAAAATTAATGTGAAGTTTAATACTTGTAAGAATAATGATGGGTATTTTGCTCCAGGGAATGTGTTGTGGGATGTAACTAAAAGAAATTTATCGATTCACAATTTTTCATTTGCTCTCTATGTTTTTTGGCGTAAGAGTGATTTCTGCATCCTGAAAAGCAAGAAGAAAGTGTGGGAGATTATGAAGAAAAGTGTGAAGCAGCTAAAGAATTTGCAGAAGAGCAAAATGGGAGGTCTTAGGAAGAGAACAAAGCTGCCAAATTTTCAAGCCCTACAACAAAATGTGGATTTATGGAGAATGTTTGTTGACGTTGGTATGGTTTTGTTCTTCCAATCCTTGAAGGGATACAACAAGAACCTCACGACTAAATTTGATAACTCTTGGCGGAATGACAATGTTACCATCAGAGCTGTGAAGTTTGAAGTTACAACTAGATTCATCGCTAAAGCTATGGGGCTGCAAAATCAAGGTACCAAAGTTGGTAAAAAAAATGAGGCAGACTACCAGATGTTTATTGACAAATTTCTACACGAAGGTGAGAAGCTCAAAAGGTTCCAGAATGGGTATGCAAGATTGAAAATTCCTCCTCCCTTTGCTTTAGTTATTCTATTTATTATGATATAATTTACTCTAAAGGGAAGGTATATGTCGGTACATGTGTACCATTTTCCCCTACTAAACCATATTGAACATGGTGAGAGAGTCAATTTGCCTTTTTATTTGTTGTCTTCTCTGCAACTCCATATAGAGAAAGGAGCCAACCCTCCCCTCCACCAAGGCCTTGTGTGCTAACCCTTTACAAGTATGCTCTAGCATTGAACCCCCATGGAAATCCTTTTGCGGGAAGAAATGAAAACCCTGACCATTTTGAAGAGGTTAATGAGGAACAACCTATGGACAAAAACCCTGGAGTTGTTGAATTCTCGGCTGAGGAACCTATTCCCCATCCATCTCCTATTGTTGTTGCTAGGAGATTTCTTATCACTACTAAAAGTTAGTTTCCGGTTGCAAATGTTTCCAACCCTTCTACCCTTGTGTTGCAGAAATGTGAGGAAAAAAGAACCTTTGAAATTGAGCTTATAAAAGCCACGCTGAAAAAAGGAAACATTTGCTTTTGCTGCTTGAACTTCCCAAGGCGAAGAAACCCAAATGTGACTTAAACCTTAGGGATGTCATAAATATTATTGAGGAAGGGACCCAAAATGAGGAGGAGAAAGAGTCCCTACAAGGACAGGGAAGTGGTGGGAGTGGAGGAAGATGGTCAACCCGGCTTGCAAAAGTGGCCTCAAAGGATAAAAAAGGGAAACAACAAATTTATGTGAGTGAAGAGGAGGATTTGGAGTATGAAGATTTTGAAGCCCAGGAGGAAGATGACTCAGAGGATTTGGATTTTGAGAATATGGATAATGAGATGGGTGAAGAAGGCTCAGGGGAGGATAAGGATGAGGAAGAGGAAGAACAAGCTGAATAATATGAGGAAGAAAATGTGTAGTAATTTGAGAATTTGGGTTCGGGAAAGGACTCAAGCATTGAAATTTTAAAGAACAGACTAACTTTCATGTAGGTTCTATTTGAAGACATGGAGAAGGCTCTAGTTATTCTCATGAGGGTTACGAACAGACTAATGAGGCGGGTGATGTTGGGTACGACTTCTGGAGAATTCAAAATCACCAAGAAGCTGAGGAAAGAGGTGAAACCAGATGCCCTAAAGATTCTGGACGAGATAGAGGGACTTGATTGGAGAGATTACATTGCTCTCATGGGAGAGTATGGGGACCTGTTGAAGAAAGGAAAATAATGCCTCTTGGTGTTGCTTTGTTGTTTTTTGATGAGTTTTTTGTCGTTTTGCTATAATCTTTTGGACTGCTCTGTTTTAATGGTTATGTTATGGTGGAATACCACCTGGACACTATGGAATTAATTAATGATTTACGTAGATCTAAGTATGCTTCTAGAATCTTACTATTTTTTATTAGTACTGGTTGGTCTATGATTACTAAGGTTAATGTTGGCCTGCGAGCTAATACTATTGTTATTTTTTGGTTTGTTGGTGGTGTTGTTTCCCACCTTCTCTCTATTTATTTTTATTTTCTTTTGTATCCTTGGGATTAGGGCCCTTCCCTGCTTATCTAATAAAAAGCATTCTAATTTATCCTACACCAAATTGATTTTTGGCATTTTATTTTAAAAATTATGATGCACCAAATTGATTGAAGATAAAAGTGCATGAAATCATCCAATGGATCTCCCATAAATAAAATAGATTATTATAACATTGTAAATGAGTTTTCATCTTGAATAAACATAAAATCTTACTATTTAGTGTCTTTCCTCCTTTTATTTTCATGATATTCTAGTTGACATATTATTTTTATCATCTTTTTTTATTTCCTATTTCATCAAATTTATTAAACACGCATCATCAAGGGGTTTATCTTTTTTTTTAATCATAGTTTTTGTTTTGTCTATTGGTTTAAAAAGAACAATAGTTTGCATTTTCACTCATTGGTTTAAAAAGAACAAACTTGCATTTTCACTCATTGGTTTGAAAATAACAACCTTGCATTTTCACTCATTGGTTTAAAAAAAACCTTGCATTTTCATTCATTGATTTAAAAATGTTGGTGTAAATAAAGTCTTGTACCTAGTTAATTCATTACTAGGGGGCTTATTTACACATGTTAAGTTTACTTAGGTCATAAGAAGGAATCTTTCTAAAAGGTGTTAGTTGTCATTAGTTGTTATCTTATCTTTTGACTTGTAACTCATGTGGACTTAGGTAAGTGTGATTATTTGTCTCATGTCATATGATTAAGACGCTTGTCATAATCCTCCGACATCTTATATCTCACCTTGGCTATATAACCAAGGGGTCTCTACTACATTGTACACAACAATCATATCAATTGAATCATATTTCCATATGCATATTCTCTCTCTTGTGCTTTCCATTTGGCCTCAAGGTCTTGGCAGCCATAGCCAATTTTAACATGGTATCAGAGTGGGTGGGTGCCATTAGATAGTCTTTTTCTCAAGAGAAGTGATAAATATTGAAAAGTTGAGTATGCTCTTCTCTTGCATCGTATGATGATCTAGAGAATCAAAAAAACTTGAAAGAAATACCAGATTTGGGGGGGTTCCTATTTGTGGCTCTTTATTGCAGGTTCAAATTGGAGCTTGTTGGTGCAAATCTAAGCTCACCATTGCATCCAAAAGATTTGAGAAAGTCTATTTTTCCTTTTATTTCATCCAAATCAGACATATGAGGCCAAATCTATGAGGGTTTGAAGTTGAAGAGTGGTTGCTAGATCTATAAAGTAGCTACAATTTTGGAGCATTTTGGGTCAAATCTGACCCTACCATCGCGTCCAGAAGGGCCAAAAACCTTAAGATTGACTGTCAATTTGTCCAAATTGGAGTAGTTGTCTGGTGAGGCAAAAAAAATTGCCCAAGAAGCCATATGGCCCCCTAGGTTGCCATAATTGCATATGGTATGATTTTTATTAAAAAAATAAATATTTTATTTCTGTTAAATTTTTTGAAAATTTAAAAAATATATATATATAAAGTTTTTGGTCAAAAATTATTTGAAAAAGTTTTGTTTTTAAAAAAAAAATTCAAAGGAAACTTCTCTGAACGTTCACAAAGTATCTTGTACTCTGAGTACTAAGAGCAACACCACGTGACACTTAGCTATTCGGCCACACGAGTGGTCAAATCAACCATGGCCCCCACTCATAAATACAACTGACGTTCAAAAAATTAAATCAACATTTTAAAATGTCAAAATCCGACAAGCATATTCTATCAACAACATATTCCAAACAAAGGAGAATATTCCTATGACAAGCAGGAAGCCGTCAAATTTAATCAATCGATTTGCTGACGTCAACACGATGTCAGCCATTTAAAAAAAAAAAATTGGCCCCTCTCCAATTAGCTTTTTGATTTTGCAGTTCAGCTTTGTAGGCCCATAACTTGAGCTCAGGACCTCCCTTTTACAAGCAATTTTTTTATTTGGTCTAATTTTTTGTGCTCTTCATAGTGGTGCAATCAGTTTTTGGTTTTGGTATTTGGTTTTTTCAGAAATTGCAGATTCTCATAGGTGTTGCTACTTTGTGCTCATTTTGGGAACTTCAAGAGCTCATATCTTGCTCCTACGGTAACATTTTTGGGTGTAGTTTTTTTTGAAACTACATAAATTTTTGTGTAATTTTCAGTGGTATGATTAGATTGATTTCATCTTGTACTAAAAATTGTACTTAATTATGTGGCCTAATTTATCATATTTAAGCACCAAGCTCAAAGACCACTTTGTTGTTTTTGGCAAGTGGCAACTGTAAATGCACTAAATATAAAGTGTCAAATCAGATATTTGTTTGGGGGGTTTCTTGATTGAGTGATTTGGGGGGGTAATCTTGTAGTGGTTGGTTGCATTCTTTTGCTTGGTTTGTGTTCTTGCAATGGGGAAATCTCAAATTGAACTCCTAAATCCACATAATTATGCTACATGGAGAAACTTAGTATGGAACTATCTCATGGGAAAAGGTCCAATAGGTCATCTAAAGAAAACCATTTCTCAACCTATTGATGCAAAATAATTGGCAAGATGGGAGATTGATTGTGAGAAAACACTTGGATGCATATGTTCATTAGTCTCATTTGATTTACAATTTCATATTGAATCATGCAAAACACCTAAAGAGGCTTGGGAGAATTTTGGAAAATTGTATGGTAAAATAGATAAGATTAAGGGATGTCAGATTGATAATGATTTGATGAATCTTGATCCAAAATGTTTTGACCACATCCAAGACTACATCTCCAAAATCAAGCAACTAAGAACACAACTGAAGGAATGCAACATTGATAAAGAGGATTTACAATTGATTATAAATGTGTTATCCAAACTTGGTCTCGAGTATTTAGTATTTGTTTCTAGATTTCATACCCATCGACTTTCTATGGGATCATCATATGTTGATCCTAAGTTTGATGACTTTGCAAATATCCTAATCTAAGAGGAATTTAAGTTAATGAACATGGGTCTAATCAAGTCTTCCAAGTCACAAGCATTAGTGGAAAGGGAGTCTAAGGTACAAAAAGAATCAGGGAATCTTGATAAGAAGCAAAAGAAGAAAAAGAACAAGCCACATAAAGAATCAGAATCCACTCACTCTAAAGGAGAATCATCAAAGAAGGAGAGGCCTTTTTGTGCATATTGCAAGAAGGATGGAAAACACTATTGTTATAAGAAGGATATTGATGAGTTGAAAAATATTCTCAAAAGGAATCACATTGATATGCCTTCTAGAATGCCTAAATCTTCTTCTCCTTCTTCTTCAAAACAATCTAAAAAGGAAAAAGGTCAAGCATCTACATCAGGAAATAAAGGTCAAGCTATTTGTGCTTTTTTAGGTCATGGATCAGGGAGATGGCTTCTAGATTCAGAAGCATCTCATCATATAGCATCTTCATAGACTATATTCTCTTCTTTTCAGCCTTGTACTATATCTCCTATCTTGATGGGAAACAATACATACATGAGTGTAATTGGGAAGGGATCTATTAGTTTTGGGGACAACACTTTACAGGATGTTTTGTGTGTTCCTCATTTGAGGAACAATATTCTTTCCATATATCAGATTACACATGGTGGAGATGGGAAAACTGTGTTCACAGTTGTTCAGTCATCATTCGTGACTTAGAAAGTAGAGAGATCATTGCTACTAGGGTGGTTGATCATATATCTCAGTGTATACATTTGCAAATTTTGCTTCTGATGGTGACATTGTTCCTTTGGCTGTTGATTGTGTGAACCATGATTCAGAGGAGACATTTGAATTTTTGAACTTGGGATTTCTCACATTAGATCCAATACTTGAGCCATGCATTCTATCTCCACCTATTGTTGCAGTTGATGATTCTTGTGATTCCATAGTTTGGGTTCCTTGTGATTCGATGTAGTAGGACATACATAGTCTTTTAGATTTGGCTACTTTGGATGACTTCCTGATAGGTATTTCAAACTTGTTTGCGGAGTCTCATCTTGTAGATTTGGGGGACATCATTGATGACATTCATCTTCTCTTTGATGAAGATGCTCCTTCTTCAGTTGTTGTGAGGGAACACTCTGGCCCTCTTGTTCATTCTCTACATGATCATTCTTTGTAGTTTGATGTGAGTGTGGACACTTTTGGACAACATTTAGTGGAGGCTTCTTTGTCTTCAGAGGGGATATCATTGTCTTTGGACCATGTTCTACATTCATCTCTACTAGATTTTGGATTGTCCTCTTCACCAGTGTGGCCTAGAATTCCTATTTGGAGTGTGTCAACTTTCGGCATCAACATGGAGACACTTGATCATGCTTTATAGATATCATCATCCATCATCCATCTTCCTAACATCTTGCATACATTCTTGGTTTTGTTTCTTCCTAAGGGGAAGGAATGTTGTTCGACGAGATTGGATCATCTTCAACATTCAATGTCCAACTTCTACCATCATTACAAAAGACTCAAATTTGAGGGAGGGATGCCTTGTCTCTCTTCTAATTCTCTCTTATGGGGGATATTTTTCCTCACATGGGGCTTTGGCCTTCTCATGCATCATTGAGAGCATTTATTTTTTGTATCTTTCATCTCTCTTTTGGGAGGAGTTTTATCCCACTGGGTTTTCTCCTTTTCTCTATTTGTGAGAGATTTATTTTGCATATGTACATGGGTACCTAACATGGCCTAGTAGTTGGGACCCATCTTTTCATCTTTGTGTCATTTTCATAATAATCTACTACTCCCTAAGTTGCACTTAAGGGGGGTTTTGGTGTTAATAAATTCTTGTACCTAGTTAATTCATTACTAGGGGACTTATTTACACATGTTAAGTTTACTTAGGTCACAGGAAGGAATATTTCTAGAAGGTTTTAGTTGTCATTAGTTGTTATCTTATCTTTTGACTTGTAACTCATGTGAACCTAGGTAAGTTTGATTAGTTGTCTCATGCCATATGATTTAAGACACTTGTCATAATCCTATGGCATCTTGTATCTCACCATGGCTATATAACCAAGGGGTCTCTACTACATTGTACACAACAATCATATCAATTGAATCATAATTTGCATACACATATTCTCTCTCTTGTACTTTCCATTTGGCCTCAAGGTCTTGGCAACCATAGCCAATTCTAATAAAAAAGAACAACCTTGCATTTTCACTCATTGGTTTAAAAAGAACAACAACCTTGCATTTTCACTTCATTGGTCTAAAAATAAAAACAACCTTGCATTTTCACCTCATTGGTTTAAAAATAACAACTTTCATTTTCACTCATGTTGGTTTAAAAAGAACAACAACCTTACATTTTCAATCATTGGTTTAAAAAGAAAAAAAGCCTTGAATTTTCACTCATTGGTTTAAAAAGAACAAAAACCTTGCATTTTCACTTCTTTAGTTTAAAAAGAGCAACAACCTTGCATTTTCACTTCATTGGTTAAAAAGAACAACATCTTGCATCTTCACATTTCATGGGTTAAAATGAACCACAAATTTCATTTTATTTTGTCTTTCATGTTAATTAGGCACATTTTAATTTAAGGTTTAAAATTAACCATTGCCTTCCATGTTTGTTGTTCTTGCACAAAATTTGTGTTGTAGAACCCATAGGGAGTAAGTATCCTCTCCCCTCGCCACTTTGTGGATCTTGGGTGTAAGAGAAATCACTCCATCTTATCTTTTCTTTTGTAGAAGGGCCTACTAGTTGTTATCTTGGTCTACCATAGATTGGTTAGCATCCTTTTTCCTAGGTCCAAAGGTGCACCCCCTTAGTTTTATTTGATATACCTTAATCTTAGTTGCAATATCATAAACCTTAGTCATAATCTCATTTGGTCTCATGTTGCATATAATATCCTTTGGTCATAAGGTCATTATCATTATTACATTTCAAACCTTAGTCTTAGGTGCATTAATATTTGACATCCTCATGCCTTAAAAAATTCCAAAATTCCAAAAATATAACTTAGTCTCATATCTCACCTTGCATTATCACCTTTGCATTATCAACCCTTAGGTTGCAAGTCTTATATGGTTCAAACAAGGTCACGAGGAAAAAGAAAGGACATGGATTCTTTAAGTGATCACCTTTTTAATCCCACAAGTGAAATTAAGTATTTTAAAAGCTCTTTCTCTCTCTAGATATATCCTTCCTTCTCTCTAATGTCCTCTCTCTCTCTCTCTCTCTCTCTTTCTTTCAAATTAAGTCTTTTTAAAGCTCTTTCTTTCTCTCTCTATCTTCTCTCTAAGATAGGTCCTCTATCGAGCTCTCTTGAGTTAAGTCTTTAATATCTAAACTGCTAGTTGAACATGTTCTTGACCATATATTAAATTAAATTTACTAGATGAATTTTTTGGACATGATTTTCAAACAACTTTAATTTATGTGTTTTAATTGAATGTGTAAATTAGGGTCCTTCATAGGTTTGCACATTAATTATTTATTATGTACAAGTTGTATAATATTTAATCATAAGTTTCATAATTACATGTACTAGTTTCAAACATGTGTAAATTAAGTCTTTTTAAACCTCTTTCTTTCTCTCTCTAGATATATCCTTCTTTCTCTCTAAGGTTCTCTCTGTCTCTCTCTCTTTAATTAAGTCTTTTTAAAGCTCTTTCTCTCTCCCTTTCAAGTTTATCTTTTTAAATCTCTTTCTTTCTCTCTCTAGCTCTCTCTCTAAGATAGGTCCTCTATCTCTCTCTTGAGTTAAGTCTTTTTAAATTTATTTCTCTATCTCTCTCTCTCTTGACTTAAAAGTATTTTGTGTGTAGAACCAGGTCAACAAGTAGGAAGTTCTCAAGCAAGAGTCGAGCCAAATTTAGATATTGGATCAAACGAGGCTGAAGAACACATAGTTGAAGATAGGGAGGAGGCCCAAGTTCAAACAATGCATGTTGGAGAGGGATTGGGATCACTTCCTTCTATTGATATGGATGATCATATAAATCTAGCTAAAGAGGTGAAGAGAATTTTTTTTTATAGAAATTTAGATCATTTACTTGAAATAGATATGGATAAATTGAAATGTTATGCCAGACAACCTAGAAATACTAGTAGGAGGTCAATGAAGAAATCTGTAAAGGAAATAATCAATGCTCATTTCAATCATCTTGAACACTTGAAAAATCCCAACTGTTATCACTTTTACTTCTTCGTAATGAGATAAAAGAGCCATTACAATTTTGGGTGTAGATTCGACATTGAATAAGAGGAAACACATTCTAGAAAAAAGATATTGTTGAAAATGTTAAAAAAAGGTTTAGGTTACATAGGGAAAGGATCTCAATCAGTGGATAAGGCCATTTCAAGAAGAGTGATGTTGACATCTATTTTAAATAAAAATATATCAAGAAAAATAAAAATCTCTACACTTTCAACTCAAATTGGTTTTAGTAGAAAGACACTAACAAAATATGTGAAAAGGAGAAAGGTTTTGGATGATAGTTTAGAAGGAAATTGGGCAATTATGTGCAGAGATCCCCGTTCTAACAGGATTGAAGATGTTGTTAGAAACTTGATCTCAACTTTTTGGAATGATCGTACATGTCCATCATCAAATATTAGAGATGTTATTAGACATAGGGTTGGGTGCAATAATTATGAACATCATACAAAACATTGGCTAGACATAACACAACATGAGATGTATGTGAAATTTTGTAATAAGAATCCTCATAAAAATATTGGGAAAACAATGTTTGAAAGGCTAAAGCCATTTTATGTGAAGATAAACAAGGTTTTTGAAACTTGTTGTTGTCGCTATCATATTGAATTTGATCTCTGGTGTTTCAAAAGATGAGAGAAGAAAGTGATGGTTTTCAAAATGCATCTCCTAAATAGGTAATTTTGTTCATAAAATCCATCTTATGTGATAATGCATTTGATCAAATAAACCACATAAAAGGATTCTATGAACATATGGAAATTTGGCTAAATTGCCTTTGAGAAATGAAGATAATGACCTAACAAAGATAGTAAATTGAAAGAGTTACAAGTACATAAAGTTTCAAACAAAATTTGAGAAAGAATCCACAAGGTTAAACTATATAGAAGAGGAGATACCTATTGGAAAATTTATGAAAATTTTTAAAAAATTGATACAACCGTACATACAACATGCCTTTTTTGCTAAGTGGCAAGCACAACAATTTCAAACATTAAGAGATACTTTCCCACTTGGAACAGTTCTATCAATAATCGACTTTACAAAAAATTACCCTTTTGTACATCAAAAAGAGATTCAATTAGAATATTACTTTTCAAAGCAGATCACTATTATGGTGTATGTGTGTTATCAACATGCACAATTGGATTTGGATAGTGTTGAGAGTACATATGATGAATGAGTCATTAAGAAAGAATATCACTTTTATATTAGTAATGATAAAGAGAATGAAACACTTTTTGTAAAACATTGCTTTACAATTTTTTTGAGAATTTGACAAGCAATGGTGTAAAAATCGAAAAGCATTTTGTATGGTTAGATTGATGTGCAACACAATTTAAATCACCATGACCATTTTATGCCCTATGTAGATATCATAAAAATTACAAAATACCACATGTTTGGAGTTTCTTTGAGAGTAGGAATGGAAGGGGTGAACATGATGGCCTAGGAGCTTGCATCAAACATGCTCTAAGAAAGCATCAAATGAGTTATTTAGGATATTGTATAGACTATGCACATGATTTTGTTGAATGGTGTAAAAAACACTTTGTATCAAATGAGGCCAATACATCTTCAAGAACGAACCGACATATTCCACATAGAGTGTTTTGGTAGATATCAAGTATGTATAAATTACATGTGAAAATTTTAAACTTTAAATAATTTTATATATATCTATACATTTTTTTTCACATATAAGTTTAATTTTATGTATCTAGGTGTGGACAAAAGATCAATGCATGGATGCAAGAGGGTAGAAAAAACAAGATTTTTGCACTGTGTCATGAGTACAGATGATTTCCCTAGATGGAAATTATACATGAGGGGTTACTCTTGTTTCTGCATTGAGTACATTTTGGAAAACTTTGAGGCATGCGACAACCAACAACTTGGATATGTTAGTGAATGAAATTTAGTGCCACAAGTCATTTCAGACACATACGACGAAGATGAGGATGAAAGATTTGAAGACATTCCTTTGATTTCAATTGATTATGACCATATTTTAGGATTGGTTAGAAAAGGTAAATGTGTACTTTCATTTATATAAATTTAATGTAAATAAAAACAATTTACATAGTTGTTTTTAAAGTTTAGTACTTATCTAGATGAGTTAAATTTAAATATCTTTAGTCTAGACAGTTCTATTTTTTTTACAAATTTTTCATGTAAATTTGGTGTACAGGAGATGTTTTTGCAGTGATAGCAGAGCCTGAAAACATAGAAGGTGTTAGTTATTATTTAATGTGTTGTACAAAAGAGAGGCAGGAGCTAACAAAACTTGAAACAAGTGATGGAATGTTGTTTCCCATAGGTGAACATTTAAATTTATATATACATGTGTACATTTACATTACCTTACATTAAATATATTGTACAAACCTTGAGTGAAAATGTTATGTGCACATGTCTAACCTCAGGTTCGTGTTGTTTACCATGCATGTTCAGTTGTAGTGCAAGGGATATATCTCAAACAAGTCAAAATTGTTCAACATGGGATTCATTTTATTGACTATCAACCTAAGAACAAGGTATATCAATATAGTCACCTAGTAATTGCTACCACCATATATCTTCATGGAGTGCCACATGCATGTGGACGAAAAAATGGAGACTAGATAGTGATGATCATCTAAAAATATTACATGTTATTAAAGAGTGGTCTGAACCAGAACATTTGAGTTAGATATATCTATGATTTTCAAGTTCAAGTACATGTATAGATGTTCAAGTGAGAACTTATAGTAGTGTTTGAACTCCATTGTTTTAGTTACTTATAATATGTTGATGACAATTATTTTAAATTTGGTTGGACACAAGTTAGTGATTGAAACACATTGCTGTAAGTTATTTAATTTCTATCTTTGTTCTTATGAGATCCAAACTTAGAAGTGAAGTGTGTACATGTTTAAATTTAAACATTTGAGCTTAATTTGGAGTTTAAGGATGAAACTTACTAAATTTGTGACACTTTTTTAAAGGATGAAGTACTATTTAATTTATGGTAAACTTTTAAGGATGATCCAATGTACTATTTTAAATTAGTATCCATCTAGTCCACTTTACCTAGATATTGAATCTATGTACATATTTAATGGGAGATATGAAAATTTACATCAATTGCACTTGTATCTATATATCCATGTATAATTATTAACCATATCACACGCTTTGATGATCACAATATTACATATTTAATTTCCTTGTGGCTTTAGGTATATATAGATAGAAACTATTATAAGATGATTCATGATGCTTAATTTTATACATATGCTACAACAATTGAAACTTGTATCTATATAATAAGTTCTCATATTATCTAGGTTTAAATAGTACTAAAGGTGAAAAGATGATTACTATCCTTTATAGAAATTAAATAGAACCTTTAGAATCTAGGACTTTTACTTGTAGTACTTTCATGGGGTGTATTAGGGCAAGTATGAAAAAATATGAGTGGATATTGATGGTTGAATTAAATTCAAGGTATATTGGAATTTTGCAATGACAATTAACTGAGGTTAAGATAATAAATATGACTATTTATGTGGAGGCATTAAATACTAAAGGTGAAAAGATGATTACTATCCTTTATAGAAATTAAATATAGCCTTTAGAATCTACAACTTTTAAACTTGTAGTACTTTCATGGGGTACATATTAGGGCTTATGAAAAATTATGAGAGTGGATATTGATGATTGAATTAAATTCAAGGTATATATGATTCATTTGCATAGAAAAGGATCTTTCTAGTTCTCTTCTTACAATACATTTCAAGCCTTTTTTTGTAGAAAATCCAAAGATAAAATTGGATTTCTTGATCTAGTTAAGGTCTCTAATTAGGTTAAAATTTTATTAGACCTCTCTAATTGTACCCAAGTGATAGAATACCTGAAACAATTTGGTGGGTTGGTTTTTATTTGAAACATACACTATCATGTCAAGGCACACGTGGATCAATTTTTGCCTCATATTAGTTGCCATACATATTCCAAGATCTAGGATTTCCTACCTTGAGAAATAATGTAAGAACCTTTTATGTATTTTATACACCGATATATTACTTCAAAAATTGCACTACCAAAAAAGACCTAATTCATAACAACTTATTGATATACAAATAACTCCATTGGAAACAATATTTGAGATGCAATTAGCCTATGCGATCCTTGCTATATCATAAAAAGTACCAAGTTAATTAAGATGTCAACACTTGAGAAGAGGAAGAGACTTGGATAAATTTGATTCTTTGTATCTATTATATAGAGAAATTGCATCCTAGGTTATGCCACCATTATATTCAACAATAAGACAACATGTACATGTATGATATATATTTATTTAAATGAACAATTCATAATTTATATATATTATTTATATTAAATAAGCACACACACATATATATGTATGTCCAATTTCTTGGCTTGATAGATAAAACAAATGTGCTCGAAGGTCATGTAATCATAGTTCAATTTTTGAAATTTGTACATGTATATTTAAGTTCATATTTAAATTCAAACTTGAAACATGTACACATGTGTGTGTGTGTGTGTGTGTGTGTGTGTGTGTGCATGTGCATGTGTATTTACATATGTACCCATAACATTTAATGTACATTTAACATGTTTAGTTCATATATTTAAATCATTTACTCACAAGTTCTCTAAATCTAGATACAATGTATAAACACTCAAGTGTAAACATGTACATGTAGATTAACATAAAAATTTAAACATAAGCAAACATGTACATGTCTAGATGAACATAAACATAAACATAAGAAACCATGTACATGTAGATGAACATAAACATAAACATAATAAAATATGTACATAGATAAAAAAATTTAAGCTCAAACACATGTAGGTATATCATAAGAAAATGTATACATATGTAATCAAGTCCAACCTGAAAAATACATGTCTAGAGATAATCAAATGTAGGTCATAATATATCAAAGACTCATTGATCCAATAGGCCAATCGTCATGTCTACTCCTCGTCGAATGACCCTTTGAATGATAATCCTACTTTGATGGATGTGTCGAGCCCTGGAGATAAAATTATACAGAATGTCTTAAATACATTATATATATAAAGTTATTTAAGAATGTACATATATTTTTAAATATCTATAAAAAAATGCATGCATGTACACATATACATATAAAAATTTAAAACTCACATGTTCATTGGAAGTAGTATCATCAACTAAATCATGTTGACGTACACGATCAAACCCTGAGCTAGGAGTAACATGAGGTATCTCCATCTACAATATATATATATATATATATATATATATATATATATATATATATATATATATATATATATATCATAAATATTTAAAACTAAAACTTAAATAATTTAAAAGAAAAAATGAATTGAACATGCACATGCACACATACATATAGATACACATGTACTTGCTTATCAGGTGGCAACGGATCCGAGCCCTATGCAAAGGTCACCTCCACTAAATCAACCAAATGAGTTGTCTGAGTCAACGTGTCAAGATCTACATCTGTCTGAGCCCTCACATGTTGTGCTAGTAATGATGAGTGAAGGGGACTAACCAGCTAAGATGACATTGATGATGAATCTGAATACATCAACATCTCCACAAAACCCATAGAAGTCTGCATCCTCTCCAAGTCAATTGAAGGATCAGTAGCTTGTGCAAAAATTGAATGATTTGTAGGCGGATCTTGATATACACTGGTGTTGGGCCCAGAGTGATGGGAATGATGGGATCCTAGATGTGATTAAAAGATGCACCCAGACGACCTCTGACTTGGTCTATAGAGATCCCATGGTCTGATGCAATGAAGGCATATGCTTCCAAGAGGTCCTCAACCAAACAATGAAAAGTACTTCATTCCATCTCTCCTATAAGAACATCCAGTTGTGCGGGTGTAGGGATGCCCACCATAGCGTAAGGATCACAATCAGTGTTGTTGCACTGTGTTACAAATGAAGGTCTGGATCGTGGACATCTTGACATCAAATACTGACCCACACGATCAGTAGTTATCCTAGTGGAAACTTCTTCAATATCGCCTACACTTTCAATTGCTTCCATTTGGGAAGCAATGACAACCTAATCTATTGAGAGGGCCAAGAATGGGGAGAGAGCAGGAGACCTCTCGCCAACCAATGCCCTATACACTAGGGTTGGCCGATTTTCTTGATGATAAGTGTCCCTATCGACAATCCTACTACGCCCCTGACTAAGATATGCTAGAAGGTCACAATAGTTGACATTGAGGCCCAAATGAACCTCAACATACAATTGTTGTGCAAAATATAAGGGAATTTGGTCATTATTTGGAATATTGACCAAACGATGCAAGAAATTGAGTGTAGATCAAAGAGTCCATAGAAACATCCACACATTTGCTAACCTAATATGCTCTCACCTTAGGTTTATCTTGATAGTATGGGAAATATTGGGATTTGATCATTTCTTGGTCACCAAACCTTGAATTTGAGAAAAAGAAACATCACCATAGACTTCTTCCCACATGTGGGAAAGAATAGCAGCTACTCTATTGAGGGAAAATGCACTAGTGGCTTCAAGTTTATCTCTATTTTTTTCTAGTCTCTCTAATATGGACATGCAAGTGTCCTTATATATGCCTGTGTTGGTACCATTAATTAATGAACCTCTCAATCTCACTATTAGTACGTGCAAATAGTCTGGGTTGAGGTAAAATTGGTGCATTTTCCATGATGTGTACCTGAAGGAGCAATGAGACCTTATTGCTTTAATATATCCATAGAGAGTATAAATACTGGAACATGTACATCCAATTTAAATTTAAAACTTGTAACTATTTACAAGTGACCTAGAATGTATTGAACTCTATCTGTAGTTCTTATGCATGTATGCAATAAATTTAATGTACTTCTAGAAATGTAAGTAAACAAGTGAACAAGTGAATTAATTTGAAATATTAATAAATCTAATGTAATTCACTTCATGTGTTCATTTCACCAAAATTTAGAAACTTGTAACTATACATTTAAATATATAAAATGATCTTAAAAATATATAATCCATGTGTAAATCACAAGGGCCAACAAGATTGAAAGAGTAATAAAATTAACATTAAATATATTGATCACAAAGGTCTTACATTCATGGTTACAGATCAAACACACTACCACCTATATGAACTCAAACACACTACCACCTATATTCAAACTCAAACTTGAAGGTCAATTGATCACCTAGAACAACAAGTCCTTTTAGTTAGATTATTTTGTATTTTCTACAAAGGGTGTGCAAAAATGAAGAAAAGAGAAAAAATGGATAAAAATCAAGCTTGATAACATAACAATATATGTATAGAACATTGAGCATAAGTATGATAAATTGAGTATAAAAAGGCTAAAAAGAAGTGCTAAGATAAACATACTAATATATAATTTCTTTGTGTATTTTTTAGAGGAAGATGAAAGGTGCACTCATTTTTTTTAAAATAAATAATTGATGAATGCATATACACTGCAAAAATAAATAACTACCTTGTACCCAAGTGACAAGATAAACTAAAAAGCATAGAGAGGAATATAGAAAAATATATAATGTGATAAATAAGATAAGTGAAGAGACCACCCAATAAATTCATCACCATCAAATGTGTCTATTTCAATGTGCTCAAAGTATTGTCACATAAAGCTATGATCCCCATGGGATTTTCTATTATAATTCCATTATTTCATATCCTTTCTCTTGAGATATATTAGTGAGTAGTTTTTCATCTTCATTTTATTTGATATCCTTGTGTGTAACATCAAATTATGGTATGAACTACTATCATCAAAATCAATATACTGACCATCACTAACATTGGAATAATCCTTATGATTTATTTCCTTTTGATAATACTCATCATGTGGAGGTACTAAAGATGTATGCACATTGTTTTGACTATCCTCAAATTGTATCACAATTTTTTTAGTAAGATCTTGAATTTTATGTTTTTATGTGATACACCAATATGTGGTGTGTCCATATATGTGGTGATGATCACAAAATAATTTAGGTTTTAAATTTGGTGTAACTCCTTAATATGTACCAATTAGATTAATAGGAGACAAAATACAAAAGTTTTAGTTGTAAAAGAACATGATATTTGGAGGCTTCTCCAATCTATTGAACTCTCTAAATATTTTTTTATAGGATGTGTGCATGATGATCTTTATATTTAAATTAAATTCATCCTCTATGCCTTGATTTTCCAAATTTGACATCGGTGGTAACTCATGGGAATGAAGCTGAGTGATGCCGTGAAAATAATGTTACAATAAAGAATTCTCATATTTGCATACACTAGCACATAATTCTAAATGTGAATGATAAGAATTATAGAACACTTGTTATCTAAACTATGGAAGTAAACCTTTTATTTAAATAAATTTTGAAGATCACTATATGGTAATGTGAAACTCGTGCTTGAAACTATAATTTAAAATCTTAACGCATAATCCTTGATTGTTTCATGCTTCTCTTGTGTGTATTGTGTTATTTAAACAGTAGTTTTTCAAGACTTAATATTGTAGTGAATTTTTTTAATGAAACCATTTTCTATATCAAAAAAATAATTAAGGGAAGCAAAATATAAATATTAAAACCAAATGTTTACATAGTCACTCAAGCTTATGGAAGCAATCTATTAAAAAACTTAGCAACATGAAAACAATCCAAGCAAGTATTTTTAAAGATGTTATACACTACCGGTCACATCTACCATCATAAATAAATCTATTTGGTGAAGGATATATAAAATTGTCATATGGTAAAGGATTATATAATATTTCACTATTGTAATTCTTATCTGGAATGATATTTGTGAATGATTGCTAGAAATATCACCATCAATGTGTCCAATAACCACAACCCACATACAACTGAACTAAATTATTCAGGATTCTTGAGCCATAGGTCACATACGTGTCTCAATCAATAGAGGAAATGACAAGTTCTCATGAAATGCAGAGTTGTTTCAATGCATCATTAAAGATGAATGACAGGACATGTGCATCCCCCCTGCTTGTGCCAAAACGGGAGCTATGGAATGGGGAATTGGATGTTTCAATCATGACAATTTCCCTGGTAGACATGTATGTGAAATGTGGAAGCATTGACAAGGCAAGTGAACTATTTGAGTGATAACCTTAAGAAATGTGTTCCCATCGAATGCCATGGTTGAAAGATATGCACAAAATGGATTTGTTGAAAAGGGTTTAGAAATTTTCAATAAAATGCAATTGGTGGGTGTAAAGCCACATGCAACATCCTCCTTTCTTGTGCCAAAATGGGAGCTTTGGAACAGGGGGGTATCGACATGCATACCCTATTCCAAAGCTCCCATTTTGGCATAGGCAAGGAGGATTTATGTGGCTTTACACCTACCAATTGCATTTGCTTCAAAGTTTCTAAACCCTTTTTAACAAATCCATGTTGTGCATATCCTTCAATAATAGGGTCGTAGACATGTATGCAAAATTTGGAAGCATTAACAAGGCAAGTGAATTGTTTGATATGCACAAAATGGATCGAGCACCTGGTAGACATGTATGCAAAATGTGGAAGCATTAACAAGACAAAACAAAGAAGAGGAAGCCAACCTAGAGGATGGTGGTGCACGGATCATGGAGGGTGGTGAACTTATTTGATAGCCTCGAGTCACTTTCATTCGCCTGCCTGAGGGTTCAGGGGTTCGCAGTCATAGTGAGTAACAATGAAACTGTCATTTTTGACATTTAAACATTTTATTAAAAAAACTCTAAAAAATAGGTTTGAGTAAACCCCAATTCGCTTGAACCCGATTTTTTTATTAAAAAAGGCTACATTTGGGGTTTTGAGCGAACAACTAATTAAGGGGGGGTTCGCTCCAACAAGGGGGTTCGAGCGAACCCTCAAAGGTGTTCACTCAAACCTTCTAGTCCATGCGAACCCCCCTAAAGTTTTTTCCCACCCAAAATGCATTTTTTCTTCCTCAAACTAATTGTAACCCACTATTTTGGGATTACCCAACTAGGCTTTATGCATGTAGGTAAGAATATATATGAAATTTACATAACATCAAGATGAACATAACTTACTTATCTATGAAAAAGTTCATATATCCCTTGTATTCATTTGAAAATACACCTTTCAAAATCTTTGCAAACATTTTACAACCATTTAGATGAAATAACTAATTCTAAGATAAACATTTGAATGACCAAAATGTGACAAAGAAGACATAAAATCTTTAGGAACATACAAGAGACATTTACAAGATATTGAATATGCATGTTTAACTTTCTTTTATAGGCTTACAACACTTCTTACACCTTTAGGATGAAAGGAAAATCATTACAATATAAAAATGCCTTAAACCCTTCACTAGAGATGAACCCTGATAGCATATAAATCTCTTCCTTTTGTTTTTTGTCTACAACCTATTTTTCTATTCTTTTAATGTTGAAAATATTCACATATATATATCAATTGACATCACGTAGTCACCTTAGGAAAGGAAGAGGCTCATTTGTAGCTATAGATGTTTCTCATGCATGCATACATCATCAATTTTATTCCTTCATACACAAAATCCTACCTTAGAAGCACCCATCAATACTCTAAAAATCATGGGGGTCTTCTTCTCTTTGATTGCAACAAACTTGGTCATTAATGTCATCTTTTATTTTTTAATTATGTAGGGCAAAGTCAAAATCTGCAAGGACACCCTATTACATAGGTAAGGACCATCGAAAGTTGCAAAGATTAAGTCTAGATGTTATGACATCCTAAATATTGCAAGAAGGTAGGTAGGAGTGAACGGGTGAGATTATCAACATTTTTTGTGTCACGTCAAAACTATCAACACTTTGGGAAGTTTGGAAGCCTTTCAAAATATTGTTTCCTTTGAAACCTATTAGATATTTGACCATTTTGAAACTTGGTGACTTTCAACAATTATCATTACTCCAAAACCTCTACTAGCATTTTGGTGATTTTGTGGAATCGTGAACTTGTTGATGCATAACCTTAATTTGGCAGTTCCTAGAGCTTATCAATAGTTTTATCCAACCTATAAACTTGTGTCGGCATATCGGTGATTTCACTAACCTACAAACTCACTGATAATTTAGCTTGGTGATCTCTTAGAGCATTAGGATTGAAAAAAACCTTATCAATATTTTTAGAGGTTTGTGATCTATGGATAACCTCTTCCACTTTTCTTGTTAGCACTTTGGTGAGTTTCAAAACCTTTGAAAATTTTAACAAATGTGAGAATAACTTAAATTCAACATTTTCGATGTTTAGTGAACCTTGAAAACTTTTGAAACTTTTCTTATTAGCACTTTGGGAATTTAGAAATCTTAAGAAAAGGCCAACAAAAATCCACACTTACAAACCTTTTGGATCTTTGCAACTTCCTACACCTGAGGGGAAAATGGGGGATGATGAAGGGCAACAAATAATTCTGACCAAGGGGGGCTAATTGAAAATATCTTAGGTCAATTAGATATGATGGCCACACACAAAGGAAAGTGCAAATGAGGACCAAGACCTGGGCAAATTTTGACACTACAAAGTTGGGCACCAACAAGTGATGTACTACATTGTTGTTTCCTTGGCTTGCATTGACTTAAATTTCTTTTTTTTTATTGAGGATGTGTTTTCTCGTTGCTTATCTTTGGTGCTCTTGCAATTTTCACCATTGGTCTCCATTGGTCACCCTTTTAATTTTTTAATATATAGGGAGTGGCATGACTCTATCTTTCCAACACATGCTATTATTCTTCCAATGGAACCCATATTAGATTGTGTTTCTTTTAATGATTCACTCTTCTAATTCAAGATTGAGGGGGCTCAAACCTTAAAGATTGAAGATTCATTTTTTCTTGAACATGTCACTACTATCGCATAAATACATATTGGCCCATGTCTAAAGTGTTTGGAATTTGGTACTTTGACATAAAGTTGGAAATGGATAGATTATTTGGTGGTCCAACACCATCATTGATACTACATAAACTTTTTGTAGATGGTTGGTTGATAGTTAAAAAAAATTTGACACAATATGTGTCCATGTTTTCCATAGTTATCTAGCTCTTTTCTTAGCTTGAAGCAACACCTTTCCACATTCCCTATCAAATTCAAGTGGAGCTTATGTACTACCAGCTACTTTGCTAAGGGAACCTACCTCAAAGCCATAATTCACTAGTTAAAGGTTCTTGATTGTGTCTCAAAAGAATTTTTGTGTCTAATAACCTAAAAATTCATCTCAAAATATCAAGTACATCAAAGAAGATGACTAGTGTCTTTCCTCCATTCTTGATGTCATGCATTTGTTCAAGAAAAACCACTAGCAATTATTTTGTGGTTTCATCCCTCAAGTTATTCAAGAGGGGATATATGCATCTCCAAAGTCTACACTCCAAGGTTAATTCCACCTAGCTCTCTTGGCCTTAAGCTAGAGAAAAATTTAACTTGTGTAAAATTGACTTTCCACCTAATATGTTGTAATCAATTCTGCCTTATCTTAGCATATGGATAAAATCTTTGAGAGATTTTTCAAACCCTAGTAGAAGGATTGGAAATGGCATGTCAATATGGCCTTGTATAATTATAATTCAAAGAAAGGTTAGCAATGGCTCTTTCCTCACCTATCCATGATTTAGAATTGAATACTAGATGGTCTCTTCAATCACCCAATTTCATTTGGGCCAAAAGATTTCACATCATTTATAAGGCTATTGTGGAGCCTAAAATTGTGTAGTTTTCTTAGTGTTTTTATATTAGGGCTACCTATTACTATATACTTGATTCATCTTAGAGTTTCTAATCCAAGGTGTCCTTTTTATGAAAATTGTGAAAACTCTTCTCCACATTTTTTAGGTATTGTGTCTTTACCCAAGATGCTTAGTATTGGATACATAATTTTTATGATCCTTAAGACTGTAATTATTCACTTGGCATAATGTCATTCTAAGTGATAGGGCCACATTTTATGATGAATTCTACGAACTATGAAATGATTTCATATTGAAGATTCCTTTCCTACATTTGGAAAGATAGAAATGCTACTATATTTGCTAAAATTTTTATGGATCTTAATTTTGCGACATTCCCAACTACTAGTTATTTGTAATGTGCTTATGCGGATTTAATTTTAAGCTACCAAGGTTTTGTTAGAGCTCAAACATCTATAGACCTTGATGGGAGACTAAGCTAATGCCCCTTGCATAGTGGCTAGAGTGTCTACCTTCACCAACTTGCACCAAATCACCCCATTGGCCTACGAGATGTAAATATTCAAAGTCCACTCATTGCCACTAGAAAAGCTATCAGAGAGCAACTACTTTGTCAAAATGGTTTTGCATGAGCCAACTTTTTGCTGGATTTCTCCCCTACAACCTTTTGATCTCCAAGGTTGGTGGTCCCCACCTCCACACTAATCCTTCACATCTTCTCAACGACAAGGGCAAGCCACTCATGATCAAAGTAAATTCACTCGACTTCAGTTATCTATCTCTCTTTTTAGAACTATCTAGACTTTTGAATAGGAGGTTCTTGACAAGGAGGAAGTTGCTAGTGATGGGTGGGACCCTATGGATGTTGGGAGAGATTTATAAGGTGGTGGGTAGAATAATTTATATGATCAACACCCTCCTACTTATAAAATTGCCCTTGTGACTTGATGCTTATTAGTACTTGCCCGAGGCAATACTATTGCAATGAGTTTTGTTTTTTCTTAGTTAACTAGTTATTAATAAGTTAGAATTCAATCAATCAAAAACAATAACTTTTTTTTGAAATTGTAAAATATTTAATTTTATAAATTAAAAAAACTATTTATTTTGATTATGATTGGCTAAAAATTTGTGTGTTATTGACAAATTTCAGGAAAAGTGAAAGTAAATTATTATTTTGCCTATAATTGAACTATTATCTTGCCTATTTTGCAGAAAATTGAACTATTATTTTGTCTATTTTTAAGAAGATATTTGTGAATTTATTGCTCAACCATGTCCCCATGCTACTCCTCAAGTCTATTTTCTACTTAAAATTAAGCAATGAGATGTCCCCATGGAAAAATAATAATTTATGGGAATAAGATAATTTGGAATCTTTTCTTATTTTTGTGAAGCAGCAACTGCTTAATAATTGAAAATAGTTATGCAAAAAAGTGGAGGCTAAAAATAAGCAATTGTTGCATATAAAAAAAAATGTCATGTGGCTCCACAAATCTCTTTGCCTCCCTTTCTAAATTTCCCTCTAATTTTTCCCTTGAGTTTAGTTACACAAAATATTATTAACAGTTGAAGAACTCAAATTTAAATGGACTGCTTAAAACTAAGTAGAAAAAAATACAATCATGGGGCCACCAGCTCCACAAAATGCTCCTTAAAATGTTGAGCAGTGACTCCTAACCAAAATAAGCTAAGCAGATGACAAATTAAACAATGAGAACCATTTTCCATGAATTCATAGACCAACAAATAACGAGAACCGTCAGTGCAGAGGCCGTGCAAGCGAACCAAATTGGAATGGTTGAGGGAAGCGAGTGCAGTCACTTCTGCACCAAATTCACCATGCTTCCAACGACACTGTGGAGGTGCTTCAGGGCCACTTTTGTGCCGTATTTTAGAGTTCTTTGGTATACACAATTGAATCCTCCTCTGTCGATCTCAGTGGTGAACTGATTTGTGGTGGCCTTGAGATCTTTGTAACTAAATTTTTTGCATGTTTGGTTGACTTTGATTCTTCTGCCAGTAGCCATTAGTATTTATCTATCTTGGAAGCAATTTGTCTACTTTAACACTATTACTTTTTCATGTCTCAAAATCATGCTTCATTGTATTGGCCCCAAGGGTTACAATTAAGCTTTATTTTTGAAATAAAAAGTAATGCTACCATAGATATCTTTCTTATGAAATTCCAATGTAAATTTTCTATGTGGACAACTTAAAACCTATGAAAAATATGTCTCTCTATCTATGTTGTGAGACTCAACAATAAATTCACTATTGTTTAATACTTAGAAATTTGAATAACATAAATCAAATTATTGAAACAAAGAATTAAAGCATGCACAACACCATTCACAAAATACTGAACGCAACAAAAATTAGAGAAAACCAATCAAACTTTGACACAATGATTTACCCTGGAAAACCCCTAACTTTGGGGAAAAACCAACATTCAACAAGAGATATTTTATTACTATAGAAAAGAATAAATTTTCAACAACTGCCAAAACTTGGCATCCACATCAATATTGCAATCCTGGATAATGTTTCAGCTCCTTTTTTTCTGTTCACCGCAATCTCCCTTTCTTCCTGTGTCATTTCCTGCAAAACCTTCAATCTCTATATCTAAAACACGGTCATTGATTTCATTTTTATAACCTTCTTATTCACCAACGGTGAAGTAAAAGCAAAGATTAACTTAGAAACAAAATGAAGCTGCTTCTAAAAAGGAATTGCTGAACTGGAAAGTGCGCAAGAGAGAAACAAGAAAAATCAAAAAATCTAGAGATGTCTATCTCCATAACTGCTCCAGCTTGGGTGACATAGTTCCAGGCTGGAAACACCTCTAAGCTACTATTTTCAACTCTCCCTCTTAGCGAGGAAGGTGTTCTCTACTACACCTAACTTGTCCTTGAAGAAGACAAACTTGCTTTTCATCAAGGCCTTCGTTAAGATGTCTACAACCTGCTCATCTGTAGATATATATTATAGTCGAACTAATCCACGCTATACACAATCCCTGATAAAGTGATATCTAATGTCAATATGCTTCGACCTATCATGAAATATAGGATTCTCAGAGAGTTTTATGCAACTCTAATTATCACAGTGAATGATGGTCGATTGTAGTTCCTAACCAAACAATGCCACTAACAACTTCTGAAGCCATATGGCCTCACATGTTGCCATGCTCGTTGCCATGTATTTTGCTTCTGTACAACTTAATGCAACAGACTTTTGTTTCCTACTGTACCAAGAGACAACTCCCGATCCCATACTGAAACAACACCCTGAGGTGCTTTTCCTATCCACTGCATTACCTGCCCAATCTGCATCAATGTAGCCAATCAACTTGACACCATCACTCCAAGTATATCTCAACCCATACTCAATTGTACCACATAGATACCTTAGCACATGCTTTGCTACTGTCCAATGTACTCTCTTTGGTTCTACCATGAATTGACTAAGAGAGTTGACTGTAAAGAAAATGTATTGTCTTGTATTGACCAGATACATCAATAACCCAATAAGTTGTCTATACAAGGTGGGGTTTACTACCTCCTACTTTGATGCATTGATCTCCCGCCAATTTGTAACCATCGATGTAGACATGGGTCTATAGTCCAACATTCTGAATCGGTTCAAGATTTCCATAGTATATTTCCCTTGACCAAGGAAAATCTATCCCTCTGTCTGCCACACCTCTAGTCCCAAAAAATAGTGCATCAACCCCAAATCCTTCATCTCGAACTCTGCTACTAGGTACCTCTTGTAGTCCTCTATGAGCCTCGGTGAACCAGTCATAAATAAATGATCCACATACAAAACTAGAATAAAAGGTTCACCTCCCACCATGAGATAGTAAAGGTTGGATTCTGCCTCACTCTTCATGAATCCCATGCTCTGCAAGTAGTTGTATATGAGCTCATACCATGCTCTAGGTGCCTGCTTAAGTTCGTATAGTGCTTTCTTTAACCTGCAAACATGAGAGTCACTCCCATGCGCCACAAAACCTTCTGGTTGTTCGATGTACACCTCCTCCTATATGATTTTGTTTAGGAAAGTCATCTTTACATCCATCTGATGGATCTACCATCCCATTTGTGTTGCTAATGAGATCACAACTCGTATGGAGGTATATCTGGCTACTGAAGCGAATGTCTCATCATAATCAATTCCCTCCTTCTGAGATAACCCCTTGGCCACGAACCTGGCTTTGTATTTCTCTATGCTACCATCTACAACATGCTTGATCTTATAGATCCAGCGAGAACCAACCATTGCCTTATCTATAGGCCTTGGCACTACCTCCCAGACATTGTTCTTCATGATGGAGTTGTACTCCTCCACCATGGCATCTTGCCAAACCTATTGCTATGAAACATCCTAATAACTGGAAGGCTCATTGTCAATGAGCTCTCTTATTAATGCCACATAATCTGAATATTTAGTTGGTGGTCTCTTCTCCTTGCCACTCATTCTAGGAGCTCCCATAAACTCTTGAGCGTCTTGCAGAATCTGAGTTTCCACTCGACTAGTCCTTCTCCTGCCAGTAGGAGATACACCAATAGATGGAGCTTGTTGTTCCTTATTATGTTGTTCCTGATCCTGTGGACTCAACTCACCCAAGGTACCTATATCTGCATTTGTTCCTGTCACAGTGCCCTGTACTTGAGACTCCTGATCCACTTTTGGAGCTTCAATCTGCTAACTCTGCTCAACTGTTGGCAAATCCTGAGATTTTTTGAAGGCTTTCTCCTCCAAAAACTTCACATCTTGTCTCACTATGATCCTCCTCGTCCCTAGAATAAAGATCATGTATGCCTTGGAGGTTTCACTATATCCAAAAAAGAAACCCTTCTCTGCAGTCGAATCTAACTTGGTTCATTTTTTTGATGGTACATGACAGTATGCTATACTGCCAAAGATCCTAAAATGCCCGACTTCAGGCTTCTTCCCTATAAAGGCTTCTTCTAGTGTCATTTTCCCCAAAATCTTATGAGGTACTCTATTTTGAATATAGATTGTTGTGCTGCAAGCTTCTGCCCAAAGATACTTAGGCAAATCCTGATAAAAAATCATGGCCCTGGCTGCTTCAACAATTGCCCTATTCTTACGCTCAACAACCCTATTTTGTTGTGGGTTGTAGGGAATAGTCCACTCTCTCTTGATTCCTTCTTTGGTGTAGAACTCCTGGAAGGTTTTGATTTTATATTCACCCTCATTGTCTGTCTGAAGAACCTTGATCTTCCTGCCTATCATATTCTTCACAAGAGCTTTGAATTCTTGGAAGCGACTGAAAACCTCATGTTTGGCCTTCCAGAAATATATCCAGGTCTTCTCGGAGAAATCATCAATGAAGGTTACATAATACTCATAACCCCTCAAAGAGTGAGTAGACATGGGACCACAAATATGAGAATGTATCAAATCAAGAACACTTGTGCTTCTACTATCACTTCTAGGAAAGGTTTCCTTTGAAAATTTTTTGAGTGCACATCCTTTACATGCGTCACCATGCTCTGCACTCAACTCTGGAATTCCTATCACGGTTTCTTTGAGCAATTTCAATGCCCCATTGTGTATATGTCCCATCCGTCTATGCCATAGCTCTCCTATTTCCCTATTGCTATTACTGCTCATTAGTGCCTTTACAGTTTCAAACTACAATATGTATAAATTTTCAATTCTAACCCCAAACTGATTTGCCTTCTTCCAGTCTTTGTGTTTTAAATACACCTTTTGTCCCTAAAAGAGTACGTTGTACCCTTTGTCTTCAAGGGCAAATACTGAAATCAAATTCATATACATCCTTGGCACATGCAATACATCTATGATCATAATATCACTGCTTGACTCCCTCTGAAATGAAACAGTCCCTCTCCCAACTAGAGTGCATGTGGACTTGTTTCCCATTTTTATCTAGAAGCCTTTCTCTTCTTTTTAGTTGGAGAAGTGTTCTCTAACTCCTGTCATATGGCATGACACGCCACTGCCAATATACTAGACCCCTGTAGTGCTCGAGCTAGATTAGCAGGTTATAGGAGAAAACTCATTTTCTAGTCTAGAGGATAGCTCATCAGCATCCGTTGAAGTTGTTGTCTGCTACTTCTTCTTTTCTCCTTTCTTCCGATTCAGACATTGACTGACATAATGTCCTAGCTGATCACAACCATAACATTTAATTTTTCTCAGGTCTTTCTTATTCTTCTTGTCCCCTTTGGAGGTAGACTCACTGCTTGAGCCTTTCTTAGCTTTGCCTTTGCTGGCAAGAGCAACATTCTCTTCTACCTCACCTTTAGGACCACTGTTGCTACCTCCATTAACATAACTCATTTGTAACTCTTCCTGAGTGAAATCAGTCCATAAACGATCCCAATCAGGATTATCTTGTCATCCAGATACAACTTTGACAAAGATATCCCATTCTTTTGTGAATCCTGCCAATTCAATACTAACAACCTCATCATCTAGTATTTTTACCTCGGCAGTTATCAACTCATCTTTTACTGTTTTGATCCTGGTAAGATAGTCCACAACACTCTCCCCTTTCTTCATTCTGGTGTTTCTCAACTTATCTCTGAGAATCAGTTGCCTGTTCAAATTTGAAATCTGGTATAGGTTGAGTATGACATCATACATGTTTTTCCAGGTGTCTAAATCTACAATATGAGGAACAAGGTGATCCTTGACCCCATCCATAATGATGCGTCTAGTTTTGGCATCTTCTTTTTGGTAGGTCGCCAGTAGTGTAGCATCTGTCAAAATAGAAATGGTAGTGGTTGTGTATTCCTTCAGACCATTCCCCTCCAGTAACAAAAGAATTCTTGCTTTCCACATGCCAAAGTTTGAAGCCCTTTCAAGTTTTTCTAAATCTCTTAATCCGGTTGCTACCATTGCTGAAACCCTTGAACTGAAACCTCCCTGAACACAAAAGAAAATCAAAACTTGCACCTGTGTGATTAAGCCCTAGTTTTCTCTTTCAGAATCTAGCTCTGATATCATGTGAAAAATGTGTCTCTCTATTCGTGTTGTGAGACTCAATAGGGTGATCCCACAATACTGGTTTACAATTTTTGGGAAAACTGGACACTAAACTTTTTTTTTTAAACTAAATCTTCACTTTTGGGCTCCTATAGCAGCTAAATCATGAGGAATTTGAAGATGATGCAAACTAGTGATTTGTGAAGTTTTGTCTATAGATTCTAAATATATTCTTTTCAAGTTTTTTGGAATCAGATTGCACTTCTTTTTCCATCTCCTTCGAAAAATAGCTTTCTTAAAAAAAAACACTTTTAAGGAGAGACGTTTGTTAGTGTAATTAATATTTTATTACACTTGCATAACTTTACTTAGGTTGAGCTATTTTTAGGTCAACATTAGGGTTGCATACTTTGCTTTTATAAAGCAAATCATCTTATTGTAATATTAAATTCCTGAATATATCATTTTGCACATTCGCATGCAAAGCTCTGTTTTTTTATGTTTTCTCTTCTGTGGAAGGTGTTTAGGTTTGTATGTTTGATCTAGGGTTTCTAACATGGTATCAGATCCTTGACATGCAACCCCTTCTCAAATTCTGGAGAAATTCATTGCAGAGTTCGTTCGGGGTTCCTCGAGGATTTCATGCCTTGAGCTCATCTATGCGGCATTTTGGATCAAATCGGGCTTCACCATTGGATTCAGAGCACTGGAAAAAGTCAGGTTTGGCTTTCATTTTGCAGATTTTGGCCATGATTTGCCAGATCTGTGAGGGTTTCAAGTTGGGTGATTTTTTGCAAGCTCTGGAGGTTGCCATTTTTTCAGAGCATCTTGGAGCAAAACGGACACCGCCGTCGCGTTCGCAGCACCCCAAAACCCTAAGATCGCCTTTCGTTTCGTCGATTTTGGCAAAGTTGATCTGGAAGGCAAAAACAATTTGCCAGGGAGGCCATACAGCCTCCCCAGCACGCTTCACGAGGCACGGTTTTCAAAAAAAATCAAAAAACATGCAGATCTCAAGATTTGCGCCAGCACTCACAGTGCATACGGGCTGCGCCACTGAGCGGCCACCTAGCAACCACCACGCGCTGGTGGCTCGTCCACCTTCACCGCCACTCCCCTCGCCTTAGCCCCCGCGGGCTCCATGCATCCGACCAGGGTCTTATGGACGACCAGTTGCTCAGTGCCCAGCCCCCAGCCGGAGTTCCAGCACCCCCGCAGTCATATGGGTGACCAGGGGCTCCGCCCCAGCCCCCTGTTTGCTAGCCCCTGGTCGCATGCAGGACCAGGGGCCGATTTGGTTTTAGCCCCCTGGGCTGCCTGTAGGCCTTATTGGCCATTCTGGAGCACCTTTGACAAAATCGGGCGTACCTTTTGCGTACGGTGTCCGTTTTTCGCAAACGAGATACCGTTGGAAAGCTGATTCTGGTACCGATCTAGTGGTGTTGGTAGTTTTTTTTTATTTTGCTCCAGATTTATTTTATATGTCCTTGAACTCAGAAGCTATGTTTTCCACTCCGAAGGGCATATCTTTTGACTCGGTGATCCTTTTTTCACCATTCTTATGGCATTGGAAAGCTGGTTCAATCCTCTACATAGATCTGAAGTCTTTTTCTATTTTTTGTTTATGCATATTTAGGCATTCTCTCCTTTTGTAGTCATTGGGGATTGTAATAAACGAACTGATATAAAGTTCCATCAGGGGGGTTTCTTGCATAATAATCTTCATTGTGTTTTGATGACAACTCGCATGGGTTGTAATTTGGTTTCTTAGTTTATTTTGGCCACATTTTGTCTGAGCTTGACACATATCAGATTCATTTTGGTTCATACTTTAGATTGAGAGCCTATGGTTAGTGATCCGCATCGGATCCATCTTAGTTTGAGGGCCACTAAATTTGTGGTTATTGTTCCTGAGTCTGTATGGTACTTATTCCCATGGAAGAGTTTCAATCTTAGTTTGGCATCGGCATCGAGATTCACGGTTTCCAGATTTTGTCATCATTTCATCTACTGTTGCTCTATGGATTCTAGGGTTGTTCCAATTTGGTGTTTTCGAGTGTTCCGTGGCATCGGGTCTGCTATCACATTATTATGATTCCGATATGTTTTCTTGTAGACAGAAGTATCTTTCCTTGCTTGCTGGATTGCGGTTCCAGTGTTACTCTACAGTGTTCTTCCAGTGCTTCTTTGCAACAGTTATCTCATTGTAGGGGGGTTGTCCCACTGGTTTTTCCTTCTCTACCTCATTATTGCATTTGTACATGGGTACTTGATCAGGCCTAGTTGCCGGGACCCATTCATGCTTTCTTGCATTCATCTTAGTTTTAGGTGCATGTTTATTTAGTCTCCCTAAGTTGCACTTATGGGGGGGTGTTAGTGTAATTAATATTTTATTACACTTGCATAACTTTACTTAGGTTGAGCTATTTTTAGGTCAACATTAAGGTTGCATACTTTGCTTTTATAAAGCAAATCATCTCATTGTAATATTGAATTCTTGAATATATCAATTTGCACATTGACATGCAAAGCTCTGCTTTTTGATGTTTTCTCTTCTATGGAAGGTGTTTAGGTTTGCATGTCTGATCTAGGGTTTCTAACAACGTTCACCGTATACAACATAATTTTTTTTGTATGAAGGATAAAATTATATTTTTTTCAAATTTAGATTTGTAACTACAATATCTAGCACTTTCATTTGGTTTCATAGTTTTTTATTAAATATTTTTTCCTTAATCAAGTTTTGAAGTCAAACCAATTACAATTGAAACATAGGTCGACTGTATACAACATAACTTTTTCATTATTTATCAAAATTAAAAATTTCTTATTTTAATGGATCAAAGACATCAATACCCAGCCTGAACATATTTTTTAAAATTTTATTTTGATAATCTACTATTTTTCCACTTGTGCAGAACAAAAAGCTTGATTTTCAGTGAAAAAACTATGTTTAATAAAACTAAAAAAACACATACATAATAAAACCAAAACATATTAAAATTATATTCGCTAGATAGCTCATTTCGAGGACTACCATGATCATTTGAAATAAATTTTAAATGAATTCATTTGATCCCCCAAAAGGTAAATCAAAAGTGATTTTTTATCAACATTTTGATAGGTGTAAAGGAGACTCCGTTGTAGGTATGGTTTAAAACTAGCAGGGTTCTATCCAAGTGGGTTTGATCTAAGGTGGTTTGATCAAACCCTCTTCAATTGGAATCCTTTAAATAGAAATTTTTAAGGCTTAAATCATTATATTTTTTAAAAATATTAAATATGTGATTTTAGCAAAAATTAGAATCTTCGAGAAATTGTAAACCAACTTTGTGGGATCACCCAACAATAAATTCACTATTGTTTAATACTCAAAAATTTGAATAACAAAAATCAAATTACTAAAACAAAGAATTAAAGCATGCACAACACCATTCACAAAATACTGAACGCAACAGATATTAGAGAAAACCAATCACACTTTGACACAATGATTTACCCTGGAAAACCCCTAACTTTGGGAAAAAACCAGCATTCAACGAGAGAGATTTTATTATTATAGAAAAGAAGAAATTTACAACAACTGCTAGAACTTGGCATCCACAACAATACTACAAACCTGGATAATGTTTCAACTCCTTTTTTTTTTTTTTTCTGTTCACTGCAATCTCCCTTTCTTCTTGTGTCATTTCCTGCAAAACCTTCAATCTTTATATCTAAAACACAGTCATTGATTTCCTTTTTATAACCTTCTTATTCACCAATGGTGAAGTAAAAGCAAAGATTAACTTAGAAACAAAAAAAAGTTGTTTCTAAAAAAGGAATTGCCAAACTGACAAGTGCGCAAGAGAGGAACAGGAAAAATTAGAAAATCTGGATATGTCTATCTCCATAACTGCTCCAGCCAGGGTGACACAGTTCCAAGCTGGAAACATCTCCAAGCTACTATTTTCAACAAAACCCCTTCATATTGCACATAATGTGAACCACAATTTCACTGCTACTCTACAACTTTTGATCAGCTGCAAGACCAAATTGATTCTATTGAAATCTATCTTTGCAACCATTTATGGATTTTACCCAAGGTCATGTTTTCCAATGAATTCTTTATGGTGGTTTATTGCGTGTGATCTAATCTCTTCTAGTGGGGCCTTTATGCTGGTGGAAACTTATTACTCTTTACAACTATATTCCTCCATTGCATTATTCTTATTCTACAAACCTAGAAGTCTACAACATGTTTTATGGCATTCAAGGTGTCTTGTAAAAATCTTGAGGTCCCAAAAGGCTTGTACTATGTACTTCTAGTTTGAGAAAATATACATGACTAAGTATCTACATGCACACAGTTTTGTCATTTCAACTATGGGCCTTAAACTTCTTGATCTCTGAGTTCTACATAGATATCTTCATCAAACTCATCTTGGATTGAGGTAATTCGAGAGAGTTTTATAAAAATAAACTTATATGTTTCCCTTAATTAGTTAGCTCTCTCAAATTCCTAATACTTTCAATTGATCTAATTGTTGTTTGCCTATACCATAGCATATCAAACATTGTTGTGCATTTTCATTTTCATGTTTAGTTAATATTAATATTAATGTAATTAATGGTTCTGATCAATGTGTTGGTTGAATCAGTATTAATTAAGAATTTGAGTTCTAATAGGATACATTTTAATAAATAAAATTATTTATTTAAAGTTTTAACTATTGTCAATGGGTTTATTTTATTTTATTTTATTTATTATTTTTGGTAATATTAAATATTATATGTTTATTTTGTTGTGTTCTAAATTTGTATGTATATTCATAATACTTTGAGATGTCTATATTCAAATATCTATTTAGATAGATTCATGAATACAAATAGATTATATTATACATATTGTTATTTAACAAAACTATTATATAAAATTTTAATTCTTTTTTATAATTATATTACATAATCATTTCACTTTATTTATATTTTATTTTTATATAAAGTAATTTAAAAAATATATTATTTTAAATTTATATTATCTAATCAATAAATATTATTTAATATAATATAATAAATTTATATTATATATTATTATGTAACATAGATAAATTTTATATTTATATAATTATCATTTTTTTCTTCTGATTATATTATATTATCATTTGATTTGATTTTTATTTTGTTTGATATTTATATAATATCTTTATAATATTTAAAATAAATTAATATGTAATTATTTTTATATAAAATAATTGATTTTTACATTGAAAGTGTGCGTCTATTTGAGAGTGCCAAGCAATTTTTTACCAAAAAATCTTGGAAAGACCTTGCAAGGGGGTTAAACGTATCTCATCCGTTCATCATTTTTCGTTTCTTTTACTGCCAGCGCACGTGACACCTCCATTTTCGCGGTTGTTTTTCGCCATTTTCTGTTTGTACCCTTTTTTGTGATTTTGTTTACTTGGTTCCCTTGCCTTTGCCCGCCAGTCAAAGCGAGGGAGTCTGCGAAAGGTGACGTAATCCATGGAGCAGGCGACAGAGGGCAGTGGGCAGTGTGTCCACTAGGGGAGAGGGGCCCATAATGGAGCAGGGTCCAATAGTGGGGATAGAAGTAGTCCTCGGTGGGCCCCATAGTGGAGCACTTTAATATCCAATTGCAAAACAGTTTTTATCCATAAAGTACAAAAAGTGACAAATCATGTGATGCCACATCAACGCACCAATAAAACATGACTTAGTGCACCACTATCAGTCTCACTTTTTTTTTGGGCCTTTTTGGATACCTCAACAAAAAACGTGTTGATGTGGCATCATATTTGATGATATGGCTTTAAAACGGAATAGAGAAGCACATGAGTTACCAAATAAACGATTGTATAGAATTGGGAGTGATTTGAAATTTCCACAAAGGATTTTGAGAAACGTGAAGTTAGGGTGCTCCACTATGGGCCCCTCTCCCCTAATCTTTGTGGGCCAAACGTGTGGAGCGTTAGCTTTGGGATCTACACTACCAAGCCTATTGTGGTCCCTCTTCTTAGTTGATGTCCATTTAAACATTTTTTTGCCATCTTTTAACTGCAAATAATTGCAATGGTTCCATGGAAGGGGCCCGGGTTTTAGTAGAACCTTAGAGGGATCTCACTTTACTTTGAAAATTAAATTTTTATTCTTGTAATGCTTAAAATAAAATATTAAAAAGTAATCTCATAAGTGGTTGAAAAGCTTTAAGCATTAAGAAAAAGAAAATTAGAGTAGTCAAGTGCAAAAAATAGGATTATAGGAAATAAGAATGATGTTTTTAATTTAATTTGATTTATAATTATGATAATGTGTAATGATGGAATTTATATAGTTATGTCATTTTTCATTATTTTTATTTAATTTTGTGTTTATAATATAATAATACAATAATGACATAAATATAATAATATAATAATAGAATAATAAATACATAAAGTAATGACATAAATAATAAATATTTATATAATAATAATATAATAGTTAATACATTCATTTTTTTTTTTGGGTGTGGTGGTAAGTCCTACCCAAAATGTGGGGTAGGTCCCAATGAATAAAGAATCACAAAAAAATATTTTTGCTTGCTACATGGTTGATTCCATTTATGATTTGTCATTTGTTTGGTTTCCACTTGTCCCCTTGCCATTGAAGCCCTCTGTACTTTTTCCTTGTAGTTTTGTTGTTGTTATTCTGGCAGGCACAGAGAGGTAAGCCACGAGGTCAGCGACGTGGTAGGGTGGGACCATTTATCCCCTATTCGCCTACATAAATCATGGTTTGAAAACGTGTGTTAAGGAAGCCATCGCTAGTAGACCACCATCTTATCTTTGTAATTGTTACAATGAGCTTTGAGTCGTTCATAATTAATGACATTCATTTTTGTTACAGGTTGTTTGAGGGTGTGAAATTAATCAAGGTCAAGTCCCATTTGGTTTGATGGAAGAAATGACCTTTGCCATGTGTGAATCTCCATCAACCGAGTGATATGGGCTTTGGTTATCTCAAGTAGGCACTCTTAGGCTTCCATTTTCATTATGAGGGGTTTATTCATCTGTTATTTTTATCTTTTTTTTCAGACCAGGGATGAAGAGTGTACGAAGTATGGAAATCCCTATCTTATTGGCTTGCTTCAAAGGCCAACTTACTTTTGTGGTCCGGATTTCTGATCGTGGTTAAGAAATGTTCTTCAGGATCCAGGAAAATTAATAATGAAGGCTATTAAAATGGTGCTAGGCAAGGGTTTCCTATGTTCAATTGAAATGTATCGTGTAATTTCTAGCATTCCCTCGAGATTTGTGGCGTCTTTGTTAGATTTGCATGTATCTAAGGAGATGGTGTCCAATTTGGCCCAGGATATTGATAAGCCAGCACTGCTTTGAGGCTTCGAAGAGGTATTGCAGGCAGCTCGCTTGAGGAAAGGTGTAGGTCCGGCTGTTGAGTATCTCCCCTTCCTTCCATATAGTGAAAGACTCTCGGTGGGTGCGCAACTTAAATTATTTTGATGCTGACAAGGGTTTACTGCAGGAGGATTAGCATATCAGAAGACAATCATATTTGAAGTATATAAGCCAATTTTTGTTTTAGTTCATGCCCATTTCAAGTGATTTTGAGTATACTTCATTATGTGAGATGGGGTTGAATGTAAACGATTGTTGAATAAATTTATTAGCAAGGATGAGAAAGAGTCCGGAATCGCCTATTTAATATTCTTTTTGTATGTAGTATTGATAATATGAAGTATTCTGTTTGAACCCAAATTTTCTTTTTGTGGGATGTGCAATCTCTGTTACGTATTTTGCTTTCATATATTTTTATATGTAGTTAAAAGTTGGGTATTTTTTCCCTTCTTGAAGAATGGATGGTGTGTTCTTCTATGGTTAAGTGATGCATTGTTGGCCCGGTAGATCTTCTTTGGCCTTGATTTGCAGTAGCTATTTAGCAAAAAATATTTACAGCCTTTTGTTTGAGATGTTAATCCTAGTTGATATATTCACTTGGTTTTATTATAACATTTTTCCAACCTTCTGATAAGACCGCGTGATTCAATACAATGCGACTATTGTCAAACCAAAGCTGCTTTTACTTCCTTAAGTGATTTTTCGTTAAAATAGACACAAAGGGCTCGTATCAAGTGTAAACCAGGTCTATTTGGTTGAAATATTTGCAAACTATCATGTAGATGCAAAAGAGTTTTCATCTCTTATTATTTTTCTAAAGTTTGAGTACCTTAAACCTTTGGTTAAGCCTATGCTATCAATTTAGGTTGTCTCTGAATGGATATGATCAACGCAAAAATTAAAGATCTTTGGTAAAGGTAGTGAATTTGATCTTATAAGGCTAATACAGTTCACATTCAAAGAAATGTATCCCCAAAATTATTCATGCGAGACTAGATGCTTGGCGGTGGGTAGTCACAATTACTTTCCCCATGTTACTTTTCTGTTCAAATATCAACCCCAAGATTTCGAGATACTTTAATTTATCCCACCGCTCTGCTCCAGGGTTTCACTCCTACTGGAAAATAACTCATTTTAAAGTCACAAACCCACTTGGTTAGGACACTAAATTCTTGTAGGTTTTGTTATGCGTGGTAATTGTCCCAAGACTATGTTTATGGTTTCTCACTTCCTAGTGGAAGATAATCCTTTTATGTGACAAACCCATTTCATGTGGGCACTAACCTCCGGAGGGAACCCTTGCAAAAGGATAGTTTTGACTTTGTAGAAGTTCCAGAAAGCTAGTAGGAATCATTCATGCCGGTTTCAATGCTGAGATCATTTTATCATTCACTGTGGTTGTATGAGTGAATCTGTGTGTTTCGTAACAATTGGTGAAAGTGATGAGTGGGATTTTGGTTCATTATTCCTTACTCATTTCTTGTATGAAGTCTGAGTTTAACAAGGCTAATCCAACTTGTCTATCACAGGGTTGATTGTAGAAGTTGTGAAAGGCAACCTCACAGACCCCGAAGATCACCTACATGCAAATAACCTGTCATAGAAGAAGACATTGGAGACAAAAAAGCAAGGGTGCTCTGAAAGCTGAAAATGTATTAATCAGAGAGTAAGAATAAAATACAATGAGATCAATCCTTAAGAAAGGAGATCATGCAACTCTAAAAGAAATCCTAATAGGAGGACATTTAATAATTAATATAATTATTAAATGTCACATTATGCAAACAGGCAACCTCACAGACCCCGAAGGTCACCTGCATGCAAATAACCTGTCATAGAAGAAGACATTGGAGACAAAAAAGCAAGGGTGCTCTGAAAGCTGAAAATGTATTAATCAGAGAGTAAGAATAAAATACAATGAGATCAATCCTTAAGAAAGAAGATCGTGCAACCCCAAAAAGAAACCCTAATAGGAGGACATTTAATAATTGATATAATTATTAAATGTCACATTATGCAAACTAAAGGAAATCTTAAGAGAGGAATAAAGGTAACTTAATTAACATAATTAAGTTAAAACCTTTACTCTAACACCCCCCTTAAGATGAGCAAGAGTGTAGCTACAAACATGTGCAAGAAAGCAAAGGTAACTACAATGCATGAAAGTAAGCATGGGTCCCGACAACTAGGCTTGATCAGGTACCCAAATATAACCAAATCTCTGTAAAGTGGAGAAATAGAGAAAACCTCATGGGAATAACTCTACTCCAAAAAAAGATGCTGAAAGCCATGAAGAATATCGTTGAAGCAGAAGAAGCTGCAAACAACTGTCAAAAGATGATTGCTATGGTGTTAAAGAACCTCCTCTGAAGATAGGATGGTCAGGATCAAGAAGACAACAATCTGCATGAGTGCCCCAAATGACACTACTCGAATCGGATGGCAAACAAAGGCAAACACCTGAAATGAAGATACAAATGGCACAAGTACCAATAGTCTGAAAAACACTGATCAAATGAGAATGGAAGATTCCTTCCAAGGCGAAACCAAGGAAGCATTAACACGAACAGTATAATACCCCCCCATAATGTTGAACTGGGAGAGCCTGACAGATCCACTGAAATGTTGTGTAACACCATGTAGTGCATGAAGGAGAAGAAACAACATCTGAAAGTGCGCAAGAAAGCACCTACAACTGAAAATGTGGTGTGCAAAAAAAAGCACACATGCATGAGGCTAGAATCATATGGATCCACTGTGGTCATGGAGGGACACTCACCGGACCAAGGTGTGATGGCAAAAACAAAGGCACTACACAAACCCCCATGGCACTTTATAATATAGTGCAAGTACAAAATATGGCTCAACCTTATGTGCAAAATCCCCAAAATACATGTACAATAGTGTGGCACTTTATCTCAGTGCGTTTACATAGAAGATTGCTTACAAATGATGCTCAAAATGCCCTCAATGGACAAAAAATAGGAAATACATGAAGAAAAGCCAAAAAATGAAGCAATCCACACAAACGAGAAGTTTCCAAGAGCTAATATGTCTAGGTAATTCATAAGAGTGTGAAAACACAAAAAACTAAATAAAATATACCTAGAGTGAAATCTGGAAATATTGCATGGATGGAACTGAAGAGCTCTGAAATGTGGTTCCAACGCTGCTGAGATCACGAAAAATGGAGAAACTGGTCAAAAGTTACGAGCTCAGGATTGAAAAAAGCTCATTTGACTTCAACTGGCTATAGAATGCACCAACAGATAAATGAAGCGATGAGACCCATACCAATGGAAATTTGATTGAACCAGTTTTTCGACGATATCTCGTTTTCCAAAAAATGATATTGTATGCCCAAGTTAAGGCCTCTGGAAGAAAACAACTCCAACGGGGGAAAAACACAGTGTTGGATTAAATTTGACGATCATACGACCTTCACAAAAACAATCCTAGCCTAAATTTGATGGCTAAATGGCCGTTGCCGCACATGCACTGCTGGGCTTATCACAAAAAAATTATTATTATTTTTTTAAAAACAATAAAAAAAATTTGAAAAAAAACTTTTGGTGGGGAAGGCACTTGGGCCCACCCCCACCGCACCCTATGAGGAGGCGGGTCCCTATGAAGGTCTGCGCAGGTACGGACCTGCACAGTACCCTATGCAAGTACGAACCTGCACAAAGCCTACGAAGGGTACCTACCCTTTCTTTTAAATTTTTTGAAAACAGTTTTTTTTAAAAGCTTTTTTTTAAATTAAAGCTTAAAAAATAATTGTTGTGTACAATGAAAAACTACAAATTTTTTGCAGAAATATATATATATATATATATTTTGATGAATTTTTTACCTCGATCCACGTGTAGATAATGACCATATAGACAAATTTTATTTTGCCCCTTGGATCAATTGTGTCCAAAATGGATGAATGAATAGTCATTTTTGGGGTTTTGGACCACTGCAGACTCAATGGCGATGTCCGTTTGGACTCAAAAGACTCTAATCAATCAGGTATGCCCTAGATCAAAAGAGACAAACCCCAAACCCTTGAAGCTCCAAAATCCTTCAAAACATGAACAGGAAGCAGCAGGTATGGAGCTCTGATACCATGTAGAAGTTGTGAAAGGCGACCTCACAGACCTCGAAGATCACCTGCATGCAAATAACCTATCACAAAAGAAGACATTGGAGACAAAAAAGCAAGGGTGCTCTGAAAGCTAAAAATTTATTAATCAGAGAGTAAGAATAAAATACAATGAGATCAATCCTTAATGAAAGGAGATCGTGCAACCCTAAAAGAAACCCTAATAGGAGGACATTTAATAATTAATATAATTATTAAATGTCACATTATGCAAACTAAAGGAAATCTTAAGAGAGGAATAAAGGTAACTTAATTAACATAATTAAGTTAAAACCTTTACTCTAACATTGATCTAGTTTTACCTAGCATGTTTGATAACTCCTAGATCTAAATGTGTGTGTTTTACCATGTGTGCATTTCTACATAATTTGTGAAACTTTTCTTATTCCATATTCTTTGTGGTATTCCATCTTTCACACCAAAACTTCCCCTGTGTTGGCTAATTATGATTTCAGACCCAAATCTTAGATCTGTTCGTTTATTGTTAGCTGAACGTGTTGTTTACCTGGAGATTATCTTCTCGAATCAGAAGAAAACTAGCTACTATTGCAATCCAGTCAAGGAGGACCAAAGTCAAGTTCAAATCTCTTATAATTTTGGATTTCCAGCTTGGTTTTAGTTTAGGGGGTCTGACTATCCGATTGTCCACCGCATTTTGGAGCATAGGAGGGGTTTTAGGGTTAGTTTTGGGGATATTAAGATTTTAGTTATTATCTTGGGTGTTTTTTTTTAAGATGCCAAAATTGCATGGGTATCAAACCTATTCAGTCTAATTGGCCAATTTCTAGATTCTACCGTTTAGACCTAGATAGGATTGGCTCCGGCCTAAAGATAACACCCAAAATGAGAATTATGTAAAATGATTATTGTTTGGGCATGGTTTGTGTTTGACCAGTATACTGTTGTTTTCATGGGCTCAATAAGAAGCTAGCTAATGTTGCAAAGGTGATTAATCTAATCGAGGAAGACCAAGTTCAAATTCAGATTTCTTGCAATCCTATATTTTTGACCTAGTTGGGGCAAGATTCTAGATAGATATGTCCTATGCTTAGACAACTTCCAAGATGAGGATAGTGGGGGCTAGTAGTTATTTGGTTACGGTCTATGTTTGACCAGAAACGTACCTCTCTGTGCCATACAACTTTGAACTCTATATTCTTGCCGATTCTTGATACCAGACCAGCAATGTACCTCTTTACGCCATTCAACTTTGAACTCTATATTCTTGTTGGTTCTTGATGCCTTCTAAAGAGCGAAAGTCTTTAATTCAAAAATATCTTATAATTCCTTTAGTAAGTTCATTTCCATTCCATAAAATATCGTAACTCCATCCATTAACATTGTTTAATCCACAAGATTACAAAATATCGACTTAAATTCTACAATAAGATTCAATAACACTTCCAATTAATATCATAAACGTGTCATCTTACACGACATTTAATAATACAAAAGCATTTGTAACAAAAGTTTATAATTTGAGTCTTAGGAATTTTGTTGCCTTAAGCACTACAATAATCATACAAGACTTAGGCATTCTATCGCCTTAAGTTCTACAATAATTAATTCAAGAATAAAATAATAACATAGATGAAGAAATCATCCTTTGATCTTCAATCCAATTGCTTATCTTCAAACATGAAGACGACAACAAGGATCGGGCGTTTTTTCTGCCCAACCTTGAAGCTTACACTTCCCCATAATTCTTTAGTCAATCAAAGAATACCCGACCCTGCACAAATCCCTTAGCAAAAATAAGTCGACAGGCAAGATGGAATTTGATGTGTGCCTAGTATAACTAGTAAATCCACAAGCATTTTCATTTTTCTAATTCATTTAAGAAACAAGCAAGTTCGATACTAGGATATGGTAGAGAGTTATAAATATTCCATCTGTTTCAATGGTCCTTAAGTTACTTGGCCAAGTAAAATGTCATGCACGAAAAATAATAGTAGTTTTGGAAAAACAAAACTACGCTCTCTATAAACCCATATTCGGCACCCATCCCAGAAGGTAACTTTCCAAACACATCACATGCACATTCAATTATCAAGCATGCATGGTTCCATTCAAAATAAATAAATTATCTTTCCCAACACATGTCATGCGCATTCCATATAAAGCATTCATGGTTCCATTCAAAATAAAGATTATCTTTCCCAAACACATGAATCGCACTTCTATTTTCAAGACAACATAGTTTTATTGCAGTAATTTCACAGATTTAAATCACAAATAACGTTAAGTTCATATTTAAAATAAATAACTTAAAGAAGGTATATCTCAAGTATGTAACTAAGTACATATAAAACAAGAAACGAATAAATGAGCACACATTCTTTCGGTTCATTTAATCATATAATTTAACTATGCTTCAATATAATCTTTGTTTAATTCATTTCATTTTGAAGTAATTATACTTTAATTTTACTTTCTTTTCTTTTCTTTTTCTCATTTTTCCATGAAAATATTATCTTTGCAAAAACATAAAACCTCATATTTAATACCGTTTCGTATGCAATTTTAGAATCATTTCTAAAGATTGATGGAGGAGGATGGCTCTGCGCAGCGGCTGGGTGCGAGCTAGGGCCCGCATTCCCTAGCTCTTCCATTCTTTGTTCTGCTTGTGCTTGGTGGCCGCATCTGGGCTACATTCTCAAGGGGGGTGTTTGCTGGTGCTCAGGGGTGTGCGGGTCGCAGTGGGGGTTGACCTTTGTTTGGCCTACGGGCAGGATTTTCTTGCATTTTTGTTGTTGTTGTGCTTGGCGTCTCCTTGGCGGGTGGTATTTAACGATCTGAGATTGTGGGTCTCTTGCCCAATCTCTCTCCTTTTTGGTGGGGTTGTGCTATTCGGTCTATGGAGAATCGGGGTTTTGTCTTGTCTCAGGTTTCCTCTAGGGATTTGGAGATGGTAGAGTCGTCTTCTTCGTTGCATGCCAATATTAAGGATCAGATGGGTAAATCCCAATCTAGGGATGGGGTCTCCTCTTCAAAAGGGATTTTTCGAATTAAAAAAGTAAATGGGTGTTTGGAGAGATCCGAGGATCGACCAATTTTGGTTATTCAACCTGAGCAAGTTTCAGAGGATGTTGAATATTGGTCTAACCATGCCCTTATTTGCAAATTTTTGGGCCTTCGTCTTTCTCTACCTGTGTTGGATTCATGGGCATGTTGGGTTTGGAACCCAGAAGGTGATATGGAGATTATTTTGGCAGCTAATAACTATTTTCTGGTTATCTTTTCAAGTATGTTAGATCGGAATAGGGCTTTTGAAGGAGGCCCATATTTCTTTAACCAGGTGGGGCTCTTCATCAAGCCTTGGCACATGGGCTTCAACTCTGCTGAAGAGATCCCCTTGCGGGTTCCGGTGTGGGTTCATTTGCCGAGGCTTCCTTTGGAATTCTGGAGGGAAGATATTCTTCACTCAATCTCTTTGCTTCTTGGTAAACTTGTGGGATCGGCTACACAAACTCAAGATTGTAAGGTAATCTCTTTTGCTCGTATTTGTGTAGAAGTTGATTTAAATAATCCATTACCAGATTCTATGGAAATTTGCATGGGATCATCTTCTTGGATCCAACAGCTAGATTACGAGACTCTACCTTTTAGATGCAGAATTTGTCATGAATATGGTCATTTACACCGCAAATGTCCTAGAAATAAATCCTCCCCCTTGGCTACCTCTGGACCTCCTAGGGGGGACAAGGGGAAGGCTCATTTGTCTAATGAACCTATAGATAACGAGGGTTTCATTCTGGTTAGTTCTCGTAACAAAGGCAAGGGCAAGAAAAGAACCTGGTTGGATAGACAGAATGATGGCACTTTTAACAGGTTTGAAGTTCTTAAGGACTTGGTCCAAGAGGAAGGTATTCCAGTAGAGCTCTCCTCTGGGGCTAAGGCTCTGCATGAAGTTCAGGATGAGGATGCAAAGAAAGAGGATCGGATTTTATCTTCAGGGGATCTTCAATTTGAACAGGTGGCTATAGTTTTGCCTTCTCAGGTTCAGGATATTAGAGGTCTCCAGGGGTCACAGGCTCCGAAGGGCTCTGATGCGGTGGCTATTGATCCCCTTGCTCCTAAGGGGGCCTTAGAGTCTGTGAAGGGTAACAAAGCTCCTCCTATTTTAGGTTTACAGCAGAAATCCTTCAAAAAGGGGCCTCTTGATAAACCGTCAGGGAGTGGAAGGAAGACTGATCAAGAGAAGGTCAAGATTATGGGTGATACTTTGGTTGAGTCTGGGTCTGTGAAACCCATTGATTCCCACTTCTCACACCCCCATAAATGATTGTTTTATCATGGAATGTAAGGGGATTGAACAACATCCCTAGACAAAAGGTTGTTCATAGACTAATTGATTCTCAGTCTCCTGATGTGGTCTTTATTCAAGAAACCCAGCTTCCAGTGGACGGTTTGGCTAATTGTGCTTCGCGGATCTGGCCCCAGGGCAATTGGCAGGGGATGGGTGCTTTGAACAGCACTGGGGGGGTGGCTTGCTTCTGGAACCCGAGGAAAATTTTCCCCTTATGGTGGGTTTCTAGTCGGTCTTCCATTTGTTTGGTTGCCTCTAGTTTAGAGACTGGAGAGAGGTGTCTTTTATCCAATATTTATGATCCTATTGATCTTTCAGGTAAGTCAAATCTCTGGGTGCACATTAAATTCATCTAGGCCTTAGACTCATTTCTCCCATGGATTATGGCTGGTGATTTTAATGCAGTTACTTGCCTGGATGAAAAACAAGGTGGGTTAGTCAGGCTGGACCCTTCTACAACTCTACTCAGGGATATGATTGGTTCCTTCAATATAATTGATGTGAAGCCAACCAATGGTGTCTTTACGTGGAATAATAGGAGATGTGGTGTTGAGGCTATCTCTGAAAGGCTTGATAGATTTTTGGTCTCCTGATATTGGATGAAAAGTAGGTTGACCACCAGTTCCGAAATTATTGATTGGAGGGGCTTTGATCACTTGCCTATGAAGCTCTCTGTCACTGCTTTCGGAGCCACCAAAAATCCTTCTTTCAAATTTCAGTTGGTGTGGTTAAGAGATCGGTCTTTGCATGATCTTATGTTGGATTGGTGGTATGAGGGGATGCCTGCCCATGGGACAACCATGTTTACTTTTAGTAAGAGGCTTCAACATGTGAAGTATAGGCTTAAGATCTGGAATAAACATTGTTTTGGGAACCTGCATGCTCAAAAGATGGTTGCTCAGTCTAAGTTGGATAACATCAATCGTCAGATTCGGGACCAAGGGTTGACCTCTGCTCTAAGTAAAGCTGAGTCCTTGGCTCTTTAAGGCTTAGAAGAGTGGGAGCTTCGGGAGGAGATCTTCTGGAAGCAAGATTTCATGTTGATTGGCTTCAGGAGGGGGATAGGAACACTGATTTCTTTCATAATTTGGTTAAGGCTCAGAGGCAAGGGAATTCTATCTCCTCACTTGTCTCGCCTGAAGGGGCTGAGCTCTCTTCTTGTGCTGATATTTCCAGGGAAGTGGTCAATTATTTTTCTAACCTATTTTCTAGGGAGGATCTTGCTGCTAGGGCTGAGGAGAGGGCCATCTTGGATTGTATTCCCCACCTGGTCTTTGTTGAGATGAATGGGGCACTCCTATGTCCTATCTTATTACCTGAATTGGAGAAAGTGGTGTTTAATATGAAAAAAGGTAAGGCTCCTGGCCTAGATGGGTTTCCGATTGAGTTCTTTCAAGAGTTCTTGGAAATAATTAAGTTTGATATCCTCGAGGTGGTTCAGGAATCTCATAGGAACAAACAGATGCTCAAGTCCATGAATTCTACTTTTTTAGCTCTCATACCTGAGAGGGAGGGGGCTAATCATCTGGCTCAATTCAGGCCTATTGTGTTATGTAATGTTGTTTACAAGATCATCACCAAATTGATTGCTGAGAGGCTCAAACCACTCCTCGGTACTCTGATCTCTGTTGAGCAGGGTGGTTTTTTTGAAGGAAGACAAATTTTGGATGGTGTTTGTGATAGCAATGAAAGCCATTCATTCTATGGCTAACTCTAAGGAGAAGGCTATGTTTATTAAGCTTGATATGGCTAAAGCCTATGATCGGGTGAGCTGGGAATTCTTACAGAAAATTCTCTTGGCTTTTGGCTTCGAGGAGGAGTGGGTGAATTGGGTTCTTAGTTGTGTGACCTTGTCTTCCTTCTCAGTTCTCATTAATGGGACTCCTTCGGATTTGTTTAGTGCTTCTCGGGGACTCCGGAAAGGGGGCCCTTTATCTCCTTATTTATTCATTATCATGGCGGAGGGTATTGGAAGATTTATTAAATCTCGGGTGAGGCAGGGTCTTATCCAAGGTTGGAGATGGAACAATTATCTTCCTTCCTACTCTCATCTTCAGTTTGTGGATGATACTGGGTTGATGGGCTTGGCTAGAATCAGTGAGGCAGTGAACTTTAGGAGAGCCTTAGACATCTATTTGAAGGCTTTCGGTCAGTGTATTAATGATGAAAAATCCTCCATTTATTTCTTTAATACCCCTCGGCTTATTCAGGGCAGGATTGCTAGAATCCTTAGATTTCAGATCGATTCTCTTCTTTTGATGTACCTTGGGATCCCTTTGGCTTTGGGATCTCAGCGTAGAGGTTACTGGCAGGGGATTTTGGATAAATTTAGAAGTAAGGTTAGTCATTGGACTTACAGATGGTTATCTTCTGCTGGGAGAGTGGTTCTTCTAAAGACTGTGGTGCAGTCTCTCCCCATTTATAGGTGTTGTGTGTAGGTTCCCCCTTCCACCTTTGTGCGGGAATTTGATGCTCTGTCTCGACAATTTCTTTGGTCAGGCAACCTTCTTTCCTCAAAGTGGAGTTTAGTCAAGTGGGAGTTTGTCTGTAGGCCAAAGCATGCTGGGGGCCTTGGTCTTAGGTCTATGGCTCTTGTTGTCACGACCTTGGCTGCCAAGCTGTACTGGAGGTGGTGCAACAATTAGGATGTGCCGCGACTTGCTTTGTTGGGTAAAGGTTCTTACATTTGGGATACCCTTAAGAAGGGAGCTCGACTGATTAAGGAGGGTCTCTTTTGGATCTATAATAGAGGCTCTGAAGCTCTATTCTGGTAGGACTCTTGGGATGGCCACCCTCTCATTCTTTCTAGCTTCCCTCAACTTCAGCCTCTTTGCCATATTTTTTCTGATGCTGGTTGGATCAAGGTGGAGCATTTTAAAACAGTCAAGTGTATTGGTCAGGCGGTGGTGGCTTGCTGGAAGGACCCACAAGAGTGGCCCATGAGTGGCTCTGATAAGGATCGGGGTGTTCTTACTAGAGTTTTGAAGGGCAGGCTCTGCAGCTCCCTTAATGAGAGGGACGCTTTGGCTTGGAGTCCTAGTCCAAAAGGTAAATTTATTATGGCTCAAGGCTATGCTAGGCTTGATAGGCACTTACATGGTCCAGCTGAATTTCACTGGTGGAAGAAGGTTTGGGACAACTTTTATTGGCCCAAATGCAATTTTTTCTTATGGTTGGTAGCTCAGAAGAAGTGCCTCACTTGGGAAAATCTTTGCAAGCGAAGTTTTTAGGGACCTTCTATCTGCTTCCTTTGTTCACACAGCGAGGAATGTACCTTCCACTTGTTCTTTCTTTGCCCTTTCTCTAGAGAGATATGGCATAGATGGTGGGAGGCTTGGCATAATGGTTGTATTCATGCTACCTCCCTAATGGAATTTTGGGAGAGTTTGGGTAGGCCTCCAACGAAGAATTCTTTCCTGCAGGTGGCCTGGTCTGTTGGGCCTATTTTCATTCTCTGGAACCTTTGGTTGGAGAGGAACCGTAGAGTCTTCTGTGGCTCCAAATTGGGAAGTTTTCAATTGGGGAAGAAGATAATTAGCAGGCTTTAGGAGACTATTTCAGCTAAGTGTGATATGTCTGAAAATATTGACCCTGGTGATCTTGCTATTTTACAGAATTTGAACCTAGAGGACAGCAGAAGGGGCAACATTGCTGGAAGATGACCCCGTCATGTCAGGCAACGGGTCTGTCAGGATGGGAGGTGGACGCCTCCCCCGGTGGGGGTCTTAAAGATTAATACTGTTGGTTCTTCTCGTGGGAACCCTAGTCATGCTGGTGTTGGGGGTATTGGTAGAGGTAATGATGGTGGTGTGGTTTTTTTCTTCTCTATTTACAAAGGACAACACTCTAATAATCTGATGGAGGCCCTTGCGATTAAGATTGCTGTTGAGCATAGTTTCTCTTTAGGCTGGAGGAGGATCATTTGTGAGTCTGATTCTCAAATTGTTGTGGATATGTTGAACAACCAGAGTTTGGATGATGTTAGTTGGCAATTAGCCTATGTGGTCAGACAGATTCTGAGTTTATGCAGTTCCTTGGATTTTGCCTCCTTTTGTCATATCCCTACAGAATGGAACAAAGTGGCTGAATGTCTGGCGAAATGGGCCTCGGAGAATGTGGATGGTTGGGATATTAGTGGAAGGGAGGAGTTACCTTATGATTATCTTGGGATCCTGGAGAGGTTATTAGTGGAAGACAAGAATATGTAATGTTGTTGGTGGCTTTCTTGTGGTGGTCTTGGTCTGGTGGGCCTCTGGCCTTTGCCTTGTACTTTGGTTTTGATTGAATAAAAATTTTACCCCTTCTTTTTAAAAAAAGAATCATTTCTAAAGATTTATCAAATTTAACTCTTACTTTTCAAGCATTTTTAAATAGACAAAAGTATTTTTATTTAAAACAAGAATCTTTCAGCTGTATAATTATGGAATAATTTCACTATCTTTTATGTTCTTTTTGTTTTGAAAGTTTATATATATCTGACAGTATTGATTTTTGAAGCATTGTGAAATTTAAATAGATCTAAAACAGTATGTTTTATGTTTGCGTCTTTAATATATATTAAATCATAATTTCCTAAAATAAATAAATCTATCGTTTCTTGATATTTTTCTGTTCAAGCTGTTCAACAATTTTATGTTTAAGTTATTCTTTGATTTTCCATAAAAACACAGTTTGATGTAAGATCTTTCTTCTAAATTTGATTAAAACAGTGATTTGTTTTCTGTTCAAAATTAAAATACAAGATTAAAAGAGAAAGAATTAAACCCAAATACGAATTAATTGTGAATTTGGTGAATATTGTTTTTGTTGAATCTACTTGGTAATTTCTTGAATCTGGAGATGAGTTTTTGTGTCTTTTTCTGTCAATTTCTTGCTCTAAATTCTCTTTTGTTTTTGTTGTTCTTGTGATCTTCTTTTTCTGTTGTTCTTTCCTATCTTTTCACATCCTGTGCGCGCTTCACAAACACTCCTCTTTTCTTTCTGTTTTGATTTCTCTCCTATTATACTGCTTGTGTGTGATGAAGGGCAGGTTATTATTATTTTATTTAACTCCCTTCCTGGCTATGTCCCTTCCTCCTCTCTTTGTCTTCCCTTCCTGTCCGCACCTTCACCTCCTCTCTACGCACCTCTCTTCCCTCTCTCCCTGCGCACCTCTCCTTATCCTCTCTCCCTGTGCACCTCACCTTATCCTCACCTACTGGCTGCTCTCCTTCCAACTGCACCTTCCTTCACCTTCTTCCTTCCTCCCACGTGCCTCCACTACTCCCTTTCTCCCTTCTCTCTTTCCTACGCATATGAGACCTCTCTTCTCTTCCTTCTGCTGCCTTTTCTCTCCTCTTTCCCACACGCCTTCACCTCCTCTCCTTCTCTTTGCACATGGTGGTGATCAGGGAGTAACTCTCCTCTAATCCTTGCGTATGATTCAACAACTCATTAATAAATAAAAGAAGACTGTTCTCCCTCCTGGTCGTGCGTGGAAATAAGGAGAATGCGTAAAGTCCAAAACAAATAAAATATCTCTCCTCCAAACTCTTTTCACATGTGAATGGAATAAAACAGTCTTCCAAAAAAAGATAAATATAATTTTTGTTTTCTGCCTGCCCTCCTAAAAATGGATTTTCTCTCTTTTTTTTAATTCGAATTTCTTCCCCCAAATCTCACGCAAAATGGTGGAGTTTAATAATATCAGATCCACTATTCATGCTTTGATCTCCAGAACTCCAAGTTTCATTTGTGATTGCATGCAAGATTGATTGAAAGGTGTTTGTTGTCAATTTGTTAACTATTGTTTCAATTCAATTTCTTTTTCCATTGCAAACGTATTGCTTCTTCTTATTTTTTTAAATAGCTAATTTTTAACATCTATTTCTATTTAAACATATATTTCCTCTCTCATTTATTAAATGAGAAAATAACAATTAAATCAATAACACAATTTTTACATTTTTTTCACATTTTCACAATTCTAAATTTATTCCAATAATTTAGAATAAAGCATTATTATTTTCAACTATTAATGAAATATTTACTCAAAGAAGTAATTCTAGAATAACAATCAATTTCCTCACAAAAATAATCAAAATATATTCTTTTTTGCAATTACGTCCAAACAAAGCATAGCCATAATAATCATTTAATCATCAAATTACGTTTTAATTAATTAAGTGGTCTGTGAGATTCCATCATCCTCATTAACGTCTAATGGCTAAAACGACTCTACCTGATCAATGTTCTCGCCTTCATTCTCGTTCACCTGTTCTTGCGTTCACTTGCACTCAATTTCTCATGAGCAATGACAAACCCCGAATTCCTTAAATAATGAAATCAAATCATTTCACTTTAAATCTCAATTTCAATAATCAATTTCAATTTCAATTTCAGTTTTTATAATCATCTAATATAAACATGCAAATCTCATGATTAATATTTGCAATTAAATAATTGATAAAAAAAAATATGTGACATGCCTTCTATTGTTTCAATCTGCAAACTTATTTGTGATTTCTCTGTTCTTTTTGTAGTAGCTCTTCGAGCCCTTCCTAAATCCTTGTATTACTGTCCACCCTGAATTTCATTTCCTGTTTGGCCCCTATGTTAGCCAACAAGTTTGTTGCACCGTTTGCTTCTCTATATACGTGCATGATTTTAAAATCTTCCAATTTTTCTAGTAACTCCAGATTTTCTTAATCCATCTTTTCAGTTTCCAATTATGGGTCTCTTTTTTGGTTACCACTTCTATACATGACAATGAATCTCCTTTAATATCTACTTGCTTGATACCTTTTTCAATGCACAACCACAAACCTAAAGCCAAAGCTTCCATTTCTGCCTCATTATTTGCAACAGTTCCAATCTTCCTTGAGAGTTCTCAAATGCACTTTCCTTGATTGTCTCTAATTATGCAACCAACATCGGCTATTCCAGAATTTCTTGTAAAGTGCAAAACTCTTTAATTCAAAATATCGACAATACTTTAAATAAATTCATTTATATTCAAAAAAAAGTTGAAACTTCATTCATTAGACTTCATAAAATCAAACGATTTCAAAACAACGACTTAAAGTTGACAAATAGATTCATAATACTTCCAGTTAAATTCATACATGTGTCATCTTACACGACATTGATAATAGTACAAAAGTATTTGTAACATAAGTTTACAATTCGAGACTTAGGCATTCTGTCGCCTTAAGCTCTACAATACTTAATTAAAGAATACAATAATACATAAATGAAGAAATAATCCTTTATTCTTCAATCCAATAGCATATCTTCAAACATGAAGACAAGAACAAGGATCGGGCGCTTTTTCCGCCCAACCTCAAAGCTTACGCTTCCCCAGAATTCCTTAGTCATTCAAGAAATACTCGAACCTGCACGAATCGCTTAGCAAAAAAAAGTCGACAAGCAAGATGGAATCTGGTGCGTGCCTAGTATAACTAGTAAATCCACAAGCATTTTCATTTTTCTAATTCATTTAAGAAACAAGAAAGTTCGATACTAGGATATGGTAGAGAGTTAAACTCATTCCATCTATTTCAATGGTCCTTAAGTTACTTGGCCAAGTAAAATGTCATGCACGACAAATAATATTAGTTTTGGAAAAACAAAACTACACTCTCTAGAAACCCATATTCGACACCTGTCCCGAAAGGTAACTTTCCAAGCACATGTCATGCACATTCATTTATCAAGCATGCATGGTTCCATTCAAAATTTAAAAATGATCTTTCACAACATCTTTAACTGCAATCTTATTTCAAGCAAAAATGGTTTAAATGCAGTATTTTCATCATTTTAAAACATAAATAACATTAAATTAATATTTAAATCAAATAATAAAATAACAAAAAGGAGGTGTATCTCAAGTATGTAATCTAAGTACATATTTAAACAGGAATAAATGAGCACACATTATTTCGGTTCATTTACTCATATAGTTTATTTTCACTTCAAAATACTCATGTTCTGATTTGTTTCGTTTACAAGTAATTCACATTTTTAATTTACTTGATTTAGATTCTGTTTTTCACATTTCCTGAAAATAAAATAATAACTTTTCAAAAACATGTTTAACACTCATTTATACTTCTGTTTCGTAGTAATTTTAGTTTCATTTCCATAGGTTTATCTAATTTCATTTTTACTCTTGAGCATGAATCTTTACACAAAATTATTTAATCTTACATTCTGGAAAATATTTAAATTTCGTTTAATTTAATAACAGTATCTTTTCTGTTTCTTTTGTTTTGATAATTTTATCTCTCTCTAGCAGTTTGATTTTGAATCTACAAAAACAAATTTTACTAAACAACAAAATCTACTATCTCCTAATTGTTTTCTATTCAAAAATCGTTCTACAATTTTTTGTTCTAATTGTTCAATGGTTTTTTTAGTAAAATCATAGTTTGGTGTTTTGAAATTTCTTGAGAATTTAATAGAAATAGTGATAATTTTCAAAAGATAATATACAATAAACAAAAGAAAGGATTCAATATAAACATACTACGATCATGAATTTGTTCAATAATGCTTATTTGATTCTACTTGGTAATTCTTGAATCTGGTTTGTTTTGCTTCCTTTGTCAATTTTTTGTTCTTTTATTTTCTCTTGCTATGAATTCCCTTTGTCTTCTAGCTGTACCTATCCTTTGTCTTCCTCTGGCCGCACATATGAGGATTCAAAAATAGTCAAACAAAACTGTTCCCTATTCTTCTACTACGCATAAGGTAAGGAGAAATCCAATCTTTAAACAAATACTCTTTGTCTGTACTTGACTCTCCTTCCATGTACGCGTGCTAGTTCCTTCTTCACTATATTTCCTCCTTACTTCCCTCTCTATTGTGCGCCCTCTCTTTACTTCTCCTCTTGTGCGCATGGGAAAATTCACTTCCTTAATCCCTCCTTCCTTCCACGCACATGGGGGGGTAGACTTTTCCTCTCACCAGGAATAATCCTCTCCTTGCTCTCACATATTAGGGAGATCAAGTCCCAAGTAAATGAATTTTTAAAGACTATTCTCTTGTCTCTCCTGGCCGCGCTTTGGAGGTGTGTAGAATAATCCAAATAAATTATAGCAAAATATATGTTTTCAGCCTCCTCCCCAAAAATGGGTTTTACTCTACTCTGTCCCTTAATTCAAATTTTTTTTCTCTATGTGTAATCCAAAGAAAGACACCTACCTTGGGTAGAATCGATGTGTGCCAACATACTTTCGTTGGCCAATCAAGTTTGTCCCTCATGGTGCTTTGAATCTGATAGCCCAATTTAATTGAGTATTCTCCTAAGCGAGCACCACACCAAATTATCTCATTTTCTTCCTCTATTACTATAATTTTCCTGCCTTGTAGCTCTTGTCTTAACCTTGTTTGCATCTCTTATGGAATTGGTAGAAATCTTGTGTTAATCCATTCATATTGATTGTCGAACTTTGGATTACTTACTTTTATGTAATCTCTGACCTTGCTGCCCACTTGATTTGTAATTCGTTCTATGCGATCCTTAATGCCTTTCATTTCTTCCAATGGCCTGTGTCTATTCCATGAATCTATCCAGAAGTTGGCGAGTTTTCCATTATTTACTTTCCAAGTGATATGTTCAGTTATTATTTTCCTACTATTCCAAAGAAAATTTCATACAACCGAGCCTCTTTTAGTGTCCCCGATTGTTAATATTCTTTTGGGATCATGACTATCCAAATACTTTCCTTAAAAGATTTTGCACCATAACCGATTTGGTTCTCGGTACATCTTCCATGCAAGCTTAGCCCCTAGGGCTAGATTTTGTTCTTTCATCCTTCTTAAGCCTGCTCTCCCTACTTCCTTGGGCAAGCAAGCTTTTTCCCACTGAACCAATGGTATCTTTTCTCTTCTATAGCACCTTCCCAAAGAAATTTCTTAAGAAAGCTTTCCATAGTAGCTTTTGCTTTCCGAGTTAGCTTAAAACAAGACATTACATATATAGGTACTGTTGATAGGACAACTTTAATCATTATTATTCTGCCAACAAGTGTCAGCCACTAATTTTTCCATGCAAATGATTTATTTTTGCATTTTCCCATTGTCTCCATCCACTGTTGGGATTGACAGTTTGCAATGATTAGAGGAGCCCTAAGGTATTTTGTAGGAATGGTAGCAATTGAGAATCCAAGATATAGTAGTTAATACATTATTCTATAATAAAAATAAATAAAATAATAATAATAATATTAAATTCATTTTCTAAATGATCTATCAATTGATCTCATTTACTACACAAATGTGTGCAAAACATAAAAACAACTTTTTCCTAATTGACCTTCCACACCTCTTCGACGTACTCATTGCACAAAGTATGATAACTAATTTTATGTAATTTAATAATGTGACAACTATTATTTTTGAGATTGTAAACTTTCTCACTTTATGACTCATTCCCTTTTCCAAACCTTATATTTATATTTTTTACCTTTGACTATACCAATTAACCATTCTTCCTACTTTCTATAAATTTAACCACATATTTTAACATATTCATTTCAATATATAATCTCTTTATTAAAAAAATCAATAATCATAAAATGACTACAATTCACATTGTGCCCTAAATACATTGTGCGCATTCATAACTTCCTTACCTGAAACAAACCCTGATCACGTGATTGGATGAATAGGCCGACTTTCACAAAGTGGTCGCGACTACAGAAACAGGTTAATGAACTTGGAGGTTGAAATTTCTAAACACGGGCGATCTTTCCCATAATCGGCCATTCGATCTCCTTAACTCAGGCAGATAAAACTCATTCCGCAAAGCAGATTGCACAACCATTTAAGTCCCTTACTAGATCGCGTTTTTCATATAATACCATGGCATCACGATTAGGAGGAATCTTTGCAAGGTTGAATTACTTAAATCACATAAACTTTCAACCATTTCTTGGCTTCATTACCTGTCGCATGATTCTTCCTTCATTGCCTAGTTGAAACCCTGACATTGCGTGATTGTAATGACATTTCCCAGCTCTGAAACCTCCCGCGCGCAATTTTAGACTCTTAGCGACTTGGACTTTCTGGTAGTTGTGATTTAATCTTAAATTATTAGATTATACTTCCTAAATCACGTGATTTGAAAGTCTCTGCCTAGCTAACACTTAAAATTGCACGAAATAAGCATCTTTGCCCGATAGCCACTTGATAGGTTTAAGTCCTGAGTTATGCAGTCTCCTTGATTATGCCGCCATTGGGGACTGAGTTGCATTACTGGTATTATGTTGCCTTTTAGGACTCTGATCAGACTACCTACTACATTTTTTTGTCTTTTTCTACCATTCTACCACCTCGAAGACTGCTCCTACTTTGGAATGCCCTTATTCTGCCTCTCGAAAATTGTGTCTGTTGTTCGTATGCTATGTTTGCCATCATTTTGTCGTTTGTTACTGAAAAGGCCGGATGAATAAAACACAATTGTCTACAATTGTATATATTTCTTAATAGCATTTTGTTTTCAAGAGTTCATGATAGTTAGATTCAAGTTTTTTGGATAAATTGTGTGTATATATTTCATCTTTTCCACTTTAAATCAAATCAGACCTCACAATTTTTTTTTAGCTTGACCATAAGATGTTTTGGCTTTAGAAAAATTTACCATCAGCAATTCACCGTCGGAAAATTCACCGCCAACAATTCACCACAGAAAAATTAACCGTCATGACAAATTAACCTCAAGGAAAATTCAGAAAATTCATTGCCAACAATTCACCACAGGAAAATTAACCGTCATGACAAATTCACCTCAAGGAAAATTCACTATGAGCAAATCACTGCCACAAAAAGTTCATCTTGCGATTAATTTTTCATGGTGGTGAATTGTTGGTGGTGAATTTTCCTTGAGGTGAACTTGTCATAACGATGAATTTTCTCTTGGTGAATTGTTGGCGGTGAATTTTTTGGCGGTGAATTGTTGGCGGTGAATTTGCCTGATATCGATGTTTTTACACATATTATTATGGGATACAAATCTCTTTTATGTTTTTAAATATTATTTTACAATTTTCATTTGACATGTCATAGATTTTCTTACATATCTTATAGTTTCATAGATACTCTTACACTTAGTACAACGACATAGATGTTCTTACACATGTCATGATATAAATTATAATTGAGTGTGTGTATTATGTAAGGAATCTTGACATAGCTCCATATTTGCAATCAATAAAAAATATTAAATACAATGTAACCCACATTTGTAAGGTGTACAACACCTAATTCTAAGAACACAATCTTTCAAGAATGTTACAACAATGTTGAAGAGTGAAGAACCACTTCAATATTATTTTAAGGCTAACCTCTATTCGATCATCATTGTAGACATGATTAGTCAAACCCACAATTCCCTACATAGAATCCCTTACTTTGCTAGACAAGACCATAAATTCTAGAGGAATTCCTAATGCATTGAGATTAATATTTGTGTGCAACCCTACTATTTGTGCATCAAAAAAGAGTAGTAATTCTTGTGTCAGTTACAACGTATGTAAGTTTTTCTCTTTAAATACCACTTAACAAGTAGCCCATTCATTCACATGGGTGAGTTTGCCTTGTTGCTTACTAGATGTGAAAAGTTTTTCCAAAGTGACAGGGCCTAGATACTTACTTTCAATGCACATAATTAATTTTTGTTGAATATGGATCTCTTTCCTGGCCTTAAAATTTGCCACATCTTCTAATGGTTTTCCAAAGTGTGTATTGCTAAACTTCATAGCGTAGCTAACCATGTTTGGAATATCCTAATGATTAATATAAGGGAAGACATGACTCTAGAATTCAAAATATTCAACCTTGGCTTTATCTAAAGTAACTTCACCATGTGGCATAGTCATGCCAAACACCATTTAACCTCTATGAGCATCAAATTCGATGTGATAAATCATATGGGTTGGTCCTAGGAATCTTTCATCTCATATATATTGCATCATAAGAAGAGGGTTAAAAAGGCATCAAACAATCTAATGGCATCCCATACTTTGTTGTGATAGTACCTCAAGGGATCATTCTTTGCTTGGAATTGCTCATGTAAATGCTTGATCACCAAATTTACATCACAAAAAACCTTAAAAGTTTGATTTTCATATCTCACATGATAACCAATACATGAAGCAATACTTCATGCTCAATGGTATTGATATGAAATTAAATCAACTATTTATGATAACAAGTACCATGACCACATGGAAACTCAATGACTACACGTACACCGCACCTACATATATGAGAGCTACTATTGAAATGAATGTCCCATACTTATATTCTGGGTCACTTGATGCTTATTCTTCTTTGATGTGGAGTTCTATTTTAGCAACTTTATCTAATGACATAAGCATTTATGTGTTTGATCTAATTTCTTCATACATTACCTTACCTTTAGTGTCATTAGACCTCTAAATAACTGACCTACTTTTAAGTTCTAGTTGTAATTGAATCATGTTATTTCTCATTGGTACCATTACATATCACCATTCTAATCCCTCCAAGGTCATGTTTGAATTATTGGGATAAGTATTTGTTGGATAGGACAACTGAGAGGGGGGGTATGAATCACTTGTCATAGATTTTAACATTAAATTCAATTACCGAAACTAACACATAAACTGATTAAGTGATTAACCATCAAATGCCAATGCACAAACACAATAACACCAAATTTATGTGGAAAACCTAATGGGGGAAAAACCACGGTGAGAATTAACTCACACTATAGAGAATATCAAAACCGATTACAAAAAGGCTTACTGCCTGGAATAAGAACTCACTGTCCACAGGGCTACAACCCCGATGGCTCACTGCCATAGAGATACAAAGAAGACTTGTTACAAAGAGACAACAATCCCAATGCAACAAAGGATTCCACCACAATCACTGATCCACTTGTATGAATGGCAGAGTTCACCTTCTACTCACTGCATTCAAAAACTTAACGTTGAGCTTCACACTGATCAACCACACACATAACTCACACACTTTTAGAATAACATCAAAGTCGTGTCTGCTCTTTCACCTATCTTCCTTCTTTTCTTATGTACACATTTTATTGCTACTGCATTCTATATTTATACCATCTCCAACTTTTAAAAGATACAAAGTTGACCATCCAACTTCAAATTCAAATTAGGTCGGCACCAAACATCCCAGGGTGGAATTAGAATGAGGGAAACCCAAACACACACTTCACTAGGACCCATAATAGACCCAACACGCTTCATCAACTTCGAAGATAGTGCTTGACACACGGTCGACCAAACCAGTGTAAAAAACATAGATCAAATAAGCTCGATACTTCCAAATGTTGAAACCATCTTCAATAGAACCAGGGCAACACAACTCTAGAACCATAAAGAGAAATCCAGACCAACAACAATTCTCTCGGACCTTAGTTAGAACACAAAAAACATAGTTCACCAGTACCAGACCAATAATTGACAACCTGTAACCTTCTTTATATACAATTTTTTCAATATTCTCAACATATACAGTCAGCAACAACTAGTAGATAACCAGCTGACCGATTGAAATCAATGACAACACTTTCATTCCTCTTTCCATTCTTGCAACAATCTCCCCCTTTGTCATTGATGGCAACACACGATGTGAAAAACCATCAAAGACACATACCAAATTTGAAAATACTTCTCAAGATTTTTCTTTTGCTTCTCACCCTTAGAAGATTATCTTCCTCATTACCTACTTTCTCTTATTAGCTTTCTTTCCTCTTCACATGCTCTTTTTCTCTTTTTCATATGCTCTTTCTCTCCCCCTTTGACATGAATGGCAAAGGCAAAAAGATATGCTCATTGAAACTTCCTTTAACATGAAAACAAAATGCTCATAATGACAACACTTAAAAACTGCTTGCTCCCTCTAAGAGGTAGCCACCAAAAACATCTGTCCAAAAGGATAGAACCATGAATCCATCAGATCGATGCATCTCCAAATGCATCTTAGTTTGTAAAAGGAGGGGCAATAACCCCTAGCTTATCCTAGAGATACTCAAAAGTATCTTTAGGAGAGCCTTTGTAAATATATCCACAATATGATCTTTTGTTGAAACATACTCAAGCTTGACTCCATTCTCCATAACCTTCTTTCTCAAGAAATGATACCTTATAGATATATGCTTCGTTCTCAAGTGCATTACAAGATTCTTTGAAATGTTAATTGCACTTGTATTATCACAAAAGATAAGAATAAGATCATCATACAACATTGTGATATCTTTCAATGTCTGTTTCATCCATAAAGTTTGTGTACAAAAAAATGTAGCAACAATATACTCAGCTTCAACAGTAGGTAAAGAGATTGAATCTTTCTTCTTCCTCAACCATGCCACCAATCTACATCCAAGAAAGAATGCACCACCACTAGTACTCTTTTTGTCATCTATACTTCCTACCCAATCTGCATTTGTATAAGCACTAAGTGTAAAGTCAGTGTCTTTAGGATACCATAATCCATAATCCATAATCCATAATCTAGAGTACCATTCATATACCTGAATATCCTTTTAACTATAGTAACATGTGTTTCCTTTGGATCTTTTTGAAATATAGCCACAAGACAAACCACATGCATAATATCTGGTCTAGTAGTAGTTAAATACAATAGTCCACCAATCATAGATTTATACTTGCTCTAATCAGTCTTAGGTGAATCATCAACTTTACCCAACTTACAACTAGTCACCATAGGAGTACTTACCAGTTTGGAACCGTCCATCCCAAATCTTTCCAACATCTATTTCACATACTTAGATTGTGAAATGAAAATTCCTTCCTCTGATTGATTAATCTGTAACCCAAGAAAAAAATTCATCTCACCAAACAAAAAAATTTCAAATTCTTTTTGCATCTCTTCCACAAACGTCTTACACATCTTTTCATTTCCTCCAAAGATAATGTCATCAACATATACAAAAACAATCAAGATTTTTTCATTTTTCAGTCTTGAAATATCAATTATTGTTTGTCATACCTTTGTCAAACTCTTGCTGACTCAAATACTTATCTATCCTTGCGTACTAGGCTCTAGAAGATTACTTCAACCCATATAAAGCTTTCTTCAATTTGTACACCATATTTGGTTGATCTGTTAACTAAAATCCTTTCAGTTGTTACATGTAGACCTCTTCTTCTAGTTCACCATTCAAAAATTTTGACTTGACATCCATCTAATAGACTTTGAAATCTTTATAAGTAGCTAATGCCAAGAACATCCTTATAGCTTCCATTCTTTCTACCAGAGCAAAAGTCTCCTGAAAATATATACCTTCTACTTGCGAGTAGCCTTTACACACAAGCCTTGCTTTGTTTCTGAAAACTTTCCCATTCTCATTCAGGTTGTTTTTGAATACCCATTTTGATCCAATGATATTTTTTCTGTCGGTCTTGGGACCAATTCCCAAGTTTGATTCTTCTCAATCTGCAAAAGTTCTTCTTTCATTGCTTCCTTCCAATGTTCATCCTTATAGGCTTCACTTACTGACTTCGGCTCAATCTTAGAGAATAAGCACAAATTTACTTCAGCAACAACTTTGCTTCTAGTTAACACACCTTTGTCTTGTCTCCAATAATCTAAATTTTTGAATGATTCTTCTGTACATATTTCGGTGTCCTAGTGGACATCACCGAAGCATCTTCTTCACTTTCATTCTAATTTTCTTGCTCATCTTTATCCTATTTTTCCACAACTTCTTCTATTCTTGCACAATCATGTTCATCAGATATATACTCATTAATATCAATAGAATTCTTTATTGTTTCATCAACCTTCACATTTGAGATTTCTACAATTTTCCTCAATCTTTTCTTGAAACATTTATATGCCTTGCTTTTAGTAGAGTGTCTAAGAAATATTCCTTCATCACTTCTTGCATCAAACTTACCCAAAGTTTCCTCATCTATTCTGATATAGCATTTGCTTTCGAATACCTTCAAATATTTGACTGTAGGGATTATTTTGTGCCATAGCTCATAGGGAGTCTTTGTACTGTTTTCTCTTGCCTGAACTTGATTGAATACATCTACAGTGGTGTGAATATATTCTTTCCAGTAAACTTTCGATAATCCGACTTCAGTGATCATTGACCTAGCAGCTTCTTGAACTATTCTATTTTTCCTTTCAACAACTCTATTTTGCTGAGGAGTTCTCAGAGCAGATAACTGTCTCTTTATACCATGCACTTCAGAAAACATATTGAACTCATAGGAGGTGAATTCTACACCTCTGTCAGATCTCAAGCATTTAATATTCAAATTCACTTAATTTTAAACCATAGCCTTGAATGCCTTAAATCTATCTAATGCATATGATTTCTCTCTTAGAAATGTAACCCATGTATATCTATAATAATCATCAATTAAAAGCATATAGTATCTTTCACCAAGTAGAATTTTCACTCTCATAGGACCACAAAGGTCTATATGAACCAAATCCAACAATCCAGTAGTAGATTCTTCTCTTGATCTGTAATGACTTCTTGTTTGCTTCTTGAACTGACAATTCCTGTAAATAGCATTTGTAGGATTTTTAATTCTTGGTAGATCTCTCACGACCTGAACAAAACTAGTTCTTTCCAAGTTATCAAAATTCATGTGACGCATTCTTCTATGTCATAGTCAACTGTCATTTATCTAAGTCATAAAACATCATCCATCAACACCTTTAGGTTGATAAACATTCCCTTCAGATTTATTTCTTGTAGCAATCAATGTTCTGGATCCTTTTCGGATCTCACATTTCTTATCCTTAAACACAAGATCATATCCTTTTATGCACATTTGACCAATGCTCAATAGATTATGCCTTAAACCCTTAACATAGTAAACATCATCAATATGATGCTTGCCATCAAAACTTACTGAACCTATCCCACAAATTTTAGCACCAGTATCATCTCCAAACATAACCAAACCTCTATCATATTTCTCAAGTTTCACAAACTTACTCTTGTCACGAGTCATGTGATGTGAGCAACCACTATCAACTACCGAAAAATTCTTTTCTTGTTTAGCATGTAGGGTAGAGATAACTGTACCTTCATTTTTCTCCTTGTCCTTGTCCTTGTCTTCCTCTTTCTCTTTCTCCTTCTCCAAAGGATTTTCTTTTGACTATCTTTCTGATTTAGTAGAATTAGGTTCATCCTTAATCACCAAGATAAAACATTCATTTTCAGAAGGATCTTCATATTCTAAATCTTCATCTGAAATACTAGCATTCTCATTAACATACTAAGCTTTGTTAATCTTCTTTCCTTTCTTCTTTTTCACATATCTTTGTTTATTCCTTTTACCTCTTTCCAAACACTTTGCAGCATAGCGACCAATTTCTCCACAATTAAAACACTTAAAGGGAAATTTTATTTCATACTTATTGAAGCATTTTCTCATTCTTCTTACAAAGTTAGCCTCGATTTCATCAAATTTTTCTTCATCCAGATCTTCAGTTTTTGTAGCTTTAAAAGTAGTCTTTGTTTTACCTCCACTTTTTAGATTCAACTTCCTCATCTCATAAGATGTCAAAAATCCTAGCAGAAGATCCTTAGTACAAGTCTTGTAATCTATAGTTTGCTCAATAACACTCACTTTTTCACTGTAAGCATCAGGAAGAGTTATGAGAATCTTCTTTACAATTCTGGTTTCATTTATAATAGTGCCAAGGGATCGCATTCCAACCACAACCTCATCTAATCTCTGTACATAGTCTTTAATATTCCCATCTTCGGACGTGTGTAAAATATCAAACTATGTTTCCAGATTATGTAATTTTTCCTCTTTTACCCTCTCATCACCATCGTGTGCTCTTTCTAAAGCATCCCAGACTTCCTTAGCTGTCTTCAAATTTTGAACTGTAATCAACTCAAAATGTACCAGACTATTCTTCAAGATGAACTTTTCCTTATTATTCACTTCATGTGCTCTAATTTCTTCAGGTGTACTTAGACCATTAGCAGGAGGAGTGTAGGGTTTCTTATAAGCTTTCTCTACATCATATCTGCAATACTCCATATGTTCTTCCATCAATAATTTCTAGATACCATAATTAGTTCCATCAAACCTCAGATAGTCATAGATCATTTTTCTAGCCATCTCGAACCTTCCTCAATCAGTTAAGCTCTTCACTAAGGAACTTGGCTCCGATACCAATTATTGGATAGAAAAATTGAGAGTGGGGCGGTGAATCAATTATCACAGATTTTAACCTTAAATTCAATTATCAAAACTAACACATAAACTGATTAAGTGATTCACCATCAAATGCCAATGCACAAACACAATAACACCAAATTTATGTGGAAAACCCAATGAGGGAAAAACCACGATGAGGATTAACTCACACTATAGAGAATATCAAAACTGATTACAAAAAGGATCACTACCTAAAATAAGGCTCACTACTTGGAATAAGAACTCACTGTCCATAGAGCTACAACCTAGATGGCTCACTGCCACAAAGATACAAAGAAGAATTGTTACAGAGAGAAAACAATCCCAATGCAACAAAGGATTCCACCACAATCACTGATCCACTTGCATGAATGAAAAAGTTTGCCTTCTACTCACTACATCTAAAAACTCAACGTTAAGCTTTGCACTGATCAACCACACACATAACTCACAAACTTTTAGAATAGCATCAAAGTTACATCTGCTCTTTCACTTATCTTCCTTCTTTTCTTATGTACACTTTTCATTGCTAACACATTCTATATTTATACCATCTCCAACTTTGAAAAGATACAAATTCAGCCATCCAACTTCAAATTCAAATTAGGTTGGTGCCAAACATCCTAGGGTGGAATTAGAATGATGGAGACCCAAACACACGCTTCATCGAGACCCATAATAGATCCAACACGCTTCATCAACTTTGAAGATAATGCTTGACACACAATTGACCAAACTAGTGTAAAATACATAGATCAATTAAGCTCGATACTTCCAAATGTCAAAACCATCTTCAACAGAACTAGGGCAACACAACTCTAGAACTATAAAGAGAAACTTGAACCAACAACAATTCTCCCGGACCTCAACTAGAACACAAAAAACATAGTTCACCAGTATCAGACCAACAACTGACAACCTGTAACCTTCTTTATATACAATTTTCTCAATATCCTCAACATATATAGTAAATAACAACTAGTAGATAACCAACTAACCGATTGACATCAATGACAACACTTTCATTCCTCTTTCCATTCTTTCAACAATATTTTATAATTTTATAGGACATCCACAATCTGAATAGTCATGATGATCTTTTGGTAGGGTAGGTAGTAAGAGATAGGTCACATATTTGATTTTCCCAACCAAGGGTATGAAATTTGATTCAATTGAAAAATAAACTCTAGAATTCCTTGTGCATGATAATCCAAGTACCTTCATTTTTTTTAAGTGGCATGGTGTTATCAGAAGATCCCAAGTCTAGAATGTAGTTATTGATTAGATAATAATTTATTATTAGATAAATGTAGAAAAAGAATGGCTTGTCATTTGTAAGACTAGAGTTAATAATGCTTGTGAATTGTCACATTTCTTTTCATTGATATCCAATATGAGTTTTTCTTTTTGTCTTAGGATTTTATTTAAGATCTCTAGTGGAGAGATATATGCATATTTATCTTCCAAATCACCTACACTGTCATATTACCTAGATGAAGTATTAAACTTACCTTGTATAATCAAACTAGAGGAAGATGGATCAATATGGCAAGTGATGATATTTATTCTACATTTTTTCCTTTCCTTTATCATTAAATATCTTGTTTAAATTACAAGGATTGATTAGTAGCATAATCCTCCTCTCTAGAATTTAGTCCAACATTTTGTTGACCAATGAATTACTTGTTTCAACTAATTGTGTATCAAGTTTAGCATTTGAATTTTATTCAACAAGCATCTTTTGGGATTGCATCATTTCTTATAGTCATGTCTTCCCTTCATATTCATCACTATTATAGAATAAATGAAATAATACCATTACTTGATAATTTTCCCAGAGCTTCAAAATTATAAAAATAGTGTATGGTTAAAATGTTTAACCAAATATCATTTGCAGATAGTGAGATATTAAAGTTTCAAGGTTCAATTTTTTTTATAAAAACATTCAAATTAAATTTTGGACCCTTAAATAAAGGATTTGGGTGGTCAAAAGTGGTCAAAACTGATTGTTTCTTGATCTAGAACAAATATGCCATAGAGAACTCTAAGCTCTATCATTTTAAAAAAAGGGGCTCAATTAGGTGGCTAGATCAAAAGTTGTGGCTCTTGGAAGTTGAGTTATTTTTTGGCAAGAGTTACAAATTTCAATTTTTTTTCTTGTGGGCACCAAAAGGCTATTTATGACCTTTTTTTTTGAGCATTTTTTGATAGTGGTGTGATGATGGGAAGGTTGTAAGTCATGAGCAAAGAGGGAAATATGATTTGAAGGTGGATTTGAAGAAATAGAAGGCAAAAGGCTTCATAAACTAGGGGAAGGAAGTTGTAATGTGTTGCAACCTATGAGGATTTCATCCTCTATTTTGTTTTCTCATTTTTTAATTAATATGTTTCATTTCAATTAAAAGAATACTCATATCTTTATGTGAGAAATTTGTATGGTTTTGTGTTATGCAATTTTCCCCTTCATCATAAGGTGAAGGTTGTTGCTAAAATTTTAAAGGATCTTGGTGCAAAGAAGTGACTAGTCAGCTATTGTATTTCAATTTAGGGAGTTTATAAAGGGTTCCTCCTCTCCCCTTGTCCAGTGTGTTGGTGGGGAGCATGTTGTTAAATCATACGTGCTTAGTAGGGATGATAGGATATGAGAGGTTGGTGTTCTTTAGAATCCTTATTAGATATCTATAGAAGGAAAGTCTTGTTCTTCTTACATTTCAATGTTCATTGGTATGGGAAATTCATCTGGTATCAACACTGGGGTAAAGGATAAACCCGTGTAACACTTTTGGCTAGCTAAATAGTTATAAGTGAAACTGTTTTTCCCTAAACCATTTCGAGTGAAATGGTTTCACTCAAAACTACATGGCATATATATGTCGCACATATAGTTTTGGGCGAAACAGTTTTTCCTAAAACTATACGATAAAAATTTTCCTTTTATATTTTTCAAATGCGCCTCAATTTACATGTAAAGTTTCAGCTAAAACATTTTCGATTGGAAGACTTTCAACTAGAAAAAAATCAGTTGAAACCATATATGTGGCATCCTTGTTGGCAACCACCTAATCCCTTTTCAAAATTTTCTAAAACTTTCCACTTGAACATAATATTTCTTTAGTTAGAACGATTTTTTTCAAAAACCTAAAAATACTCTTTTGTAGAGTTCAAAGTCAAGAATTTAAATATATATTTTTTGATATTTTGATATTTAAATATATTTTTATGGGTCAATGAGTATGACTTATAAAACTACATGGTTGAATATTAATAGCAATATCACAATTTGACATGTTGTGGAAATTATCTCCTACTTATTAGTTGTAATATATATATATATTTAAATAATGCAAGTAGGTTGTTATAATAAAAATAAGCCTGATTAGGAAAATCTAATGGATATGGATGCTTCCACAATGCCAAGCTCTGATAATTTACACTTTTCTTCTGCTTCATCTAGCATACAGGTTTGCAAGGGCAATGCCATTGACTCCATGGCCGATGGCAGGGATAAGGTGTCTCCGGCCACTATGCTTCCCCCTTCTTTGTTGCGCTCCACCTACAAAGTCATTACTTGAGCAAAAGTTATGGGAATGCAACTTTCAAATCACAACAAATTCACTAAGGCTTGCAATGCTCCCGCTATTTCTACCTCTATCATTCCTCCAACTTTGGTTGGCTCTTTTTCTGTGGTTGAAAATGTTCTCGCCCTCGATGGCATTCCTATTTCAAAGCCATCATTAGGGTGCCCTAGTCCGGCTAGGTCTTTGGTCTGCATAGAAAATTCCACAGGTGAACCAAGCTCTCTCCAACCTGCCATTGCATCGCAGGGTCCTACAAGCTCAAAGCCTGGCTTTAGCCTGCCTTTTCGGGATATTCTTGCTAGTCTGAATAAAAGGAAATTCAAATTGGTTAGCTGGGATGCTCGACCCCTAAAGGATAGTTCAATTTCTAATGAGCTTGGGTTTTCCAAGGACAACCCAAAATCTTGCCTCAGAAAGGCCCCCTCCTCCCTTGTTTTGGTCTTAGAGAAACTCAAAAAGGAGGTCGACACTGGTGAAAAATATTTTTCTTCCAACGGTTTGATTGGTCAATTCAATTGCCTCTAGCCAAAACTTCTAGATTTACGTGATTTGATCTTATCAGTTTGGGGGTCCTCATCAAAGGTAACATAGAAGTATACCCTTGTACTCAAGGATTTTTTATTGCAGTTTTTGATTGCATTTAGGATAGGGATGCCATTCTGCAAGAAAAATGATGCTAGGGGTAGAGAATTCTCCTTGTCAAACCTTGATTTCTAGATTTTAACCCTACTATGACTTCTTTCTCTGTTAAACTTGTTTGGGTATGCTTCCTAAATATTCAGCTGTAATTTTGGTTTGTTGATTACTTTTGTGTGATAGGGGATTCTTTGGGTTGTTTCCTTGCAGTGGATTCAAACACATCCAATTTCACTCACACAAATTTCGCTCGCATCCTTGTTGATATGGATATCACAAGTGATCTTCCTACAGATATCACATTCAAGTTTGCAGATCGCATTTGGACACAACTCCTTGATAGTAAAGGTTTACCCTTTCGTTGCAGGAAGTTTTTTCAAACAAGCCATATGGTCATTTCCTACACTAAAAGCATTAAATTTTTTGATCAACTATCGCAGTGGGTTGATGCCGAGCCTCATCATTACACAATCATAGTCTTGTCAAAGATCAAAGAAGGAATGACACCTAATTCATCTCTGAGGGATAAGGTGAGAAAGGGTGAAGCACACCAAGCCATGAATCCTGGCACAAATGTAAGCACAAATCAAAGACAACCTCAACAATCTAGTGGTGCCCCAAAAGACAATCCAAAAGTGAGTTTGGCACATGAGCAACACCTTCAATCAGACAAGGAAAATTTAGAACCATCAACAGGTGATCTTTAGTTGGGTGTGGGGTGTTCATCAACCCTGGGTGGTGGGAGCACTCCACGAGCTAAAATTGTGAACACCAACAAAACACAACAAAATGTGGATAGGGAGCGTTGGCAGGAAGTATAGAGTAAGAAAAAAATTCTCAAGTCAGAATTGAATCAGATTAAGTCGCAATTGCATTCTCATGCCAATTTTAATGTCCATAATTCAACTTAGAATAAGGAGATGTGTTTGTACCTTTCTGATGCAATTTTGCATGTCGGCCATGGCTGGGCATTTATGTATGCTTTAAATTTAATCAATAAAACTCTCTCTTACGTATCAAAAGGAAAATTAGTTTGATTAGAAATTTTAAAAAATATTAAAACATATTAAAATACTTTGAAAATATATGGTACAGTAGAGGAAAAAATCTTATCCAAAAGGGTATAATTTGTTTTTTTGAAAATGATAAAAAAAGAAGATAAAAGTTGACATCAAGTGAAAACTACCAAATTCTAGTAAGTTTGACTTTAAAATATTATTACGAGGAAAATATACATCAATTTCTTCTTTCATGCACTATATATTGAAGTTATCTATTAGGGAAAAAATAGGGAAAAATGAAATTGTTTTCTCTTTTTTTGTGATGTCAACTCGACGTCACTTTTTTCTTGAAATTTTTAACAATTCAAAATTTTCTCTTAAATTTATTAATAAAATATCATTTTTAATTTTTTTTTGAAAAATTTAAAGCATAAACTTCATCAAGAGTTTTACATTTCATTAGTTTACATCATTTTTAAATTCAAAACATAAAGACCATTTTATGTGATTGAAGTTGATTTTTTTGTTTACGTTGGCTGATTCCTTTATAAAAGTGTGACACATGTTTGTACTTTTACCCTGGGGAGGTGCTTCTTGTGGTGTTATAATTAAGGATTTGTGTAGTATCTATTCGAGGTAGGAAAAATATTTCTGAATGTCTAAATCTTCTCCACACTTAGGTTGGTCCCCTTGTCCTTTATAACCACCTACTCTAAGGGTTTCTTCCAACATTGAATTTGGTTTTACCTTCCATGAAATCTTGGATTGTTACTATCAAAATTAAATCTACTCCCAATCAAGTTTAGTCCTATTATTTGCTCCTAGTGGAAGATGGAAAAGATTAGGTTCTTAAATTTCTTCATTCCATCATTGATAAATTATCCTTCAAGCTTGGAAATGCCTCTTTTGGGAAATTTTTAGGGGTTAGGCCTAATGTGGACATTTCTCAAAATTTGGGTTAAGAGGAAATATAATATTATAGGTTCATTGGAGTGTAATGACACCCCTTATTTTTTATTTTAATTTTTTTGCCAATAAGTGTGCACAACATAAACAATTACACAAGATATCACCCCTTTTTAAAATGCTATTCAATTAGACAAGTTGTTAATATATTAGAGGGTTACCTTGATTTAAGGAGGTGGGATGATCATATTAAGTCAAGAAATCATGAAATTAGCTATAGGCTGAAATGTGACAAGTCTGAGAATGATTGATAAAGTAGTTGCAGATCTAATATATCTTGTTGCAAATAATCAACGATGGAAAACCTTAAAGAACAACCTCCCAAGCTACTTAGAATACCTTCCAAAGTTTTCGAACAAATTCACACACACTCAACTTAACCAAACAACCTTCAATGACAAGGAAATGTCAACTTCCAGGCCTGGTATGATTGTAAAAGTGGTAGCAATTCTACTGCTCAGAGGGTGCAGGTCAAATAACAATGAAGAGGCCAAACACCCTCCAATAACCACTAGGACACCTCCAAGGATTACCAAATTGTATTACACTTACCCAACAACATTCAAACACCTAATATACAAGGAAATGATCAACTACTCGTTTGATTTACACCTTCTAGTTGTACCCATCACCAAAAAAAACCCAATCCCTTGTAATAATGAAGGGAACTCTAGAATAGGTCCACAATGCCCAAATGGTTCACTTTAACAACCTTAAGAATGAGATTAAAAATGAGTGTTACAAGTCTGAAAAAGCATGAAGGATGATTACAGGTATGTTGTTCATAAATTACAGGTCTAAAGGAGCAAAAAATATTCTATTACAAGCAATGGAGAAAATATAACTCACTTAGAAAGCTTCCCAATGCACAACTAACACATTCCAAAGGGTCTAAAAATATATAAATACCAATTCAATCAACAAATAGACCAAAAAAATACCTTAATAGTTTTGCCCTATTATGAGAATCACCATGTGAACAACTTTAAATGATTTTAGACCTTGTTAACAACCTTTCCAAGAAGATATGAGTGGTACAACCCAAATAGGGCATCATTCCAAAACTCAAACTATACGACAAACAAGTATCAATTTATAGAATCACAAAAACTCACCAAAACTCAAAAAATATTAGCAAAAAATCCCAAAAATTTGTACCTCAAAATAATTTGAATATCTTCATTTCTTGAAACCCCAAAGTGTGAAAAATTTGAAACCCAAGGTGATTCCTATGTGAAATCACTCCAACCAGCTAGGGACCATCTCTCATATTCAAAACTAGTGATTTGATGAGGGTTTTCATCCTCAATCAATCCTTGGAAGATCTTCTTTGTTCACTCTAGCAACATCATGTTATGTGTGAAGACTTGAATAACGTAAATGAGAGCCCCACACCTCCTTATATAGCTTTTTCAAAAAAACTCTTTTTGTTTTTCGTTGCATTTTTGAAAAAAACGCTTTTTTGCTTTTTCGTTGTTTTTTTTGAGAAAAAACACTTTTTTGCTTTTTCTTGAAAAAAGTATTTTTAAAATAAATAAATTTAAGTCCCCTTTTGCTGTAGGCATCCAACATGGGGAATAACCTTTTTAATTTATTATATTTAACACTAAAGTAATAGTAAAACATTACTTTATAACTTTAGTGTAAATATTAAAATAATTCCAATCAGTTTATAAAAGCACCAATGAGACATCCAAAACAAAAATTGATCGCACCAAAAAGCTATTGATGACAAGGGAAGATGTTTAGTGCCAAAATGGGCACTTACTAAAAATAGCCATGTTCTCCAAGAAATGTGGAGAACAACCCAAATGGCCAAAAATGTAATAAAGGACATCAACACCATCTTGAACACCAATAAAACACCAACACACCATTGGATGTTGAGAAAAGCCACCATCGAGCTCTCCAAGAACCTTGGAGCCCAAATTGGAAGCCAAAAATAATATCTGAAAGCATCACTTGACTCTTCTAAACCTCTTGAGGTCATCGGTAAAATTAATTTACCCCTCTAAACATGCTGACACAAACCCAAAAATTCAACGCCAACTACAAAGCACTGAAAAATGGGACATTATAGTCCTCCCTTCCTAAAGATTGTCTGTCCTCAAGCAATGCCAATACAACCCCACAATCAATAGACTGGACCAAACTAAAACCAAGAAAGATCCTAGGGTCCCAAGTCAACCTAGGAGATCTATTGTACCATCCTCTCAAGGCACTATCCTGTAGGGTACCAACATAAGATACCTTTGGATATCCACCTGTGTGAAGAGCAATCAAATACTGCATAAACTCAATCAACTCCTCAAAGAATTTCTCTTTGAAAGAACCAAACTGATGCACCACTCTAATCATACCTGTTTGACCACCGTTTCTAGACTTCTTTCTCCTCTCCTAGAATCCCAAAAAGTAATCATCATCAAAACCTAAGATGAAATACCTGAAAGGGCTAAACCTGCTACTGTGAATCATATCCTTCCAAGGCATCTCAGTGAAGTCAATATCTACAAATCCATTGCCAAACTTGATCGTAGGCATCAGGAAATAAAATCTACTAAACCATGAAGAATAAGTCTCAACATATCCCCTCATGACATCCCAAAAATGAAACAAACCAATCATTTTCACAACTCTAAATTTTTCCAACTAGGTGTTAGGGTTAGAAGGTAGATATCTAACAAGTTAAATGCAAATTTTATCAATAAACCAAGAAATAAAAACACAGAAAATTATAACACAAAGAATTTAATGTGGTTCACCCAATATGGGCTACGTCCACCAAACCGCAACCATCCAATGATTTTATTATCTAGTGCAAAACATATTACAATATTGTGAATAATGCCATGCTACAACTCCCCATCTCGACCACTTATAACAATATTTTAGAAGCTTCCATAAATTAGGGTTTACAAAGTCGAATTTTTTCTTTTTCGGTGATGATACATGAAGAGTGTACAATATAGCATGATTAGTCACCACATACCAACAATCTCCCACTTGGAGACTGATCCTGGATGACACCACTGCACTTATAACTCCCACTGGAAATAAGCACCTTGGACCTTGATGCTCTATTATACTTTTAACCATGAAGACCAATTGAAGTTGAAAAGGAGCTCAACTTCTCCCTTGTCACTGCCTTTGTAAACATATCTGCTGGATTGACATTTGTATGTATCTTTTCCAGCTTTACCTGTCCATCCTCCACCACTGACCGAATGAAATGATATCTTAGCTGTATGTGTTTGGTCTTAGGGTGCAAGGCAAAATTCTTTGCAAGATGTATAACACTCTGGTTGTTTGTAAATAAGTGATTTTCAGCTTGTTGTTTGCCCAACTCTTCCATGAAAACTTGCAGCCATATCATCTCCTTTGCTGCCTATGTTGCAACAACATACTTAGCCTCCGTGGTGGATAAAGCAAACACCTTTTGCAGCCGAGAAATCCAACTCACTGCTGTCCCACCAACTGTAAATACATAACTTGTGGTACTCCACCTGGTATCTATATCCCCTGCCAAATTTGAGTCAACGTAGCCTTTTAAATCTGTATTAGAGCCCTCAAAACATAAACATTTATTGTATGTACCTCTCAAGTACCTGAGAATCCATTTTATCACATTCCAATGCTCAACTCCAGGATGACTCATATACCTACTAACAACTCCTACGACATGTGCAATATCCGGTCTCGTGCATACCATGGCATACGTTAAACTGCCTACAACTGAAGCATATGGTACCTTGGACATTTTTTCTTCCTCCTCTTGTGTCTTTGGACACATATCCTTAGTCAATTTTACATGACTAGGCAAAGGTGTGCTGACAAATTTTGCATTCTCCATATGAAATCTCTGCAATACCTTTTCAACATAATCAGCCTGAGATAGACACAATTTTATGTTTTTCCTATCTCTTGTAATCTTCATACCAAGGATTTGTTTTATTGCCCCCAAATCCTTCATATCAAATGAATTTTCTAACTGTTGTTTTAAATCCTTTATGTGATCCATATTAGACCCCGCTATAAGCATATCATCAACATATAAACATAAAATAAAGTAGCTATCTTCAACTAACATCTTAAAGTAAACACAACGGTCTGAATTACACCTGTTGTAGCCTTGCTAAGCCATAAAACTGTCAAATTTAATATACCATTGTCGAGGTGCTTGATTCAAGCCATATAAACTTTTCTTCAATCTCCACGCTAGTTTCTCCTTACCTTTGACCTCAAATCCTTGTGGTTGTTCCATATATATTTCCTCCTCCAAATCACCATGGAGAAAGGCTATTTTAACATCAAGTTGTTCTAAATGCAAATCTTCAGCAACCACAATACTTAAAACAATACAAATAGAAGTTATTTTAACAATTGGAGAAAAGATTTCATCAAAATAAATACGCTTTTTCTATGCAAATCCCTTTACAACTAATATGGATTTAAATATTTTCTTACCTCCATCCCCCTCTTTCACCTTATAAACCCATTTGTTTGGTAAAGCCCTTTTACCTGCAGACAACTTGCATAATTCCCAAGTCTAAATTTTCAGCAAGGAGTCCATTTCTTCTTCCATTCCATGCTCCCACTAAACCTTGGTAGCCACTTGCATAGCTTCATCATAACATTTTGGTTCACCAACATCAATTAATAAAATAGAATACAAAGAGGGAGAAAATATTTTCGGAGGTCTACTTATCCTTGAAGATCATCTAACATTCATTGGAGTTTGTGGTATTTATTGTTGATTTTGTTATGGAGCATGAGGAACCATTGGAACATTTTTGTTTGTAATATCATCCAACACTGCATAATAATTTTCTTTCTTCTCATGTTGCTGCAATTGATCTTTGTAAAAAAACTTTCTCATTGAATATGACATCCCCGCTTCTCACAATTTTCTTATTTTCAAAATCCCAAAGCCTATAACCAAATTCATCAATACCATATCCAACAAATATACATTTCTTTGATTTAGCATCAAGCTTGGTTCTATTTTTCAGAATCTACATGTGCAAAGGCTTCACAACCGAAGGTTGTGAGAAAATAATAACTCACCTTCTTACCTATCCATGCTTCCTCTGAAATACCACAACCCAAAGGATTAGAGGGACTTATATTAATTAAATAAACAATAGTGTTTACAACCTCTTCCCACATGTTTAAAGGCAACCCTACTTGCAATCTCATAGTCCGTGCATGCTCCATTATTGTTCTATTCATGTACTCAACCACTCTATTTTCCTGTGGAGTCCTTGGAACTATTTTCTGCCTACAAATACCATTAGAGGAACAATAATCTTCAAAATCTTTGCTGTAAAACTCACCACCATTATCAGATCTGAGACATTTTAAATTTTTACCCGTCTCATTCTCAACCAAGCTTCTCCATTTTTAAAAAGTTTCAAATACATCAAATTTCTGCCTAAGGAAATGAATCCATACCTTCCTAGTTGCATCATCAATGAATGTAACATAATACTGAGAGCCACCAAGAGAAGATACCTAAGCTAGTCCCCATACATCTATATTCACAAGCTCCAATTTCTCATCTTTCTTTTGTTTCCCATCTTTGAGAAAACTAACTCTCTTTTGTTTTTCATACACACAATTTTCACAGAAATCCATATTAACACATTTTAGACATGGTAAAACATTCTTTGAATAAATTAATTTCATACCTTTTGCACTCATATGCCCAAGTCTATTATGCCATAGTGTTGATTCAAAATCCACAACAACTATCTAATTTTCTGCCTATTGAACTACAACAACTGTTCTTGAACACTGATTTTTATCTACAATAGCTAAAGTAGAAGGAACAATATGACTTGTACAAAGATATAAGGTGCCTACTTTCACACCTTTTGCTACCACTAAGGCACCTTTTGTAACCTTCCAATTTTTATCACTAAATGTAACAACACAACCTTCATCATCTAGTTTCCCTGCTGAAATTAAATAACTTTAGAATGTGCCTTACCTCATGTAGTAGCCAATGATTCCCATTCTACAACTTAATCTTGATTCTTCCCTTTCCAACAATCTGACAGGGTTTGTTATCTCCCAAATAAACTAGCCCAAAATCCCCTTGGACATAATCAAGAAAATAATTTCTATGGGGCGTAGCATGAAATGAAGCCCCTGAATCTAACACCCAAGAATCATCAATATTGTCAAGGGAAAGAATCAAAGCATCCTCATCGGATTTATTACTTACCACATTTGCCTCTTTATTTCCTTTCGTTTTGTCTCTTTCTTTATTTTTTTGAGACCAACAATCTTTGTTTAAATGACCTGGCTTACCACAATACCAACAATCCCTCTTGTCTCTAGATTGGAACCTTCTATCCCTTTATTTTCCTCATGACTTCCCATGACTTCTAGAATTGTTTCCCCTCTCCTTTGTTCTACCCCTACTTTCTGCATTCAAAACATTGCCTGATGTGGATGTTCCACCTGAGATTTTCCTACAAATTTCCTCGATCAAAATAACACCAACAACATCATCAAATTTCAATGTATTCGAACCAGAAACAAAATTGCTAACAACCATTACCAAGCTATTCCAAATTACAAGCAAAGAACACATAACCAAAAGAGCCCTAACTTCTTCATCAAAGTTTACATTTATAGAAGTTAATTGACTAGTAACTGTATTAAAATCATTTAAATGATTAGAACTTGACCCATCTTCTACCATTTTCATATTAAATAAACGCTTGATAAGAAATACCTTATTTGAAGCAGAAGGCTTTTCATATAACTTTGCTAGGGTTTTCATCAACTCTTGAGTTGTTTTTGCTTTTGTAATATTGAATGCCACTGATTGTGCTAGGCATAAATGAATATTGCCAAGTGCCTTTCTGTCCAAAATATCCCAGTCCTAATCTGACATCGCTGAGGCTTTCTTGGTTTTCCCTTCCAATGACCACCATAAATATTTCTGATAGAGGTAGTCCTCCATTTGCATCTTCCATAACTGATAGTTCTGCCCATTGAACTTCTCAACCTTCAACTTATCCTCGTCTTCCATTGCTCTCACTCAACCATGAGACTCCCACTCAACCGTGAGATCTTCCTGTAGAGGATAACTGAAAACAACCCTCTCTGATACCACTTGTTAGGGTTAGAAGGTAGATATCTAACAAGTTAAATGCAGATTTTATCAATAAACCAAGAAATAAAAACACACAAAAAATTATAACACAAAGAATTTAATGTGGTTCACCCAATATGGGTTACATCCACCAAACCGTAGCCATCCAATGATTTTATTATCCAGTGCAAAACATATTACAATATTGTGAATAATGCCATTCTACAACTCCCCATCCCAACCACTTATAACAAGATTTTAGAAGCTTCCAAAAATTAGGGTTTACAAAGTCAAATTTTTTCTTTTTTGGTGACGATACATGAAGAGTGTAGAGTAATAAAGAGTTTACAATATATCATGATCAGTTTCCACATACCAACACGAGGGAATGCCTCTATTATCACCAACTAAAAACATATCATCAACACTTAATCTCCAAGTGTCAATGGAATGATTTCAAACACACTAACACACCCAATGCATTGCAATCAAGAAGGAAACATATGAAGATATGCATACCATCTCCATGAAGTATCTACAGTGACTGTCACTCACCAGAGTGGAAACAATAATTAATGAACTACGTCCAAAAAATCTCTAACAACCAGTTTCCCTAAAACCTATCAAAGCTCAAATCAATATGCTCATAAAAAGATGTCACCACAACCAATGTGGAAATATAAAGGCAACTATAATCAATCTGAAACCCCACTAAAAATATAGGAAAGATGTGTATGGAAGTAGCTAAAGAGTCATCTCCTATGGTCAAATTACCTCTACCAATTGACTTCAACCATAAAGTACTCAATTTCTAGTCTGAAGAAGCCATCCAAGTCATCTACGGGCCAAGAAATAAAGTCATGTACATAGGGTGATTGAAAAGTGGACAACAATACTAACACTAGGATTTTTCCCACAACTCCAATACTAAGACAACACCTCACAACTAGGAACTACACCTAGATCCCAAATCTTATGATCGACTCCAATGCCATCATTAGAATTAGAAAGAGTTCCATCATCCAACTCAAATAGTGGATTATCTTAAGTCACCTCAAACAAAGGGTTATCAACAAACTAAAAATTATCCTCAACTCCAAAATCAGACCAATCCTCATGCCGATCTAGACTCCTAATTTCATATTTTTTGGGACAAAGTACAAGTTCAAACTCCTCATGAATGCAATCAACTGCAATCATCAATACAACTTATGAAAATACGAAGATTAGAAACATGAAATGATCACAACAACCATTAATCACCAATGTGGAAATTAGAAACAACTGAACCATGGCTGAAAACTCTCCCACAATTTGTTGCATACTACTTAAAATTTTCCAATCTTGTGAAGGAAACAATTATTCATCTACTAGTAATGAAAATAGAGTAGAAAATTGGGAATTGGAGACAATGCATTCCTCATTCAACATCCTCCTCAAGAGAGTGACCAATACAAACCACACACTATTATAATGAAGTATCTTCCCAAAAGGTAATCTCATGGTTTTGGTAATCATCTTTTCAATAAGATACATCTAGTGGAAACTCAAAAAAATTCTAGATTCATGATATCAAATTCTCTACATACCTTGTACCTGACCATTGAGATAACAAGTAGAGATTTCTTCATGATGCAAAGAATGGTAGGACTATCATGGAATGCCATATCTTGTACATATAGCTTGGTTCCACAAATACCATATCTTGCTTAACTATGAAATCTTGCATATCAACAAGGTAATGACTCCTACCAATAAAATCCTCATATAACTCATCAATCACTATATGAAAGGTGCTCATTACTTGTAAGTACTCAAAATAAATGAGCACATGAGTTGAATTAATCAAAATCAACAACACAAAACTGGGATAACAACTACAATAATGACTTATTCTTATATGCATAGGAGGTGTGAGCATTGGAATGATAGAAAACACTCCTTCAAAGATTAGAAATTTTTCATCACTAAAATCCAACCAATAAATAATCCATTCCTTGATTGAAAATTCTTGCCAATCCACCTATTTGTAAGCAACTGAAATTATGTGATGGCTAATTGAAATGATGAGAACTGAACCAAATCTGAAATGTTCTCTCATGAGTCTCAAAACAACCAACAAGATGTTAGAGATATCACCATCTCTATCCAAATTTAATGACATGATGGAGTTTATGGAGGTTATAATATTCTTGGTATGATCATCATTAATGACAACTCAAGAGTTTTGAAACATGACAAATATAATTTCCTCATAAGAAATATCTAGCATAATGTAACCAAACTTGAACTTTGCAAAAATCTCAAGTATAGTTAACCTCTTAACAAACAATGGACTACTGAGATGATCCAAACCCTAAAAAATTCTCCACAATCAATTGGAAAACTTCCTTCATGATCCTGTTTCTATAAGGCTTCTTTGGATCTGTTATTCTAGTGATTTTACTTATACAAGATTCAAAACCACACACCATGCAAGGTTGAACCTAAGTGAACTCAATTCCATGACAAGATAAGGGAACTACCAATATCATAACTTACAAACTGTGACTCTTGTATGGATGACAAACCTTTATTCTTGATATCTAATATCTTAATGTAGCCCCCATATCCCATTCTCTTATGTGTAGGCATGCATGGATTCCTTCACCTTTCTTATGATGCTTCCTTTGATGAAAACAACTTTGTAATGACAAAGTAAAAATCATCAATCCTCTACTCTCATGATTAACTTCATGCATTGGGTTATGATCCAAAAGAAAATAAAATTGCTTACCTTTAGATATTGATTTGAGAATTACAACAAGCTCAAACCAAACATTTTTCTCAAGTGCATAATCTTCAACAATTTTTTTCTATAAATCAAACCTATATATTTCATGAATTGAAACACTCTACTCATAGACTATATATTAACATTATCAGAATGATTGAGAAGATTATCAGTAGTTGCTAACTTGAAAATTTTAACATGCTCCAAACCATAATTCAAATCAAGTGCGACATCTTTCTCATGCACATTATGGAAATCCACCTTGTAAAGTGGGTTATCATAAGGTATCTTTGCTTCCATCTCAAAAAGTGGATTATCAAAAAATTGAAAGTTATTTCAGAATTTTATTTAGGTCAATTATCCCCATGGTCTAACTCCTTCATAAGGAGGCTCTATGTTATCTTCTTTAGAAGGAATCAAGTATCCTTCCTCTACAATTGCTTTTGAAATTTCAATTTCATCATCATTTATTTTTGGTTCTAGCATCTTCTTTCCCATCTCTTCCTTTGTGCTAGTTTCTTCATTTATTGTAGTTTCAAGATCCACATAAGCTCTTTTATGTGGAGTCTTTTGCTCATCTTATTTCACACTCTGTTTCATATGTTTGGGTTTTGCAACTATCTTTATAAATTCCCTTTTAATGTCTAGTGTTCTCATTAGATTAGAAAATTCTTGCATCAACTCACATATAGACTTATCAACTGTAATAATATTTTCAAATTTGTTGTAGCATCTGTCAAAAAGTGGTACTAAAATGAAGCCACTGAAACTCTATCATGCAATTGAAGAACTCAAAGGATGTTAGCTCAACCAATAGGCTGGTAAGATCACCAAATCTAATACCATTGTAATGACACCACTTATTTTTTATTTTATTTTATTTTTCCAATAAGTGTCCTCAACATAAACAATTGCATAAGATATCACCCCTTTTCAAAAATTCTATTCAATTAGACAAGTTGTTACAATATATTAGAGGAGTACCTCGATTTAAGGAGTTGGGACAATCCGATTAAGTCAAGAAATCATGGCATTAGCTATAGGCTGAAATATGATAGGCCTGAGAATGGTTGATAAAGTAGTTGCAGATCTAATATATCTTGTTGCAAATAATCAAAGATGGAAAACCTTAAAGAACAACCTCCCAAGCTACTTATAATACCTTTTAGATCTATCCAAAAACTTAACACACACTCAACTTAACCAAACAATCTTCAATGGCAAGGAAATATCAACTTCCAAGTTTGGTATGACTATGGAAGTGGTAGGAGGTTTGATGCTCAGAGGGTGCAGGTCAAACAACAATGGAGAGGCCTTCAAAAACCCCCTAATCACACCTAGAACACCTCCAAGGATTACCAAATAGTATTACACTTACCCAACAACATTCAAACACATGAAATGCAAGGAAATGATCAACTACCCATCTGATTTACACCTTTATTACAAATACTCATTGAAACTCAAAAAATATCTGCAAAAATCAGTCAAAAATATGCACCTCCAAATACTTTGAATATCTTCATTTCCTAAAATCCCAAATTCTGAAAACTTTGAAACCCAAGATGATTCTTGTGTGAAATCACTCTAACCAGCTAAGGACCATCTCTCGAATCCGAAACTAGTGATTTGATGAGGTTTTTGGTCCTCGATCAATCCCTGGAATAACTTATTTTTTCACTGGAACAACATCTTGTTATGTGTATAAACTTGAATAATGCAAATGAGAGCCACAAACCTCCTTATATAGATTTTTTGCTACTTTTTCAAAAAAGTGCTTTTTATTTTTTTGTTGCTTTTTTGAAAATGCACTTTTTTGCTTTTCCGTTGTTTTTTTGAATTTTTTTTTTTGCTTTTTCTTGAAAAAGTATTTTCTTAAAAATAACTTTAAGTCCCCTTTTTTGAGCTAGGCATCCAACATGGGGAATGACCTTTTGAATTTATAATATTTAACACTAAATTAATATTAAAATATTACTTTATAAATTTAGTGTAAATATTAAAATAATTCTAATCATTCTACAAAAAGCACTGATGAGACACCCAAAATGGAAATTGATCACACCGAGAAGCTACTGATGACAAGGGAAGATGTCTAGTGCCAAAACGAAAACTTACTAAAAATAGTCGTGTTCTCCAAGAAATATGGAGAACAACCCAGATGGCAAAAAATGCAACAAAGGAAATGACCACCATCACAAACACTAATAGAATGCCAACACACCACTAGATGCTTAGAAAATCCACCACTGAGCTCTCTAAGAACCTTGGAGCCCAAACCAAAATTGAAAAATAAAATTTGAAAGCATCATATAACTCTTGTAAACCTCTCGAGGTCATCGGTAACATCAATTTACTCCTCTGAACATGTTGACACAAACCTAGAAAGTCAGTACCAACAACAAAGCAAGAAAACCCGAAAAAGGGGACATTACCTAGAATTTTTGGTATTTTCAAATTATTTATTTCTTAGTTTTTTTTTTCTCCATAAAAATTATATTTAGACTCTTATGGGAGGGTCATGGTTCCTTAGCAAGTCATATCTCTTTCTTAAGAGATAAAATCTAGGCTTTAATATAGAGAATTAATACATTAATAGAGTCCTAATTTGGATTAAATTCCTTGGATTACCATTGGAGTACTTGAATGAGGATGTGTGGTTGGGTATTGCTTGCTCTCATGGACTACTCATTATAGTTGATGAGGTGACTAGATCCAATAAAATATTTTTAATTTTCTAGATTTTGTGTTAGTATTTTTTGTTGATAAGGTACTCCCCTCTTTGGTCATCTTATCTTCAAAACTAGGTGTAAGGTAGGGGGACCACCCACTGCAAGGCCCTAGGTCACAAAATGCCAAGAGTGGAAAGGCTGCCCTAACTTGCCTCAATTTAGGGGATAGTTAGGATGAAGAGGATTATGCGTCTTGCGACCACTCTGCAATCTTGAATGTTGGAAAGAGACTAGGTGAGCTGGCGTTTAGATTCACATCCATGTCTTAGACAACTCTCTATTTGAGGATGAAAGCACAATTCTAGGACGACAACGCAACATGCTGGCATCTCAGAGGTGCGCTGGTGTTCGTATGGCCAGAGAACCAAAAAGACAAGACTCTAACTCAAGAAGGGAGACTATCAGCCTAGTCTAGAGGTGTTTAATGTGATAAAATAAGTTTAAGAAGAGAGAAATGAAAATATGAATATGATAAAATAAATGTATTACCACCAAGGTGACGAAGATGATCTCGTACAATGCTCTCCTCGCCAGCTTGCTCCAAGCTCTCTCCACTTGCACACAATAAAGGGAGAAATTGTTGGGGTTGTATAGGGGCCTGCCTTAGTGAGACCCCCATCTTGTTGCTTCCACCTCCACGGACAACCAAGTTGTGAATAGTAGAAATAAATGATAAAGAAAAGAAACTACAAGCTACGTAAACACAAAACACAAGAAGCAGTACATGCTTACTCAATTGAAAGCAAGAGGAGAGATTAGAGGAGCTTACCACCTCTGTCCAAACCACTCAAGGCTCATGGAGGAGTGAACGAGAGGGAATCAAGCCTCTGTTTCCATGATGTTTGTCCTATGCTCACTCTATTGGAGTGATGGAGTAGTGGATTGTTGCAATGGAGTGAAAGAATGTTGCTAAAAAGCTTGAATGGGTGTTGAAATAGTGGAGAAAATGTGAAACAATGAACTCAAGATCTCTCAAAACTTCTCTCAAAATTTTGTTGAAGAGAGCTATGTATGGAAGAGTGGAGATTATGAAGAGATGGATGAAAAATGACCATATTTAGGGTGGCAAGCTGAAGAGAGACGTTACTCTTTGACTTCCAATCGAAATGGTAACGTCTCTACAGTTTCCAGCCGTAGGAATCTGCCAGGGAGGTAAGCGCACCATACAAACGTCTACACACTGCATGGGTGTCCCCGACATAAATGACCCCACCGACACACAAATTAGGCACCAAGTGGAATGCAAACAACATTCTTAAGTGGAATTAAACTTCCACTTTTGATTTTCTAATGTGTTAAGGGGAAAAAGGGGATTTGCGTTAGGGGTGCAAATTCACATTGATACATTTTCCCCCCACTTTAGCGAGCATGAGTACTGATGAGTGCTTTGGTAAAGTAGAGTAGTAGAGAAGTAAAAGAGTAAGAGATGTATACCTGAATTGATGAGGAAGTAGAGAATGGTCTGGTGAACTCGGAAGTGCAGGAAAGGAATTCATAGTTCCATAGAACCACAAAGATGAAGTACGAAAGTACCTTGCAGGTTCATGGTCCTGCAAGGGTGGTATCCTTCAAGAACTCTCACATGAAGGAAACTAGGACAAGCACCTTGCAGCCCCACATACCTGCAAGGAAGGTATCCCTCAAGAACTCTCACATGAGGGAGACTAAGAAATGGTGACATGTTTACTCATAGATAGAACACATCAGGAAGCAATTGCACATGCCAGTGAACAAACAATCACATAGACCATCGCTAAGTTGTAATACTTTCATAGGGATCCCTCGGGAACCCTTCAAAAGGATGAAGGGTCCACTCAATGGATGCACTATTTGAAAAGTAAGGTCTAGTCGAGCTGCCCCCAAGCTAGACATGAAGATGCAAAGATGATCTAGTTGGGGTGCCCCCGGACTAGATGTCAAGATGTGAAACAGGTCTAGTCGGGCTGCCCCCAAGCTAGATGCCATAGAACTCGCTAAGATTTTTTGAAGGGGTCCCCTGGGAACTCGGTGTGATAAGAAGGGGTCAACTCAATGGACACACTATTCAAAAAGCTTAATGTCTTCCTTCTCAGATTGATTCATCATCAAGGAATCCTTTTGAAAGGTGTGATCAATTCATCAAGGAATTCAAAAGGAAGGAGATGTGCTCATGCGAGGGGAAGACTAAGATCATTCCTGCTTTGGAGGAGGATTTAAAAGTCCTTTCTTTATGAACCCATGATGAAGGAAAAATTTTTCACTAGGGTTTCAAGTTGAGAATGTGATTCTAGTGAGGAAATGTGTGAAGGGTCTCCGAGAAAAGATTTGTTTGGAAACAAATGAATTTTCTAAAGACCAAGTAATGTAGAAGATGCGTTGTCACACATGATAGGGAAAACTCAAGCAAAGATGAGAGAAAGATAAAGTGAAAATTAAGGAAGACAGATCACACACAAAGGGCACAGGGGGATCTGGTTATGCAGGGTTAGATCTGCCTTTATTTATAAATAGTAGGTAACCATGGTAAGAGGTGAATGATCATCAATCCCCAACTAGATCAAGAAGAATATACAAAAGAGAAAGTAAAATAAAAATTGGGTCACTATGGAAGGAGGCCTAAATGCTCCTGACGCTTTGCATCATCCCCAATTTACCAAAATTCAATCACAAACATTGAAGAATGATGACACATATAGAGGAAGGTTTACAACACAAACACCATGCATGTATCCACACACCAACAGGGGTGATGAGGGTCATCCAGGCACATGTATCATGATCACGAGTGAAGCACATGTCATGACATGCACACGTATTGAATCTAAAGATCAAGAAGAGGGTCTCCCCCTAACACTGGTCAACTAGGAGGTCATCAACTTCCCACTCTAGATCATCGAAGGAAGGAAGATGAGCTTGCAATGGTATAATGTTAAGGGGAGGAGCTTCTGATCCTCCGCAACAAGGGCCAAAGTAGAGGGAATTGTAAGGTCTCCGTCGCTTAGCTCTTGTGTGTCTAGGGTAAATGACCTAGAGAAGATTGTTGACAAGCTCAGGACCTGATCCACTAAGTTAAACATGCACTTGAAAGGAGTGCCATGTTTCACCTCGATTGACAGGGGATTCTACACCTGAGGTTCATTGCTAGGCTCACCAAGAGACTTGGGAGCAGTGACAAACTCGGGGGAGGCTGAGACCGGTTTCGTTAATAAGATAGAACAAGTCAGTTTGGGGCCACCTTTCAGAGAAGGTGGGCTCTTCTTACAACGTCCCTTGCTGGAGGGGCCAGGCTCTACCTTCTTCTTCATTGGGGGAGGTGAAATCCCCACAGATGAAACAAGGAGTGTCAAGGAATAAGAGGAAAGAGCCGTAGTGGACACAACTAAAGTGTTAACCATGTCCACGGGCTTTGGTAAAGGCAAGACATCTAGGACAGAAGTCAACAAGGGTGGCTTTATTGAAGGAGCGATGAACAATTGCACCCTTTTGGGTACATGTGCACTCACAATGGGAGCCAAAAGAGATTCAGTGATAGGAGGAGGGAAAGAAGAGGACATAGTAGGAGATGAGGTCTTCTCTTCCTCCTTCTTTTGTAAGGAGGCTTTCTCAGCTAGGAGAGCCTTTCGTCGGTGCTTATGCTCACACGCAAGGCGGTTTCTACAAATCTTCGCACCAGAAGCCAAAAATTGTGAAGGGACAAAAGGATCCTGTTCAGCCATGGGAGCATCCTTCTTGGATGTCTCTAGTGGAAGGGCAGACTCTTGAATGGGAGAAGGAGGGTCATGCTTAGAAACGGTGGGAGGAGTTGACTCTACTACCTTAGAGGTGGATCCTTTCCTGTTTGGGGGAATAGGAAGAGGCAGAGGGGCGAACTCTCTCCATGAACCTTTCTTTTTTCCATACAAATAGTACCAGGGTTCTGGGAACCCATTAGGGAGATCCGATATCCTGACTTTGGGCTTTCACCAAGGAGGCATCATCAGACTTAGCGGGTAGAACCCGAGCTTGTTCATCCAATACTCTTCCCAAGAGAGGGGAGTGGATGAATCAACTCGAGAGGGAGCGAGCTTCTCCTTTCCTTTTCGAGAGGAGGAGGTAGCTGGATGATCTACCACGTGAAGGGTCAAATTCAACTATCCTTTGTCCCCAGTTTTGTACTTCACATAGTTCTTGTAAAGTAGGCCCATTCTCTATGGGAGTGGACCGACTGGAGTGGGCCAAAATTGATCCAACGAATATTCTCCATAGGACACCATAGGCTAATATCCAGTGTCATGTACTACATGCATGACACCTTCATGGGAAAAATTAATTTCACTTATGAATCACGAAGGTGATCCCATTCATGGAAGCTAGGCAAGGTATGCCTAGCTTCACTCTGAAGAGGTCTGCCTTAGGGATGACATCGAAGATCGTGTCTACACTCCTAGGTCCAACTAGGATAGACAACATTATCAATCCATAGGGTTTAAGAGAAAGTACATCATGCATGCATATGATGACTTTTGTTTTTTCGTATTCCTCCCTTTGTAGGGAGTTTAAGAGTAATGTCTCCTCCATGATGAAATTCGCTCTACTCTCAAGGTCGACTAGGATCCCTGTCACAATGTTACCATTGAGGTGAGCGGGAATATAAAGCAAATAAGGCTTGCTATTTGTTGGAATTTCTTGCAAGGTAAATGTTACATCCAATGATCTGGTCGCAAGACGAGTAGAGGGAGTAACATTAACCATGTTAACATACGCTTCAGGGTGAAAAGTAGAATTAGTGGGATCGATAATCCTGTTAGCAGAATGTGAAGGAAATGGGTTCGTGCATATCTGCAACTCACTGTTAGCTTTCACCACTAATTTGTTCATGTTTTTTTTTCCTCCATCAAGACATACACTACCATCCTTGATGCAGTCCTCTATCTCATGATGCAGGCACATACAACGTTCGGTATCGTTTCTGTTAACTTGATAGTACTGAAAATAAGTGTTTTCTTTAGAACATCAAGGTTATGGTTCTCTAACTAGTTTAGGAGGTGGTAGGGTGAGGATCTTATCCTTCACCAACTTCTGTAAGATGGAAGAATAAGATTTTGATAGCTTCGTAAAATTTCAGTTGCGTCTGAGACCGTTGTTATCCACAATGGCTACTACATTCACGATAGTTTTACCCCTTCTCAAGATCGATACGATAGATCTTCCTTCAGAATGGGAGTGCGAGGGAGGACCCCCAAACTAGAGCACTATTTTCTAGTATTCTCGTAAAGCTGCACACAAGTGTGCAAAAGAAGGATACTTCATGAGGGAAAACTTCTCTTGCCAAGGCCTTTGTAAGTTCCCTATGAAGACCTTATGTACATCAAAATCAGGTAATGGATATGAGATCTATGAGAAGAGTGCTTGGTATCATGCTATAAAGTTTTCAATCTTCTCATTGTCCCCTTGTTTGCATCTAACAAGGTCTGAGAAGGTCATCTTCGGTCTAATATTGGCTTGGAACTATCACAAGAACTGGTTCACAAGCTGATCGAATGTGAAGATAGAATTATCAGGCAAAGAATAGTACCAATCCAGTGATGTATCTTTAAGGGACCAGGGAAAAAATCTAGCCATCAATGCATTGTGATGGAAAAATTCTATATATAAGGCATTAAAGGTGGAAACATGTATCTATGGGTCCCCTTTACCACCGTATTTTTCAAATTTTGGAATCTCCATCCCTTGTAGGAAAGGAGTGTTTAGTATTGCAATCGACAATGGGCTATGTCAGAAGAAAGTCTAGAAGATAGGTTAGGCCGAGGCCTGGGAAAGGTTTGGTAGCTGGTTCTACATCTTCCCCATATTCAGAAGAAGGGTATTCATAATAGGGTCATTGGAAGATATAGGACCATCAAAACCACCACCAGAGCCATTGCCATGACTAACGCTAGAACCACCACTGGTGTGACTTCCGTCGGCGCCACCACCGTGACCACTGCCAGAGCCGCCACTGATGCCGCCACCACCAGTGTGACTTCCACCAGAGCCACCGCCAGAGATGAAGCCACCACCATGAATTCCACTGAAAGTGCCTCTGTCAATGCCACCTCCATTTTTGAAGTTCACTCCACCAAAGCCCCCGCCCATCATTCTGCCAAATCCTCCACCATCAAAGGTGATAGAAGGGGTGAAGTGGAAACCAAAGGGTTTCTATTTACTTTGACAATATCCAAACTTTCAGAAGTAGAGGGTATATTGACTAAGCGGACTATGTCAGTCATGTACACGGATATAGGAGGCATCGAAATCTCCAGTTGCCTCTTGCATTCCTCGAAGAGGCCACCTTGTATCAAGCAACCAAAGCTCAAGGGGGCACATGCTTCGGTTAGACCGACGAGGCTAGCCAAGAGTCCTACACATGTCCGGTATTTTTCTACCATGTATCTTATTTCACCGATCAGCTTAGAAGCCCTAGCCAACTTCGGGTTGCCTTCCAGGTGGTTTTCCAATGCACCTAACCCATTACCAAGACTAACTACATACTTGGAGGGGATACATACAACCTCATGCATATCTACAGATGAAGAGGTCAGTGACGTAGGAGGAGTAGGGACGCGATTAGTTTCATCAAGAAATCTAGATTTGAGTCACGCTACGTGCTCCTGTGTAGACAGACCAATCAAAAAACCGGAGAAGAGGCCGGTAGTGAAGCTAGAGGAGAGCTTCATCTTGTCCATTGGAAGGTGTCACAAAATTATTCTAACAATATGCCCAGAGGTCATAGATTGGGTCATGAAGCTCATAAAATTTCACAACACACCAGGGTACAACGGCCAAGAGGTATATGAGAAAAAGTTCTAGATGCTGAAAAATGGATAGACGTTGGTTCATGTCAGGTTCACCAAAATTTAAGGTAGAGGGACCACCCACTGCAAGGCCCCAAGTCACAAAAGGCTAAGATAAAAAATATTTCCCTAACTTACCTCACTTTAGGGGATAGTTAGGATGAAGAGGATGAGAATGATGAGGATTATGCGTCCTGTGACCACTCTGCTATCTCGAATTTTGGAAAGAGACCAGGTGAGTCGACCTTTAGAGTCAAATTTGTGTCTCAGGCAACTCTCTATTTGAGGATGGAAGCACAGTTCTAGGATGAAAACGTGACGTGTTGGTGTCTCACAAGTGCGTTGGCGTATGTACGACCAGAAAACCAAAAAGACAAGACTCTAACTCAGGAAGGGAGACTATCAGCCTAGTCTAGAGGTGTTTAATGTGATAAAATAAGTTTAAGAAGAGATAAATTCAAATATGAATATGATAAAAGAAATGTATTACCACCAAGGTGATGAAGATGATCTCGTACAATGCTCTCCTTGCCAGCTTGCTCCAAGCTCTCTCCACCTGCACACAATAAAGGGAGAAATTATTAGGGCTGTATAGGGGCTTGTCTTAGTCAGAACCCCATCTTGGTGTTTCCACCTCCATGGACAAACAATTTTGGAATAGTAGAAATAAATGATAAAGAAAAGAAACCATAAGCTACGTAAACACAAAACACAACAAGCAGTACATGCTTACTTAATCGAAAGCAAGAGGAGAGATTAGAGGAGCTTACCGCCTCTATCCAAAGCACTCAAGGCTCATGGAGGAGTGAACAAGAGGGACTCAATCATCTGTTGCCATGGTGTTTGTCCTATTCTTGCCCTGTTGGATTGATGGAGTAGTGGATTGCTGCAATGGAGTGAAAATTTTTTGCTACAAAGCTTGAATGGGTGTTGAAAGAGTGGAGAAAATGTGAAACAATGAACTCAAGATCTCTCAAAAATTCTCTCAAAATTCTGTTGAAGAGAGCTATGGATGGAAGAGTGGAGATTATGAAGAGATGGATGAAAAATGGCCATATTCGGGTCGACTAGCCAAAGAGGGATGTTACTCTTCGACTTCCAATCGAAAATGTAACACCTCTGCAGTCTCCAGCCTTAGGAATCTATGAGGGACGTAAGCATGTTGCACAAACGTTTGCGCACCACACGGGTGTCCCCGAAAGAAATGCCCCCACCGACACACAAACCAGGTGCCAAGTGGATTGCAAGGAATAGGCTTAAGTGGAATTAAACCTCCGCTTTTGATTTTCTTAAGTGTTAAGGGGAAAAAGGGGATTTGTGTTAGGGATGAAAATTCACGTTGATACACTAGGTGATTGGGTGCTTTGGTGAAAACATTTTATAGGAGTCCTTGGTGGTGTGTCTCAACTACCATTATCTAGATCATCCTATAGTTGGGTGTGGGCTCACAAGAAGAAGAATTAATTACAAGAAGAAAAAGGATTAACAAGATTCTTCTCTTTAGGGCATGGTTGAGGACCCATGAGGGTAAAGGAGAGATGGTATGTCCTCTTGTGGAAAATTATAATTCAAAGGATCTTAATCTTGTCTCTAAGTTGAAGTCTCATCCTTCTATGGAGATGTGTAAGGAGCATTATGTGGTGAAGGTGAAATATTTAAGTTCTCTCATCCCTTCTATTGTCCCTTAGAATTTTCCCTTCTTGGTTTCCTCCTACAAGGAAAATAGAAAAGTGGAACCATTTGAAAAGAAATCTAGTGGCCCCTTCTTCCATTCAATCTGAATTATTAAGAATATAAATTTTTCCAAAAAGGGAGTTAATTGTTTCAAGTCAAAGGATTAGTTTTCTAGAAAAAAACAAAGTTCCCTAAAGTGCTTCGACTTCAAGTTGCCTTGAGTTTGGTATAATTTCTTTTCCATGATGTTTTATTCATTGAGTTTAATTTTTCACCCCATATGTGGGGCACTACTAGTTTGTTTATGTAGTTTAGACTCTATGATTTTTGTTCCTTATTATTCCTTGAGGTCATTTGGGTGTTTTTGATATATATTTCTTATTATTTTAAAATTGGGGGGAGCCTTTCAAAATATCTCTAGTTCATGGATATTAGGAAAGGAGACACACTTGGACCAAATATGGATTGATCACCAAGAGGACTAATAGCTTAGTGGTAGATAATCTCAACAACAAATGGGAGGTCCTAGATTCAACTCCTATAAGGTTCATGAAATGTTTAACATGGTATTAGAGCCCAAGTCAATAGAGCTGAGCCAAGCTAGGATCCCCAATAACCTATAGTGTGGCTCAAGGGGGATATTGGAAAATGAGACACACTTAAGCTAATAGATTAGTCATCAAAAGGGCCAATATCTAAATGGTAGAGCACCCCATCAAAAAATTGGAGGTCCTAGGTTTGACTCCTAGATGGTCCATACAAATTTTAACAATAGCTCCAGTAATTTTTTTTATTGATAATAAAAAAAAATTTACATGGTTCCTAAGAAAATTGTATAGGAGCGAATTTACACCCCTCACACAAATTCCCCTTTTACATATTCTCACCTTAGAAAACCAAATCCAAAGGAAAAATTCCACGTTAACGGGTTGCTTGCCTTCCACTTGGCATCTTTATGTCAGTAGAAGAATATTTTTCGGGGACACACACGCTGTGCATAGAAATCCACGTGGCGTGCTTATGTCCCTTACAAATTATTGCATCTGAAGTTGGCAGAGGTGTTACACTTTCGATTGGGGTCGATTTATAATGTCCCTCTTCTACCAACCGACCTTGAAAATGGAAGATTCTTCCCATCCCACCTTCAAAAACATTCTCCCTTCATTAATTTCATCTCTTCACGATCTCTCTTAACATTTTTGAATCTCTTCACAAGCAACAACACTTCGTCAACTCCATAAAGCAAGTGTGAAGCAAGCCATTGCAGTGCGGGCTTGAGGTTTTGCAACACCTCCCTTCATCATAGTCAAGGTTTTGGTGATTGTTCAAGCCTTCTTTCTCCTCCCTTGGCTAGTGAGCTCTTGGTAGAGGTGGTAATGTTTCACTCCTCTCCTTTATGATTTGGTGGAGTAGCTATTTATTATTTTGTAGTGTGTATTTCATTTCTACTTTCTTTACTTCTTTATCATATATTTCTCCCGTGTTGCTATCTGGCTGTCCGTGGAGGTGGAAACACCAAAACGAGGGTTTGATTAAGGCAGACCCCTATACAACCCCAGCAAATTTCCCCTCTTTCTTGTGTGTAGGCAGACATGCTCTCGAATCTAGTTGGTGAATTGATGCCTCAGTGAGATTATCTTCATCACTTTAGCTCTCATATATTTGCTTTATCATATCCGTTTGTACCTCTCCTATTTCATAATTCTGTTTTGTTCCCTTAGAAGTCACTAGCTAGGCCGTCAACTTATTTGTTGATGGTTCATACTATGTTTTTGGTCCTTGGGTTGTATGGATGCCAGTGCACCTGAGAGATTCCAGTACATTCCGCTGTCATCCCAAAACCACGCTTTCATCCTTGGGTAGAGAGTTACCTAAGATACAATGTTGAACCCAAAAAAATGACTCTCCTAGCCCCAAATTAGATTTTGGGTCTGTAGAGTGGTTGAAGGATCTTATAGTCCTCATCATTCCCATACCCTATTTCAAAATATCCCTTTAGAGTGAGGTAAGTTAGGGAAGCCCTCCACTCTTGACTCTTTGTGACCTTGAGCCTTGATGTGGTTGGTCTCGCTCTCTTACAAAAATATAAAAGGTCTTGCAAATAAGAATCTACTAGTAATTGACAATAACCCATAGAAAAATATAGTAGTAATTTTTAAATTTATTTGTAAAAATAAGCCAATCTTGTAATTAATATAAAACCTCCTAAATAGAAAATTAGGCAGTTTTATAATTGAGAAAATTCTTCTCAAGTAAAAGGTACAATTATATATATTATGCATACTGCTTCCTGTTTGGTGGGGGAATTTAAATTATCTTTTTAGAAATTTATTTATGATAAATATGTGTTTTTTACACAATTTTAAAAATGTGCACACTTCTTTCAAAATTACTGATACACACTATTGTCTTATATCTACCTTCTCTTATCCTTTTCCTTCCTTTACATCTCTCTTCACTAGATTTTATATTATACAACAAATCTCATGCACCATCCTATACACCACACCTTCATAACTTTTACTATAGATTAATATCCCCAATACACTCCCTATACCATCCATGTCTCCCAAAACACTCCAAATTATAGATATGTCTAATAGATCTTCCAATTGCATGGACCTTTGTATTTATTCATGCTTATTGTTTCATACATGAAGCGGCTCTATTCATATTTTTTAGTATAATGTACACCTCTTTTTGAAATTGTCCACATTTATATTTACTTCAAACTTCTCTAACATTTCTTCCACTAAGTGCTCTTTTTCATTGGAATTTATATGTTATCAATTTTATCCATACATGGAGTAGAACATAGGATAAAACATTTTTAATATTTTTACATCAACATATCAGTTAAAAACTGACTCACCAAAAGCATCCTTGATTCCTAGTATCTTTTATTTAACATATGCACTATTAATCATGATCTAATAAATATATTTAATCACTCATAAACAAATATATATAAGACATATTTACATAAAAAATTAAGAAAGATTTGACATATTCATTCATTTTCTCCTAAAATCATTATATCAATGAGGTTTGTATAACTACTTATCCCAACACCAACTAAATTTATTCTAAGAATATTTTCAAATATATTCAATCCTTTTTAGTTTGAATCTATACTCAACACATGCTCCTCCTAGAATCTAGCTAATAAACTTTTTAGAATATGGTAAAATTAAGGTAGAAGGTCATAAATCAGAAAAAACTCAAACCCTAAAGCCCTAAACCAACAATGAAGCACAATCCAACATAGAAACTATTGGTATTTCAATTCACACCTCTAGAATGCGTATTGGAAATAGATAGCTATGCACAAATAAACTACTCTTCATATTAGGAGGGGAAGCTCCCTCTTTTTCTGATTATGCGTAAAAAGTAAAGTAAACTAAATTCCTATCTTTTTATCTCAGTCGAGAGCATAAGGTTTATAAAACTCTTTGAGTTGCAACTGAGGTTTTCTTTGGTTTTGTAATCTCAACTAGAACTCTAGGCCTAAATTTATAACGCTTCTATCTCCTCAAGTAAATTCAGAGCAAGAGGATTTAGAAGTAACGGGGAATGATTTGGGTAACTTAGACAAATTGGTTCTTAGAATGCATCCGAAGGCTCATTGCTCTTTCAGTTGTACGTTAAAATAGAGTTAATAAAAGTAAAACATCAAACGATAAAATAGATCTCAGGATTCCCTCGAAGTCTCATTTCTCTTTCTTGGTGTAGGCTAAAATGAAGATTATTAAGAACAAAACATCAAACGATAAAATAGACCCCAGGATTCCCTCGAAGGCTCATTTCTCTTTCAAGGTGTAGGCTAAAATTAAGATTATTAAGAACAAAATATCAAACGATAAACTAGATCCCAAGATTCCCTCAAACGATCATTTCTCTTTCGAGGTGTAGGCTAAAATAAAGATTATAAGAACAAAACATCAAACGATAAACTTAATCTTAAAATTCCCTCGAAGGCTCATTGATCTTTCGAGATGTAGATCAAAATAAAGATTATAGAAACAACAATATTTGAAATATCTTGATAATTTTGAATCAAAGAATCATTGTATTTTCAATTTTATTTCCTCAAACTCAATCAATCGTTACACATTTGGAACAAAAAATTGTATGAAAAAGACAACATACAATCAATGATCAACCAAATTATACTTGAACAAATATTAAACACAAGTACATGAACAAAAAGAAAGCTAGCAAAAATAGCTCAACACTTTGTTATCACAAGTATGGTTAAAATACAATGAGAAAGGTTGCTCTTATTTATAGACACTCAAAGGAGTAGGGAACCCTAAAATCTCCTTGAGTTACCAAAAATTTCTTGCCAATCTGTAAGATTTATTCCTATGTCTAAATAAAGGTAACTAATTGTTAACTAGAAAGACTACATTTAACTGATTCTAAAACTAAAACTAACTCCGAATATACAAAGGTGTCTCCAAAAATAGACATGCATGAAAGGTGGGACAATGAGTTAAATTGGAAAAGGCATCAAGTTAACTGCTGTTTTAAATGCCATCTTTGGAAAAGGTAGGATGCCCTAGCTAGTAGTTCACACTTCAACCACTTGACTAACCAAGTCCTCCAACCAGATGTTAAATGTCTCTACATGTAGATAACTGATACTCTTCAACACGATGCACTGCCTTTACAACATCACCTCACCATCCGTGATCTGATTCTAAAAATCTCTTCCCTTTTCAAACGCTTCATCAAACTTCGCTGACATGGCTATAACTTGAGTCAACTTGCAGTCAAGAGGGTCACTGCTGAAACTACTATGGATGAGATTCTAAAACTCTGATTGCACGTCACCGAGATCAACATACTCACTATCCTCACATTGATACTGGCAAGGAATCTGTGACATGAAAGTTCTTATGAAATTGATGGCACTTGCAACCTTTCCTCTATACTCAACCATTTCTATAAACATTGCTTCATAGGCTTTTACTTTGAAGAGGAGTTGTTCTCTCCAAGTAAAAATATTCTCTTTATTTTCCATTGTAGTGGCTATATTAAACACCATTTTCAAGTCAGCAATGGTGATCTCATCTCGAGGTTTCCTCACTATCATGATCTGCTCTAATTCCTAGATTTATGAGTGAAGGTCATGGGCATTGTACCTGAATTGGTACAACTCTACAAATATGAACCGGTCCCTGGTGATGAACTCTTCCACCCAGTCTCTTAGGTGTTTCCCATAAACAACCAACTGACTTAGTTGATTTTATTTTGTAGGTAATTCCAACATTTGTGGAAGCAAGGCAATGATGTTTGAAGTACCGTGAAGGAGGTTGGAGATGTATTGTCATAACTATTGGTTTTCAACCTTGAGGGCTTCCTTGTCTTCACCATCTTTAACCACTCTTTCCTTCATGCTTACTGCTGCAATCTCAAAGAGATCCACATCAACTTGGCGTGGTATTTTACTAAGGTTGGATTTCACTAAAGTGAATTCTTCGACCTCTACTTCATCCAAATTTTGTCCTTAGGTGGTGAGGAAATATCAATGACAATCTTGATGTCGACATTATTTTCCACATGAACTTGTTTTTGGAGATTTTTTTCCGACGTGTCTTGGTAGACATTGTCAAATTATACAAATTTCAATTGGTAGGATGAATTTATCCTCTTCCTACCTAGGAGGTTCTCAAGACAAGATGATGAGTCTCAGCTAACTTCATTGGAAGGATTAGCTATAATTCCATTAACTCCTGATGAGTGAGATTATGTTGAGGTACCGCAAGCTGGTGAATCTGGCTCCAAGTCAATGTGAATTGGAGATGGGTGTGGTGGTGGCAGAAGAATGGGATGTTCTAATTCACTCTTTATCATTGCTTCAACAATATCCATGGCTACAAAATTTTTTTGTTCTTGTTGATTTACATCAGCAACTTGCATCTTTCCTTTCAAATGCATGGGCTCCCTATGATTCTTCGAACCCTCTAGAGGATTGCTCAATTTTTTCTACCTGGGTTTTGATCTGGAAGTGGAAGGTAGTGTGGTGATAATTGGTGGCGACTTTTTATTTGGAATAACTACCTTCTACATCCTCTTGCTATCTAGGAATAACCCACTATTTCTTACAACCTTGCTTGTCCTTTCCTCAATAGATGTGCTTTCCTTGTTGTACCAATCAACGGATCGAAGAATTTGCGAGTCAATTTTATCTCTAAAAAATGTGGGAAGTATGACTTCCCTATCATCATCTGATAAACCTTCCATATCCTCTGACAAGAAATCAATAATCTATGGAAGAGTGAATCTGCTATAGTTGCGCATGTGTACTTCAAAATCATCTTCATAGCTAAACCAATATCCTCCATGAAAGGTTTATGTGAAGAATGGTGACCAAGGCGAGTTTCCAAGTGACCCAAATGATCATATGGATACCTTTCAATAAGAAACTTAATACTAAGCTTCATCATCTCATTGCTCATAACCTTGGCATTAGCTGTTGATCTGCACCTGCAAATACATATCTCAAAAGGAAATTTAGTAGCAGACTTGTGTTTAACATGTAGAAAGGTGTGGAATTTGTGAAACTAATGTAGAAACTCCATGAATACCACCTTATCTGGTGGATAACGGGGTAACATGGCTGGATGACCTGAGTAACCATATACATGAATTTAGATAAACATGGGGAATTGGATGAACTAATCATACTAATCTATTATTGCCAATCTAGCTTCTTGTGAAATGCATCCATGTAACTTGTGATCAAGGCCCCTCACTATGTGCATTAGGAAGAGATCATTCACCCACTTGAAGTATCGTTCTGACTATGAAAATTCAAGTTGTGAGAAATGTTCATGAACCTTGTATATGCCTAGAGTTCCAATGGTATTCAACCCTCTAAAATGGCCTTGAAAGGCTATTAGATATATGAGGTATGAACCCATATGGAATTCATGGGCTTTGAAGAAACCTATCATTTGGATGTGGAGAGTGTCATTGATCAAAACAAGCCAGTCGTAATGTTCTTTGTTGTTGACAAGTTGAGACATGATGTAATACATCCATGGCTAAAACTTGTTTGCTTCTTCTTGAACCATGACATGGTTGAGTAGAGTGATCATGATTGCGTACTTACCTCTGAATTATCCACGTCCCACATTAATTGGCAAGCCGTTTCTTTTCTCTTTGAGCCACCTTTGTACGATTCTTTTTTGACATTGTTAATTTGATGTGTTGAACACCCTTTCACACTCCTCCATTAATATGACCAAGTTTTTTGCACAAGGTGGGATAGAAAATATTCTCTCAATATCCTTTGGCTTGAGACTGCAAAGTGTTTTCCCATCAGTTGACTAGATTTCTTGCGAAATAGGGTTGTAATGCTTTACACAAGCGATTACAAATTCAATGCTTTGTGCTAAGATGAGAAATGAGGCTGACTCAAGTAACTTGGATTGCTCAATATTTTGCATTGTGATGCCATCTATGCCTTCCATCTTGTCCAAATCAGCTTTTAGGTGTGCTTGATGTAAATTGATGTCAATTGTCTTCAAGAAATCATGAAGCAAGACCAATTTGGTCTTGAATTCAACTTGAGAGAACTGTATACTAAAAATCTAGAAGAGTGACTGAGCACACGCCTATACTTGAACAAATTTTTCTTAGAGGCTAAAAATAGCTTCCTTGAGAGGTAGTTTCTCGAAAAATTCTAAGGCATGGATTTTGTTGAGAATATCTTTTTGAAAAAACCCAGAATGTTAGATTTTTGAGAGAATAACTTTTTCTTGGACATGCTGAAAGAAATCAAAAGGTCAAATCTGTGAAAAAATGGAGTTTTCTTGGGCATGCAAGAAAACCTAAGATAGAAGTAGAAGATATTTTCACAGAAAAATGCCAATCTTCAAGAACAACACCAAATGGAAAAACCCAATATGATGAAATTCTAGAAAGAAGATATTCTGTCTTTGAAAAGGATGTCCTGGAAAAATGGTGTCTAGAAAACTGTTTCTCTATGCAACCTGATCTCAGAAAGATGAAGAACGTTGAAAAACCTTGTTGTTTGATCCTTCAAATGGCGTTGTGAAGAAAAAAATGTGTTTTTTTCTCTTGAAGTCGACTTGTGAAGAATAATGAAGAAAAGACGCTTAAATGCTTGATAAATATCAATTTGGAGGTGGAAGCATCAGTTAGGGCATTCAAAACCTTGATTGAGGAGTCAAATTGCGTGATTGACTGTTAACTGGATGTTTTCCCCAAATTTTGGGACACCTTGGCATGAGGAAGCCTTCAAAAATCGTAGCTCAAGTCAAAGTGGGCCCACTTTGACTTTAGGCATCCAAGTTTCACCAGTGTTAGAATATTTTTGAAGAATTTCATCTTTTTGTGTGATGAACTGCCTTTGTTTGATCTTAAATTTCAGATGCTTGATTGATCCTAAGGCTTGGATGATAGATTCTTTGCAGAGTATGATCAAATCTGATGAGATTTCTTGGGAGCTAAAAACCTTGAAAAATTATTTTGATGGCTAAACTTTCTAGGTGCCTTCTTGAGATAAGGTGCTTTTGTTTTCCAGTGTTAGCCATTTTCCTGATGATTTTGAATTTCTTCAATTTTGACCTCTTGTGCTTCAATTTGTAGCTGTCAATGATTGTTGATCCTCGTAGATTAGATGTTGAATTCATCACAAATTTGGAAGAATCATAGAAAGGATGATTGGTGGTGAAAGATCTGACAGTTGTTTCAGGAGGTTCAAATTCTTGGGTACCCTAGCCTGTAGTGGTGGTTTTATGATTCTAAGACACAATTTGCACTTTATAACCCTTGACAAAATGCTCCAGTCTAGTATTCATTGCTGGGAGTTTGACTACTTTGATGTATCTGTTGATGGTTTCATCATGAAGACTGAGAACATTTGAAGAGGTCTTCTTGGAATTCATGAAGCCTGAAAGCAGCATCTGATACTCCAAAATGTTGGGCACCTTTTTCTAGAAGGGTGCATTTTTCTCTATACTTAGCTAATTTTTCATGTTTTTCAACTTGCCTCAACTTTCAACATCTTATGCTTGCTCTCATTTATGAGCATTTGAAAAGTCCCATGGATTGGCAATTGGATTCATCATGAAGTTGGAAGGATGCTGAGAAGATGTCTTGGAGAAGGTAGCTACTAAAAACCACATTTGGTTGCCCAAAATGTTGGGCGGCCTTGGCCAACAGGGGAGCTTTTTCTTTGATGAACTTCAATTTATCTTTTGTTTCACGTGCTTGTTTGAACAAAAACTACTGCTATTTGATATGTCCTATGAGTTGGTAAACAGATTCATTGCATAGTTGGGCTAAAGCTAGGAAGATCATCTGGAAATAACTAATCCAAAGATTATCTTCTGAATGGTTTCTTTTCTAGGTGCCCGTAGCTTACAAGGGTTCTTTTCCCTTAATAGATTTCCATTTTTTATAACTCTTGACCTTCAACATCTTCTACCTATACCTTCGTTTGTTAGTATCTGATGAATCTAGTGAATTTTCTTGATGATCCATCAAAAAGCTAGTAGAATTCTGAAGAAGACGACTCGTTTTGCAATTCTTAATAACCGCAGTTGGCCTCTTGAATTCATGGGAACCCCTAGCCTACACGAGTGCTTTTGGATCTAGTGTCATCAATTTTTCTTGAAGATTTTTGCCTCTTCGTGCTTCATGTTTACCATGTTGCTTGACTGGGTTGACCATTATGTCGATGATGCGACCATATTCACCGTTGTGATTTCTTTCATCACTTTACCTGCACGAGCATTGAAAATTTTGGCCAAGGCGTTGACTACAAAGGCATCTCCCTTGTGACAAGGTGTGCATCTTCTATACTTAGTTTATTTTTTTTGCATTTTTCAACTTTTGAAATGTCCCTCCGTCCTTGAGCATCTTTCTCCATAGATTCTTTTGTGGAGTGTTTGAAGCTTAGATCTTGATACCTGGTACTGGCCATCTGCCATCGATGACTTCAGAGGTCCTAACTTTTCTCCTGAAAAAGTGAAGTAGACCCACCAAAGAAAAACTAACTTTTTTATGATTCTGATTGGACCAGTATGATCCTGACGAAGAATAAGCCAATGAAAATCATTTTGAGTCATTTCTAAAAAGATCTTATTTTTTAGGGTTTTCCTAAATATAGGGGCCTCAACCCTAATTTTCAAAAATTTCAAAATTTGCAAGTATCATCTTGACAATAAACCCACAAAAAGCCCATGCTTTGTTTGACCTAAAATTGAATTTTGACGACAATTTTACAAGATTTAGACCATTTTTACCAAAATGCCTTATTGAAGCAAAAATTGTATTTTGGGTACAATAGAAACAAAAAATAATGAAGCAATATTACCAAATATCTCTATGCCATGGTTGATTCACCTCCATTTTCCTTCTCCATCTTGCTTTATATGCTTGATTTCACTGAGATTTGAGTATGCAACAATAAGCCTAGTGATAATGATAGCAAATTATTGAAGATTGTGCCTGTCTCCTTGAAGAACATGTACTTGTTAGCATGAACTGCATAGGTTGAAATGACAATGATAGGTCTCTTTTATAGAAAACCAAATGTGAATGAAGGGCTAGGATTAAAAGTCAGTATGACATGACAATCAATGGCCAAGATTGAAATATGTAGTATGAAATAGGTTTAGGGCTAAATTGGGGCAAAGATAGGACTAGGTTAAGAATGGACGATTGAGATTAAATTACAAAATAATTCAACCAAGGGTGGAAATTTAATGAGATGTGAAGAGATAAGAATGATATAGATAAAGAGGTTGGCACAAAAAAAGCGGTTGTTGGAGGAAATTAAATAATTATTTAATTATTTAATTTAGGAGGGAAAGTGAATAATTAACTAATTAAAATAATTATTTAATTATAGAGGAAGAGGGAAAAGTTGAATTTTAAATTAAATAATAATTTAATTTCAAAGTGGAGGAAAAAGGATAAATTAATAAATAATTAAATAAATAAAACCTATTTAATTTATAGAAGAGGGTAATGAATACTTAAATAATTAAAATAACTATTTAATTATAGTAGGAAAATGACAATAATTAAATAAATAAGAATTTATTTAATTATAGCGAAAGGAGGACATTAGTGGTGTAATTAAATAAATATAATTTATTTAATTAATCAAAAGGAGGAAATAAGACCATAAAGAATTTGAGAAAAAACTTGGCGGAGAGGCTCTACAAGTAGTGTCGATGTTGGTTAGGGATTTTTACCATGTGTGTGGATAGGCTTCCCTCCCCCAAGCTCTATGTGTTCACACTCCCTGGTATCGTATTGAATCTACCTGGCGTTGGTGTGTATGGTGGCTTGTATGGAGGGGGGTGTGAAACCCCCCTGACCTCCTAGGTGTTGGCGTCGGTTCATAGTTGGTCAAAGATGCCAATCCAAAACCTTTTGTGATGCTATGACTAGGAAGGCGACTCATCTCGCGGTAGGGGAAAAATTTATTGTTGGCTCTTGCAATGGTAGCATGGGTTATTTCTGCGTTTGCGAAGAGGGAGGTAAGGACTCCTTTGCCTTGCCCGTGCATCTCCCTATTTCTCCAAATGATACAATGAAATTTGTTATTGTTTCAGAAAGGTAAAAGTTAAAAAAATGTGGCATTTTTCTTTATGGCTGTAGATGTAAATAACACACTGTCGAGGAAATTTATTGATATTTTTTTGCAAATGTTTGGCAAAAGAAAATGGGCATCTTAGTGTCGTTCTATCACGTGATTCAAAAGAGTTTATTTCTCATTTTTTTGAAATCTCATGTAATGCATCAAAAAATAATGAAAAACCCCTTTTAAAAATTTGGAAAAAGCACGTTCAGGGCAATTGCTTAGACATAGGGGCAAACATCTTTAGTACACAAACAACAATATATGACTAAATAAACTACTAAAAATTGTATATAAATGACTAACTTTAGTCACGTGACTATTAGTGGTTTATTTGTAGTCATTTATAACACCACTAAATTTATGACTAAACAATTTTAGTCATTAATTTGGTCATTGATTTAGTCATTTATTTAGTCATGGTAGTGATTTATTTAGTCATTAATTTAGTCATTGATTATTGTTAACTGGTCATTTATTTAGTCATGGTAGTCATTACTTTAGTTATATATTTAGTCATTAATTTAGTCATATATTTAGTCATTAATTTAGTTATATATTTAGTAATTAATTTAGTCATTTTTATTTATTGGTTTCTATTAATTGGTAGCAAATATAGTCATGAAATGAATAATTTATTAAATACCATAAATTTTATAATGCCAAACTAACATAATATTAAACTTGAACTAAAACATAAAAGCAAATAAAAATATTACATATACGAACAAGCTACAACATGCTAGAATTAAAATATTGATTCAACATCATGATAAATAAAGGTAATCTGCAGTAAAAAATTTAATGCAAATATATATATATATACATATCAAGTTACAAGATGTCAAAGCTATCTAAGAGTATACATGTAAGTATAATGAAAAATGTCAAAGTTTTCTAAGAGTTTCCAACTCTTTCAAATACACCATGATAATTAAGATCCCTAAATAACACATTCAAAATACTGCATAAGGCAGTGAGCCAAGATGTCTAACATTAACTAGTACATGATAAACATGTTCAACTATGTCATTTTTTTTCAAATATTTTAGTGGCCATGGTGTGAAGGTTCCTTCTTTCTCTTTCAGACGAATAGCTCCATCTATTTTTGTCTTCATAAACAAGGGGTATGCTACTTGTGACCTTTAATTTTTTTACATTTTCATCTCTTGTTCCTTTCAATTTGACTCCATGTACAATAGATAGGGAGTGAATCCACCAAAAGCCCACAACATCACCATCAAATAGATTCAACACCCTAACTTTATCCCCTTCTTTGAGTTTATCAATACATTTCTGTAAAAAGAAAAGAAAATAACACATTCTATTAGATAGGTAATGATTACCCTTGTTTGCATAATAAAACAACCATTACTTACTTAAATAGTACTTGCATGTGTGTGTTAAAATAATTGCAAAAGGAAAATTTCAAAAATAATTTTAATGATGAATCTAATTTACTAAAAAACCAACACTCGTAGCAATGCTTACAATGTCACTATTAACTTCATGCTAATCAGATACAAAGGCCACAAATATAAATACTACATTACCATGCATGCATACCAGACACATAAGGTTATGCCAACACTATTACACATAAAAAGGGTAGCTAATGAACAAAAACAAAGAATGCAATATGAGAACAATACTACTACTACTGTAAGGTGAAGGTGAAATACATTGGGATGTACAAAAACAGTGGCATTAAAAAACTGAAAAATAACCCCATGTAGTCAACATAACCCTGTCAATGATGACATATAAAAGAAGAAAAAAGAACAAAATGTATCAAGGCAACATGTGACAACCATTAAGAGTAATCATTGAGGAAACAATGCAGTCTTTCTCTATGGATTTCATAGCAGCAGTAAAGGAGTAACAAATAAGGTTGGATGTAGAGGTCACATAAATAATAGAGAAAGAGCCTTTCACTGTTAGAAAATAGTGTAAGAGTATTTAGAAAAAAGTAAGGAATGATGTACAATGAACAAGTAGTAATAGCAGTGAGTTTCATGGCTATACCAGTGAGTTTAGTGCAAGGGCAGTGAGTTTTATGGCTGTAACAACGAGTTTAATGGATCGAGCAACAAATATCATTATTAAACAATAAGAAGAAATTAAGAGAAAGCGACAAGAATATCAAAAGAAACTTTTTTTAATAACAACAACCATAATGAAGAGTTATCAACAAAACGGTGAAGGAAAGAACAACAATTATCATCCAATGAAAGAAGCAACACACTAAGTTCAAGATGTTGACAAGGTCAATTACAATGCCCTAAAACACATTCAAGCATCATAAAGTATTGAAGTGCCAACAATATCCACTGAAAAGTGACAAAGTAGGTACAATGATTGTTCTATAGGTTACATTCAATGTTTTAGTTGTCTATTCACTATTCTATAAGCTTGTTCATTGTTTGTGATCTTGACAGTTATTAATACATGAAGGGTTTCAAAATCAAGGAAAAGTAACATTTCGTAGTACTCACCTCAATTTCAACACCGGTAGTACTATCAATATCATGCATATACTCCTCGAATTCAGCATAATCACTGTCAACATTGTCCTGAAGTTGTGTAGCTTTATCGAGAGCTCTATTGACAAGGTATTTTCCTTTTTGTTCTGCTTTCATATAATTTCCTTGCATGTGGTTTAATCATCATGCAAAGTTAATATAAGTCAAGTAAAGAATGAAAAAGCTATAAATTTTTGTCCACAACAACTATTATATTACCTCAACTTCAACACAACTATGATTGATATCAAGGCATTGTTGTTTTCTGTTGCTTTGATAAAATTGCTCTGTATGTAGTTTAGCCATCAAGCAAAAAAATATATCCAGATGAGTAATTCATGTAAAAAATAGTCAACAGAGCCTTTCCAAGCATAAAAGACACAATAGGTGGAATGGGTAAAAATCCAATTTTGTAGACTCACAAACCCTCAACTCTGTCTTTACAGACCCATTTCAACAATTTGACTACAAAATGCAATAAATTCTTCAAGAATCCACCAAATCAGAAACAAATTGAAGTTAACTCACCCAACCACCTAATTCAATGCAAAAGAGAACAAGGAAACCCTGTACGGGAAAGTAAAAAAGCTTGGAACTACAAATAATCAAAAATAAACTTAGATGACTGATCACCAAACAATCTTCAAAGACAAATCACTTTAACTCTTCAATTTTTCAACATTTGCTTAAGCTTACCCTAGTAGCACTCCTAACCCGGTTTTAGGCACTTTTCTCAATATCTTCCCAAAACACTTACCAAAAAAATCAATGATTTAGGCACCCATTACAGAGTTACAAAACATATATTAGCCCCTCATATGACTTATTTGGATTTGTTTTGAGAAAACTGACTTTTCAACCAATTTAGGCCTCTAAATAGGTCAAATTTACAAAGGAACCCCTCCAAGATTTCAACCCCAAACCAAAAAAACTTGGAACAATCTTGATTGATGCTTCAAAATAAAGGATTCACCAGATCTTAGGACCCCAAAAACTTAATTTTATCCCCTACTCAAAAACCCTCCTTGTAGCCTAGCAACCTAGGGTTTTAAAGCACCCTTATTGAAAATGCATATTGCCAACCCCTCCAAGCAACATCAACTACTCAGACACTTTAAGTTAGACCCCCTCAAGATTTAGAAACTCTCACATGCCCTTTGGCAATGCTGCACCACCACTCTATAGGTGTGCACCCTCCTTTTCACCATGAAAACACCCTTTTAAGACCTTGGGGTTACACTCCAACTTACATTACCTACACTCAAACCAAAAAAAAACCCATCCTAACACTTTATTATGCCATTCCATAGAGACAAAAGTGAAAATAGTAGATGGAATGGCAATTTACATCATTAAATTCCCAAACAGAGCCTTTGCTGCCCTCACACAGGTAGTTCCAGAAAACCAAAGAGATCTTTTACAAAAAATGGAGTTATACTCTCAAAAGGAGTTAATTTTAAAGATAACACAATATAATATAGTAAATAATGGAATTAAAAACATTTATGAGCCTGTACAGTCCATTCAAAAGAAGAAAATATGGAGAAAATACATAAAACATAGAGAAATCGGGGGAATTAGTCTTGTTTACCTTGTTCGTGGGCCAAAGGTGTATTAAGGGATTGGCACCCCCTTATGGTTTGAAAACCTGTACTTCTAAGACCTAACAGATCATTCACTGATCTCATAGTTATTTTTTCATAAAACTCATAGTCACAACTGTTATGCCTTGCATAACCACCCCATCTTTTGTCTTGGTCAAAATGGGTCCCCCTTGTTCTTTATCCTTTGTTGTTTTTCAAATAAAGTTTGTGGTCATTTTGCTTCCAACACATTTATTTATTTTGGTTTAGTCTGTCAAAAGCGAAACCGGAACTGAATCGGGTTCTGAAAGTTCTTTTGAAACTTGTTTTGCTTCCCATCCCGATGGTCTTTCTTTTTTGGCCTTTTGTTTGTCTTCAGCGGAACTAGAGCCGGAGTGGGTGTTAAGTTGGTCATTATCAACAATTGCAAAATCATAATCTATTCCGCTCCCACCTCCGCTGTTTATTTTTTTGGTTTTAGTCTAAGTCCTTGTGTTTAGTTTTATTATGTTGGTCTTTTAATTTACTTTTTGTGTTTGGTTTTGTTTTGTGTTTAGTTGGCGGACCTGGACTTGGAATGGGAATGAAGTTTGGAATTTTCTAAAAGTTTTGGATCAAATTCCATTTTGGTTCCGCCCCCACCATTTTTGGGTCGTTGACTGAAGTGGCACTACAAAGAAGTGTTCGTTCTCTCATAGTTTCGACTCTGACTTAACTGCGTTTTAAGGTATTAATGACAACTACTTATGTAGATGGAAATCAACATTTTTACCTTCATTAAGGGTTAAACGAATCATTATTTTCATTGTTAAGAGATCTAAGAGCACGAAAGAGCAGCAGCAGAGTTTGTTTGAGCAAATTGATCGAAAGAGAGGAAGGTTATTGCATGAGAATCAGTTCAGAAGGTTAGCTCGGGTTCTTTTGCATTTGAGGTAGGGTTTCTTATCATTGTTGTTCTTCATCTATTTATTGTCGTGTTTGTTGCATTTTTTTTGTTTTATATCTACTCGTGCTTTCAATCATTTAGTTTTAAGTGGATCTCTACTTCTCGGCATGATTATACGAGTAGGTTCTTATTTTATTTTATTTGTTTACTTTAGTCTTCGTTTCTAGTACTATCATTTTTGATTCTTTGTATTTTAGAGCACGGTCGCTTTCACATTTTAGTCATGATCACGTCGTGCTATTTCTGATTTGTAGTAGATTAGATTAAATTAGGGTTTTTAATGGTGTTTGTTAAAGTTAAGGATCTACAGTGAGGTAGATAGATTTATTGTTTTTAATTAGGGTTTTGTCGTGTGTTCCAATTTGGTAAAATGACAAGGTTTAAAAATCCGTGCCCTAGTTTTTATCAGGTTTTGATAGATTAGGGTTTTGTGTCTTGAAGTGATCACATTTAAATGTTTAAATGTGATGCCCTGAATACAGTCGTTCCCCATGGTCATATAAGTGTATTATTTTTAAAGACCCTTTTTCATTTAAAGCGACCTTGGTTTTAATCACGAAGTTATGTTAAATCAAAAAAATCATTTGATGATGTCACAGTTAACCTAGGTGGAGGCGGGATCAAAATCGATTATGAACTTAAAAATTCTATTTTACAAAAGTTATCGATTCCATTTCCATCCTGTTTCCAACTCTGCGTATGATAAAAGGTCTTCTTTGGGGAATAATGATAACCTAGACGGAAGTGGAGGTGGAGTGGAAATGGAATATGAAAATATGAAAATCTGAAAAAAAACCAAATCCCTTTTTCATTCCGATCCCGGTTCTGATCACCTTCCTAATTCCGACTCCGAGCCCGTTCATTGTTGAGTGAAGTATCTATATCGGTTTTGGCTCCGAGTCTGGTAGTATTGTAAAAGAGATTGTTTTAGGTTGAGTTTCTATCTGGTTCTAACTCCGATGCATATATGAAAGGTATGGTTTTTAAGGCATGTTTTATGATGATGTTTAAAGATCTAATTAGAGTTTTTTGCTTGCAGGAAAGTTGAAAGATGTCAAGAACATCAGGGGAAGCTGCTCGAAGGAACCAGCTTGCAGGAACATCAAAGGCAACACCAAAACCAAAGAAGGCAAAGCCAAAACAATTGCCTTATACCTTGAGGTATAATCACAGCAACCCAGTGGTGAAGATGAGCAAGGTGGAATCAGACTGGTCAGATATCACGGATACCAATTTGGGGCAATACAACTTTGAGGAGTTACATGCAGAAACCTTTGCAGAACGAGAAAATCTAACAGGAAGGATGCAAAGGATTGTTGATTTTGGCTTGGCCCATATTACTGTATTTCCTTTGTTAGTCCAGTGTCCGGAGTTGATCTTAAAAGCAACCAGTGCCTACAACCCTGCTACAAGACTATGCATGGATTCACAAAATAATGTGATCATTGATCTGACTCCTCAAATGTTTCAAAGTATATTTAGTGTTCCGGATCCTAAAAATTTGGTGCAGCTAATCGAGGCAGAGGCCCTAGAGAAGTATAGCGAGTATAAAACATCTAATAAGACTCATTTGAATAAGAAATGGTTGATAACAGAGAAGTCTCTCTTCAAACTTCGTGATCAACCAAAGAGAGTAGAATTTCACAAAGAATTATCAAACTTGATCTTGATGTTGTCTAGGGTATTTGGGAAGAGGGATGCATTTCACTTCAAGGAGTGGATGTTTCCTTTTATTCAGACCATCTTAAATGGTGAACAATAGTTTGATTGGTCAATGATTGTTTCTAATGCCATACATGATCAGCTAACAAGGATCAGAGATACTAAAAGCTTCTTCGTGACTTCTTACATTGTATATGTAGTAGCCAGATTGGGGATTTTCCCAGGTTTGAACAGAGTAGGCATAATGGGAGTCTTGGATGGACAAAAGAAGGTATGGGAGCACTATGATTAGTTGTCTCTTCAAGTTGCTGAGACTCATTTTAGAAGAGTTAATGATGCATTTTTGTATGTGATCATCAACCAATTGAATGGAGATATAGGATACCGGTTGAGTCAAGAAGCTATGGCATTCATTGCAGAATGGGGATGTTGGTACATCCAATACCCTAAGTTTACATACTTCAGGTTGGTTGGTTTTGAAGGCCATTCGCATTTGCTTCCAAGGTGTTGCAATAATAGGATAGTGCTAATGGAGTTTGTATATCAAGCTATTAGAGTTAATGCTCGGTTTGGGATCAAGCATAAAATTGGATGTCATATATTTCCCATGAAGTTGGGTGAATATAGTTGTCAACACTTGGTAGGAGCAAAGGTAGTCTGTAGTGAATTGGTACAGTTGAAATTGGGATTGTACACAGCTCGTAAGTGTTTTGATCCAAAGGGGAAGATGTATGCCTTATTGCCTTCGGTCTTTACTAGGCATTTCAATTTGTTAGAAAACTTTTGGAGTGATCGGCAGGATGAATATGATTTGAGACAAAAGAACTATGAAATATTGCTAGTCGCACTCATGGCAGAACTAGGTGTTAAATAAAAAATTCTTAACACATTGGTGGATGATGGAATTGTATTATATCCCTCCTATGAAGCTTTGAATATTGGCACCAAGAATCTGGATCCAATTGACTGGGATGCTGAAGAAACAATTGATATCAAGAAGATTGGAAGGATAGTATTGGATAGGAGTGTGCATTGGTTAATGTTGAGAACTCAAGCTCCTTAAGGACCTGTCCTTAAAAAGGGTAAGGGATACAAGAGAATCAAAAGAAAGACACATCCTAAAGAGCCATTGGAATTCCTTCCTCCAGACATTGAAGAAATAGAACTCGAGGCAGTAGATGATGAAGAAGAAACACAAGAAGGAGATGTTCTAGTAGGATTTGCTATTTCGACATCTACCTTAGGTGAATCATCTGCACAAGTCCCAATTACAAGGAAAAAGAGTAAGGAAATACAAGAAGGATCTCTTCATAGCATGGATGAAGCTGCTAAGGGAAAAGAAATGGATAAGGAAGTTGTGGAAGTTGAGACAGATTTAGATGAGACTCTTTCAGAAAAGGATTTGCAAGAGAACATGCCTCTAGAGGAGGATATTTAGTAGATCTTAACACAAGAAGATCAATGAAAACTATTTGAAGAAGAAAAAAGAGATTCTGATGCAAAGGCTGTAGCCTTAGAGAAACAAAAAGAAATGGAAGCCAAGGTAGAAGCTGATGCTGTATTATAGCAGCAACAATTGAAAGCAAAAGAAGTTGGGGAAAAGGCAATAGTTGATGAAGTAGAGAGAAAAATAAGGGAGTAAGAACATGAGCTCAAGGTCAAAGAAGAGAATGAAAAGTTGGAGCTAATAAAGAAAATTCATGACCTTGAGGAAGAGAAGGCAAGAAACTAAAGGGAAGGAGAAATCTTAATTACCAAACTAAAACTTGCAGAAGAAGCTCATCAGAAAGAAGAAGAAGTTGAAAGTTTAAAGAGGAAAAGGGATGCTGAGGAGCTGGTTAAGAAGTAGAAAGCAGAAGAAGAAAGGGAAAAAGAAGAAAAACTTAAGGCTTTGGAGACATAAAGGTTTAGAAAAGGAAAGACTAGAGGCTTTGGAAAAGGAGAAACTAGAAAAAGAAGCTCTAGAGAAGGAAACGTTGGTAAAAGAGAAGGTAGAAAGAGATCGATTGGAAGAAGAGAGTTTGAGAAGAGAAGAGGCTGAAAAGATGGTGCAGATGCATATACTGCAAGAGTAACAAGAGAAATCAAAGGTTGATCCTCAATCTTAGGTAAATGTTCAACCACCTTCTATAGTTGTTGCTTCATCTTCTATGATGACTACTGTTCCAAGTGCTCCTACTTGGCTAAAATTGGACCTGCAGAAGAGGGGAGTAACACCTCCACAACCTCTCAATTAGGAGGATATGATGAAAGGAATTGAGTAGGAGAGGCCTAAAAAGAAGGCTAAGATTCTGCATTCTACCCGACTCACAGACAAAGGAGAAATTGTTGCTGAATGCGCTATGCCAATGATAGAAAAGGAGGTAGGGGACATGCAACTAACAAATTATCAGTTGAGTACTGTCAACTTTGGAAGGCCCACTAGGAATCAACAAATGAACTTGATTGATGTAGTGGCTTCAACAACCAAGTCCAGAATGATCAAGGATAAGCAAAAGAAGGATGAGCTTGAGGTTCAATTAGATCAAATACATTAATTCTTGAAGAGTGTCTCCTCTCCAAAATCACAACAGGTAGCAGCCATTGAGACTCCTATTTTGCTAAGAAAAAAGGAGGTAGATGATTTGGTGCAGGTAAAAGGTAAAGCGGAGATGGTGGACAGATGGGTAGACAAGTTAAACCGAGAGGTGGGTGAAGTTTTGGTTGAAGGTTTTGAAGCCTACAAGGATACAAAAGGGTTGATAAAAGAGATGCATCAATACATTGAGGCATCAGAAAAGCAATAAGAGGAATACAAAGAGTACAGTTAGAAGTTGGGAAGAGTGAGTGCATTGCCTCTAACAACTCTTCTGGAACAATCCATACTTGAGGAGGACAACAAGGATTTTGTGGAGAAAACTTCTCATATACTCCGGTTTAGAACTGATTTTTTGTGTAAACACAAGGATGAAATTTAAGAGGCTGTGAATAATTTGGCTAAGCAATTGGAAGAGCTAGAAGCAGTCATTGCTATAATTGTAGATGTAAATGTGCTGAAAAAATAAGGCATGCCTTTGAGTCAAATTAAGGAGAAGTGGGAGGAAAGGTTCAAAGGACTCATGCAGGAAAAAGATGATGGAAAAGACTTGATAATAGATCAGCTAGTAGAGGTCAAAGAAGAGATAAAAGTTGCTGGGAGGGAGTTAACAAAAATAAAGGGTATGAGGGAATTTGCTGCAGCAGAATTGGATAAAATCAAGTTTGAAGATAGCTGGATTGATGGGCCGGAAATAGATACCTTACAACAAGTCTTCACCAGCTACGATGAGTTCTTTGCAGATCGAGCTTCGCATGCATGAGTCCCTACATGCATAATTTTCCTCTTCTTTGCATGTCGCATGCAACACTAACAACTTTTTGAGCGCATGACTTCTTCTTCTCTTCTATCTTCTATTTTTAGTTAAGCTGAATGTCTAAATGTAAGAACCCAAGATCAAATTGATCTGAGTTTCCAAGAGAGTTTTTGTTCCTAAAAAGGTGGGTAACCTAAAATAGAAGTGGAGTTGAAAATTTTGTATATCTATAAATACTTGATGGGTATCATATTGTAAAAGGTTGGCTAATTGAGAATATAATTAGCTTACTTAATGCTAGGAGATATAATTTTGTAGTGATCACTTTGATACATTGTTACTAGATGCTTTACAGTTAATAAAATTATAGGTTTTCTCACAATATGGTGTTAGAGTTAAATTGTTTGTGTGATAAGGCTGATAAGTTATAATCTATCTGTATGCAGTGATTGTGCTGAACATAAAAGTTTCTTGAGTGATGAAAATCATTTGAAGGAATCAGATTTAAGGATTGTCTTATCGGATTGTCATTGGATTGAAGTTATTAAAATCTGTTGATCTATGACCTTGGCAATGAATGGGTGTATGTTTTGAAATATTGAAAATAGTTGTGATAAGTGAAAAGAGGTATTGAATTAAGCACCTTAGATGCATGCAATGGTATAGTTTATGCTGTACATTGTGTCATGCTTTGGTTTTGTTATTCATTAGAGAATATTCATTGTTGAAGGTATACGTCTAGATGTTAAATAAATTTGAGTCAAATTTACTGGTTACCCCTTTGTTCCATCTTTTTTTCTTTTGTTTGAAACCCTTTTATTTACAAGAACTATTTTGATAAAAAGAGTCATTGCTTGAATCTTTTGTTACCAACATAGGCCCCTTGAACATTACAGTTGGATGAACCGATTGAGTGACACCACATAGTTGAGAACCAACTACTAGGACCTTGGGAGTTAGGCCACTATATGTTGTCTTTCTTTTTCAGGAGAAATAAAGTAGAAATATTCTGTTTTAATGTTGTTTGTGTCATTTTAACCATCAACAAAAGTTGGCGCTAGAAGGAGGGCCTGAAAAGACAAGCTGACTCGCATAGTCTCTTTCTCACTGGAGAAATATGCTAGGATTTTGAGATCCTCTACTGACCCTGAACCTTTACAAGAATTGCAAACTCTGGTTAGACCAAGTCCTCATGCTCATAGGGTTTTGATACCTACGCTGCCACCACCACTTACTCCACCTGGATTTCCTCCAAATCCACCTACACCACCACCAGTTCCACCTATATCATCACCTCCAAATAGGCATGTGTCATCACCAATTCGGCCTATATCACCACCTGTCCAACCTATCCCACCAATGGTTTACTTTGTGAATAATCCCTCCCCATTAGGGACTATTCCTGGGGGATTCCATGATTTACCAAAGAAATCAGAGAGGTTTTGTCTGAAATACATGCATGGAGAGTCAAGAAGTGTTGAAGAACATATACAAGCATTCAAAGATGCTTGCACTCGAGCTCAAGTTGCTCATCAAGATGTGGTATGTCGACTGTTTCCTTATTGTTTGGGAGATATGGCATATAATTGGTATCTAAATCTGCCTCAGGGATCTATCTTGGGTTGGACAGATTTGGAAAATGCTTTCATTAATCAATTCAGGGTTTATGTCAATCCTGCAATATTATATCACCAGTTTGCCACCATAAGGAAATAACATCATGAACCATTGCCCTTGGTTAACACTAGGTTCCAAATGATGTATCGTAGGCTACAAGAGCCTTACTTAGTACCAGAGGGTATGGCCATACAGGCATATTTGAGAGCTGTTGATCCTTTGATTGGCCTATTCTTGCAAAGAAATTATCAACCTGATGAAATTGACTCACTGTCTAAGATTTATCATTTGTCTATCAAATTGCAACAACAGATAAGTTTGCAATCTGGAGGGTTAGGAGCAGTTCTTCCTCCAATGAATTATCAGATGCCTAATCCATCGTTATACAACACTGTCCTAGTGATGTCTTATTCCCAATATGAACCAATATCTGAGTTGCAAGCTCCACCCATGGTGCCCTTCTTTAGCAATGGTGTACAAGATTCCTCACATCAACCACAACAACAACAATTTGAACATCAACCACAACAAGGGGGAGGATCAACCCATGTCCATTCCCCAACCATAGTCCAAAATGTGCAGAATGAACAAACTTTTCAACTTTAGAGACTCTTAAAAAGACTCTCTCTCAGATGTCAAATGACATGGCACAGCTCAGAAAAAACCCTCCCAATAATTAAAACCAGAATTACAACAATCAGGGAGGTTATAACTATTAGGGAAATTGCTCTAATCAGAACCAGAATCAAAACACCAATAGGAATTTCCAAAATCAGAATAGAGGATATAATCAAAGGTTCAACAACAACAATAATAGGCAGTGGAATACTAGACCTAACAATGGGGGAGTTCCTCATAATTATCAAGTAGGTGAAGAAAGACCACATACTGCTAATGTTGCTGATTTGAATTTTATGACAAATTAGTGTAGGCTGCATGATACAACAACCCATTTTGTGGTTAATTGCCCAGAAATGGAGAAGATTGTGAAAATTGCATAGGCTGATGCTCATCCTCCAACAAGAAATTCCAATCAGGATAATGGGTCAGTCAACATTGCCATGACTTTTGAAACCATTGAAGAAAAGTATGAATTCCCTATGCAAGGAGAGAATGAGCCAGAGGAAGATGTTTATGATGCTCAATATTTTCAATCTAAGGGTGGCCACTTTCTAAGAAATCAAAACAAGGGGCCATTCACTACATCTGCACCCCTGAATAACATGGTTCCACCAAATCAGAATGCAGATAATAATCCACCTCCACCAAAGGGACCTTCTGATTCTCAGAACAGAGGTAATCAACCTTCTTTTCCTAAGTACCAAGTTAGGAATGATTTAGAGTTTGACTTTTTTTACAGAATTACAGAGGCAAAAGACATCACTGTATTTCTTTGACATCATGAAGTGGTGCCCAGCTCAATGAGAGGTGGTATTAAAATATTTGGAAGAGGCAGATCACCTAAAAGGGAAAGGTAAAGTGACTCCCACAAAGTAGACAAATGCAACTATGTATAAAGGTAAGACTAGTACCCCACCTTTCTTGTTAAGTTTGAGAATCTTTGGAAATAATCTACACAATTGTTTATTAGATTCTGGAGCATCAGGAAATGTTATGCCTTTTTCGATTTGTAAGAAGTTAGGATTGAGTCCTATCCCAACCAATAAAAAAGTGATTCAGTTGGATAAAACCGAAGTCAATGTTGTAGGTGAGTTGAAGAACATGCATGTCCAGGTTGGATCAGACCCAAGGATCCATACCTATATAGATATGCAAATAGTTGATATCCCAGAAACATATGGTATGCTCTTAAGTCGAGAGCTAATGAAAAGCATAGGGGGATATCTATCTTTGGATTTCTCGCACATGTGGTTACTCTGGAAAGGAGTTGCTACCCAGATAAGAATTGAAAGTGAACCTAGACTCAAACACATGATCACTGAGTATGATACTCCGAATGAAGTAGCATTCTTTGAGATTGAGATAGGTGTTTATAAACAAGAGGAAGTCCTTGCTTTCTCTGTAATTAGTCCTGATGATACATTATCCTTAGATCATAGTGACCTAATGATTCACATCAACCAACAGGTTTTAATAAGGAAATTGCAACAAGATAGGCTGGTTTTAGGAGCAAAAACTGATTTGAGTAGTTTGTTGCTTCCTAATTGGTGTAGGATTCACTATAATAACCATTCGGAGTTAACATGTCAGTCATGCGTAGATATTCTAAGGCATGTAGATCAACCCAAACAAAAATGTCAAGAGGGATCAAAGACTCCCATCAATGAGTTCTCCTTTCAAGTTAAGGATGCAACTATTCTTACATGGGCTAGTCTTCCTCAAGAGGAAGTTTCCTTACTAGTAGAGCAGACTCAGGTTTTAGGTTCTCAAGATCAAGAAGAAGTGGAAGTATCTCAGTTTCATTTCAATACCCCTATTCCGGATGCTTTACCAATGCCCAAGGTGTTAATGAAAGATGAATTAGATGGTAAATTAACTCAAGAGATCACCCAGAAGATAGTTGTTGAACAAATTGAGAACATAGGAGAGTCTTTAATTGAGCCTAGCCTCAAGATAATTGCTGATGATCAGCAAAAGTCCGAGCCGCCACATGTCACAAGTGACAAATTCCCTGTTGCTTCTAAAAAGAAGGAACTCCTAGCCAAAGACCAGTTATGGACTCCGCAAGAGGGCTCATGTTTTCTCATAAGAAGAAGGTAACTACTCTTATAGTGATGGGAGATTCTGAGGTGATTGTGAAATAGGTACATAGCCAATACACATGCCATAACAAAAGATTGGCTGCATATAGAAATAGGGTTTGGAATTTAATAGAATATTTTGATGCCTTTGGGATTATTCTCATTCCAAGGGAAGCAAATCAAATAGTAGATGCTATTGCTATTGCTGCTAGTACACTAGAGCCTATGCAAGATTCAAATCTGAAGAGGTTTTCTGTCAAATTGATTTCAGTCCCGACCATTCCTGATAATGTCAGACATTTTCAAGTGTTTAATGATGATTAACACATTTTGGCCTTTTTGGAGAGTTCTGATGTATTTCAAGGACAGATAATTGATGATTCTGATAGAGATCAAGGAGATTGGGATCCAGAAAGTGACAATCTAGAAGGGATATTGGATTTAAAGAGCAATAACATCCCAAAAGGGATGATAGCATTGGAAAGAATATTTGATTCAAATCCACGAGCTTACCAAAGAATGCCTACAAACAATGAGGGAGGTAAGTATGAATTTATTAATTTGGCTCACTTAGGCCCAGAAAAGAATGTTCTTATAGGGAAGACTTGTTCTTAGGAGATTAAGGACGAGATAATCAAAGTCTTGAAATAGAATATTGAAGCAATTACTTGGAGCTATGATGACTTGAAAACTTTTGATACATCTGTCATCACACATACAATTCCTCTTAAGCCAGAAGCCAAGCCGTTTCACCAAAAGCAACGCCTGGTCAATGCATTAATTGAAGCTCTGATTCAGAAAGAGGTACAAAAATTTTTGGCTGCAAGAATAATCTTTCCAGTTAGACACTCTACTTGGGTGGCTAATCTAGTTCCTGTAAGGAAGAAGAATGTTGAGATTAGGTTGTGTGTGGATTTCAGGAATTTAAACAAGGCCTCTGAGAAGGACAACTATCCATTACCTTCTCTTGATGAAGTATTGCAAAAAGTCAATGGATCTCAGATGATGTCTTTCTTAGATGGGTATTCAGGATACAATCAGGTCCTTGTAAGTCATGAGGATAGGATGAAGACAACTTTCACTACAAAATGGGGCACATTTGCCTATAGAAGGATACCATTTGGTCTAATCAATGCTGGTGCTACTTTTCAAAGGGAGATGGATGTAGCTTTTAAAGATCTGATAGGGAAATGTATAATCATCTATGCTGATGATTTGACCATCTTCTCTAAGAATAGAGAAAATCATGCTGCTGATTTGGAAAAAGTGCTAAAGAAATGTATCAGTTATGGTGTCTCCCTTAACCCAAAGAAATGTGTATTTGGAGTTTCCGAAGGAAAGCTTTTAGGTCACATTATATCAGAGGAGGGTATTTCCATAGATCCTGATCGAGTAGAGGTCATTTTGAAATTGACAAGGCCAAGAAGTAAGAAGGAAATGAGATCTTTCTTTGGAAGGATCAATTTTGTCAGGAAATTTATAACAGGGTTTGCAGAGATTGTCAAACCACTTAATGAAATGATGAAAAATGATGCAAATATTGAATGGAGTGAAGAGGCCAAATTTTCTTTCATGTAGATTAAACAAGCTATATCTGAGGCACCTGTTTTAGCAAGCCCAGATGATCTAAAACCCTTCTACATTTATTATTTTGCTTTTGAGCATTAATGTGCAACAGTGTTAACACAGAGAAGAGAAGAGAATGAGGAGAGACCTATTGCTTTTATGAGCTCTCCCTTTAAAAATGCAGAAGTAAGATATTCATCATTGGAAAAACAAGCTTTTGCATTGGTTCGAGTAGTAAAGAAGGTTAGGCATTACATAATCAGAAGTTAGGTTATGGCCATAGTCCCAGATCCAACTGTGAAGTCCCTCCTAATGAAAAGTGAATTAGGGTTAAGAAGAGGGAAGTGGATGGCAATCTTACAGGAGTTTGACCTGGAGATTCACCCAATGAAACTGGTAAGAGGTCAAGGTTTGTCAAAGGCAATGGCTGAAGTGGATAGAAGTATAACTTGTCAACAGTACACTATTCAATTATTCACAAAAGATACCTGGTATACAGATTTAGTCTTCTTCCTCCTCAATAATAAATGTCTAGAAGGGATGAATGCTACTCAAAGGAGAGCATTGAGGATGAAGAGCGCCCATTACATGCTTAAAGGGGGATCAATCTACAGGAAGAATTTCCAAGGGATTTATCTACATTGTTTGGATCAGCAAGAAGCTAAACATGCCATAAATGAATTTCATGGCAGGCACGAAACAGGGCATGGATTAGCTGATGCTTTGGCACATCAGATTTTAAGGTCAGGCTATTATTGGCCTTATGTGTTTAGAGATGCACATCAATACTGCAGGACTTGTCATGTATGTCAAAATTCTGCACCTAGAGAAAGAAATCTTGCAATGCCCCTACAACCAGTATATGAGCTAAGGCCATTTGCTCAATGGGCACTTGATTTTGTAGGTGTGATTAATCCAAATTCTTCTACAGGACATAAATTCATCTTGACTGCAACTGATTACTGCACACGTTGGATAGAGGCACAACCTTGTAAGAATAGTACCACGGAGGTGGTCATCAAGTTTCTAACTGAGAATATCACAGCCAGGTTTGGAGTTCCATTTGCTCTGGTATGTGATAACGGCCTTGCTTTTTCTTCTGCTGAGTTTATTTCATGGGCATATGAGCATAAGATTGTGTTAAAATATTCTTCAAATTATTACCCTCAGGGGAACGGAGTGGCTAATTCCACAAATAAGAATTTATTGGAAGTTATAAGAAAGTTGTTAGAAAGTAACCCTAGGGACTGGCACACCCAGTTGAGATTTTCCTTATGGGCAGATCGAACCAGAATTAATCAGCCCTAGGGAATTCACCTTTCAAGTTAGTCTATGGCCAAGATCCAATCTTTCCCATTCATTTACAAATACTTGTTTTGAATTCTATGTAGGAATTTTACTCCAAGGATGATAGGATTGAGGTTAAACTACTTAATTTGTTAAATATGGAAGAACAAAGAGATGATGCTTTGCAGCAATTCTCTAAACATCAGGCTGTTGTCAAACGTTGGTTTGACAAAAGAGCCAAGATAAAAGCCTTTAGAATATCAGACCTTGTGTTATTATGGGATAAGGCTAGAGAAAAGAAGGGAGATCACCAGAAGTTCGATAGACTTTGGTTAGGTCCTTATCAAGTGGCCGAAATATTAGGTGAGAATGCTTTTCGTTTGAGTACCTTAACAGGAGAGCCTGTTCCATTACCTATTAATGGTCAGTTTCTCAAGCACTATTTTGGTGCATAGAAGGTCTGATATTTTTGGAGGAGAATGTATTATACTGTATCATATGTAATTAAGTCCTTATATAGTTAGGTTTTAGTTTTATCTTTGTTTTAGTTAGGTTTTCTATTTTGTTGTTGTTTTGTTATGGTTTTCTTTGTTTCTTTATTTTGTTTTGGTTTATTGTGTTGAGTTTTGTTTTGTTGGGGATCTTTATTTTTTTCATCTCAAGACTTGGGGTTGTTATTCAAAGTATACTATTGGTACTAGGAGAGAAGTTGGTTTAGGTATTTTCATTATCATCATTGAAAAGGATGTCGTTCTGAAAATTATGTCCTATGATCATTCTAGTTTGGGTTTGAGAAGTTATTTAAAGATAAGAAGATATTTTGTGAATATCTCAAGAGTTATCATCAAAAAATATGTGACCAAACTAGATAAAACATCTGCATGAGTAAATTCCTATATGTTTTAGAATGATTCTACCTTTGATTCAAGTGAAAATCTGATTCCAAGACTATCATGAAATCCATTGTAGTTCTCAACCCACATTTTAGATTCATTGAATCTGAGTATTGAGGGATGCATAAAAGAGTTTCCACAAGTAAAAAAGAAGAAGAATGAAAAGAAAGAAAGAAAAGGCAAGCTCAATATCAAGTGGGTAATCAAGTATCTCTATCGGGGCTATGGATGCCTAGCTGGCAGTAGAGCAATGCTTTGTGAGAACTAGAGGCATCTCCGTCGGGGCTATGGACGCCTCTCTGGCAGCGGAGCAATAGCTAGGATTTTACTGCACGATAGTTAAAAGACTCAACTCATATAGCTTGAATTTTAGGTATGGTGGTTCAAAGAATAGAGAAAGTATCTATGAAGAATGATGCATAATATAAGCATACACTCAGATTTAGAGATAACTCATGGGCACATACATCTGAGATTCCAGCTCAAACTTATCCTAAAAATATTTGATTTTATTCAAGTTAAAATGTTTATAAGCCAGTTGTTTTTGGGTGACTAAAATTTTCTTTGGGTATATTGAAAATGGGTAAACCATTTTCCCAACCAAGTTGCCATTTGTTATGCCTTGCATAACCACCCCATCTTTTGTCTTGGTCAAAATGGGCCCCCCTTTTTGTTCTTTATCCTTTGTTGTTTTTCAAATAAAGTTTGGGGTCATTTTGCTTCCAACACTTTGTTTATTTTGGTTTAGTCTGTCGGAAGTGGAACCGGAACTGAATCGGGTTCTGAAAGTTCTTTTGAAACTTGTTTTGGTTCCCATCCCAACGGTCTTTCTTTTTTGGCCTTTTGTTTATCTTCAGCGGAACCAGAGCCAGAGTGGGTGTTAAGTTGGTCATTATCAACAATTGCAAAATCATAATCTATTCCTCTCTCGCCTCCACTATTTCTTTTTTTGGTTTTAGTCTAAGTCCTTGTGTTTAGTTTTATTATGTCGGTCTTTTACTTTACTTTTTGTGTTTGGTTTTGTTTTGTGTTTAGTTGGTGGACCCGGACTCATAATGGGAATGAAGTATGGAAATTTTTAAAAGTTTTGGATCAGATTCCATTTTGGTTCCGCCCCCGCCATTTTTGGGTCATTGACTTTTTGACTGAAGTGGCACTACAGAGAAGTGTTTGTTCTCTCACAGTTCCGACTTCACCTTAACTGTGTTTTAAGGCATTAATGACAGTTGCTCGTGTAGGTGGAAATCAACATTTTTACCTTCATTAAGGGTTAAATGAATCATTATTGTCATTGTTAAGAGATCTAAGAGCACGGAAGAGCAGCAACGGAGTTCGTTTGAGCAAATTGATCGAAAGAGAGGAAGGTTATTGCGTGAGAATAAGTTCAGAAGGTTAGCTCGGGTTCTTTTGCATTTGAGGTAGGGTTTCTTATCATTTTTGTTCTTCGTCTATTTATTGTCGTGTTTGTTGCATTTTTTTTGTTTTATATCTACTCGTGCTTTCAATCATTTAGTTTTAAGTGGATCTTTGCTTCTCGGCATGATTATATGAGTAGGTTCTTATTTTATTTTTTTTGTTTGCTTTAGTCTTCGTTTCTTGTACTGTCATTTTTGATTCTTTGTATTTTAGAGCACGGTCGCTTTCACGTTTTAGTCATGATCACGTCATGCTATTTTTGATTTGCAGTAGATTATATTAAATTAGGGTTTTTAATGGTGTTTGTTAAAGTTAAGGATCTACAGTGAGGTAGATAGATTTATCATTTTTACTTAGGGTTTTGTCGTGTGTTTTGATCTGGTAAAATGGAAAGGTTTAAAAATCCGTGCCCTAGTTTTTACCGAGTTTTGTTAGATTAGGGTTTCGTGTCTTGAAGTGATCACATTTAAATGTTTAAATATGATGCCCTGAATACAGTCGTTCCCCATGGTCATATGAGTGTATTGTTTTAAAGCCCCTTTTTCATTTAAAGCGACCTTGGTTTTAATCATGAAGTTATGTTAAATCAACAAAATATTTTGATGACATCACGGTTAACTTAGGTGGAGGCAGGATCAGAATCGATTATGAACTTAAGAATTCTATTTTACAAAAGTTATTGATTCTGTTTCCATCCCATTTCCGGCTCCATGTATGATAAAAGGTCTTCTTTGGGGAATAATGATAACCTGGACGGAAGCGAAGGCAGAGTGGAAATGGAATATGAAAATATGAAAATCTGAAGAAAAACCAAATCCCTTTTTCATTCCGATCCTGGTTCCGATCACCTTCCCGATTTCGACTCCGAGCCCGTTCATTGTTAAGTGAAATATCTATATCGGTTTTGGCTCTGAGTCCGACAGTATTGGAAAAGAGATTGTTTTAGGTTGAGTTTCTGTCTGGTTCCGACTCTGATGCATATATGAAAGGTATGGTTTTTAAGGCATGTTTTATGATGATGTTTAAAGATCTAATTAGAGTTTTTTGCTTGCAGGAAAGTTGAAACATGTCAGGAACCTCAGGGGAAGCTTCTCGAAGGAACCAACCTATAGGAACATCAAAGGCAACACCAAAACCAAAGAAGATAAAGCAAGAAAAATTGCCTTATACCTTGAGGTATAATCACAGGAGCCCGGTGGTGAAGATGAGCAAGGTAGAATTAGATTGGTCAGATATCACAGATACCAATTTGGGGCAATACAACTTTGAGGAGTTACATGCAGAAACCTTTGAGAATGAGAAAATCTAACAAGAAGGACGCAAAGGATTGTTGATTCTGGCTTGGCCCATATTACTGTATTTCCTTTGTTAGTCCAGTGTCCGGAGTTGATCTTAACAACAACCAGTGCCTACAATCCTGCTACAAGACTATGCATGGATTCACAAAATAATGTGATCATTGATCTGACTCCTCAGATGTTTCAAAGTATATTTAGTATTCTGGATCCTAAGAATTTGGTGCAGCTAATCGAGGCAGAGGCCCTAGAGAAGTATAGCGAGTATAAAACATCCAATAAGACTCATTTGAATAAGAAATGGTTGATAACAGAGAAGAAGTCTCTACTCAAACTTCGTGATCAACCAAAGAGAGCAGAATTTCACAAAGAATTATCAAACTTGATCTTGATGTTGTCTAGGGTATTTAGGAAGAGGGATGCATTTCACTTCAAGGAGTGGATGTTTCCTTTTATTCAGACCATTTTAAATGGTGAACAATAGTTTGATTGGTCAATGATTGTTTCTAATGCCATACATGATTAACTAATAACGATAAGAGAGACTAAAAGCTTCTTCATGACTTCTTAAATTGTATATGCAATAGCTAGATTGGGGATTTTCCCAGGTTTGAACAGAGTAGGCATAATGGGAGTCTTGGATGGACAAAAGAAGGTATGGGAGCACTATGATCAGTTGTCTCTTCAAGTTGCTGAGACTCATTTGAGAAGAGTCAATGATGCATTTTTGTATGTGATCATCAACCAATTGAATGGAGATGCAGGATACCAGCTGATTCAAGAAGCTATGGAATTCATTGCAGAATGAGGATGTTGGTACATCCAATACCCTAAGTTTACATACTTTCGGCTGGCTGGTTTTGAAGGCTATCCACATTTTCTTCCAAGGTGTTGCAATAACAAGATAGTGCTAATGGAGTTTGTATATCAAGCTATTGGAGTTAATGCTCATTTTGGGATCAAGCATAAAACTGGATGTCATAAATTTCCCATGAAGTTGGGTGAATATAGATTTCAACACTTGGTAGGAGCAAAGGTAGTCTATAGTGAATTGGTATAGTTGAAATTGGGATTGTACATAGCTCGTAAGTGTTTTAATCCAAAGGGGAAGATGTATGCCTTATTGCCTTCGATCTTTACTAGGCATTTCAATTTGTTAGAAGAATTTTGGAGTGATCAGCAGGATGAATATGATTTGAGACATAAGAACTATGAAAGATTGCCGGTCGCACTCATGGCAGAACTAGGTGTTAAAGAAAACATTCCTGACACATTGGTGGATGATGGAACTGTATTGGATCCCTCCTATGAAGCTTTGAATATTGGCACCAAGAATCTGGATCCAATTGACTGGGATGCTGAAGAAACAATTAATATCAAGAAGATTGGAAGGACAGTATTGGATAGGAGTGTGTAGTGGTTAATGTTGAGAACTTAATCTCCTCAAGGACCTATCCTTAAAAAGGGTAAGGGTTAAAAGAGAATCAAAAGAAAGACACGTCCTAAAGAGCCATTGGAATTCCTTCCTCCAGACATTGAAGAAATAGAACTCGAGGCAGTAGATGATGAAGAAGAAACACAAGAAGGAGATGTTCTAGTAGGATTTGCTATTTCAACATCTACCTTAGGTGAATCATTTGCACAAGTCCCAATTACAAGGAGAAAGAGTAAGGAAATACAAGAAGGAGCTCTTCATAGCATGGCTGAAGTTGCTAAGGGAAAAGAACTGGAGAAGAAAGTTGTGGAAGTTGAGACAGATTCAGATGAGACTCTGTCAGAAAAGGATTTGCAAGAGAACATGCCTCTAGAGGAGGATATTGAGTAGATCTTAACACAAGAAGATCAATGGAAACTATTTGAAGATGAAAAAAGAGATTCTAATGCAAAGGCTGTAGCCTTAGAGAAACAAAAAAGAAATGGAAGCCAAGGTAGAAGCTGATGATGTATTGCAACAACAACAATTGAAAGCAAAAGAAGTTGGGGAAAAGGCAGTAGTTGATAAAGTAGAGAGAAAAAGAAGGAAGCAAGAACATGAGCTCAAGGTCAAAGAAGAGAACAACAAGTTGGAGCTAATAAAGAAAATTCACGACCTTGAGGAAGAGAAGGCAAGAAACTAAAGGGAAAAAGAAATCTTAGTTGCCAACCTAAAACTTGCAGAAGAAGCTCATTAGAAAGAAGAAGAAGTTGAAAGTTTAAAGAGGAAAAGGGATGCTGAGGAGCTGGTTAAGAAGTAGCAAGTAGAAGAAGAAAGGGAAAAAGAAGAAAAACTTAAGGCTTTGGAAACAAAAAGGTTAGAAAAGGAAAGAATAGAGGCTTTGGAAAAGGAGAAACTAGAAAAAGAAGCTCTAGAGAAGGAAAAATTGGAAAAAGAGAAGGTAGAAAGAGATCGATTGGAAGAAGAGAGTTTGAGAAGAGAAGAGGCTGAAAAGATGGTGCAGATGCATATACTACAAGAGCAACAAGAGAAATCCAGGGTTGATCCTCAATCTTAGGTAAATGTTCAGCCATCTTCTACAGTTGTTGCTTCCTCTTCTATGATGACTACTGTTCCAAGAGCTCCTACTTGGCTAAAATTAGACCTGTAGAAGAGGTCAGTAACACCTCCACAACCTCTCAATTGGGAGGATATGATGAAAGGAATTGAGTAGGAGAGGCCTAAAAAGAAGGCTAAGATTCTGCATTCTACCTGACTCACAAACAAAGGAGAAATTTTTGCTGAATGCACTATGCCAATGACAAAAAAGGAAGTAGGTGACATGCAGCTAATGGATTATCAGTTGAGTACTGTCAACTTGGGAAGGCCCACTAGGAATCGGCAAATGAACTTGATTGATGTAGTGGATTCAACAACCAAGTCCAGAATGATCAAGGATAAGCAAAAGAAGGATGAGCTTGAGGTTCAATTAGATCAAATACATTCATTCTTGAAGAGTGTCTCCTCTCCAAAATCACAACAGGTAGCAGCCATTGAGACTCCTATTTTGCTAAGCAAAAAGGAGGTAGATGATTTGGTGTAGGTAAAAGGTAAAGTGGAGATGGTGGACCGATGGGTATACAAGTTAAACCGAGAGGTGGGTGAAGTTTTGGTTGAAGGTTTTGAAGCCTACAAGGATACGGAAGGGTTGATAAAAGAGATGCATCAATACATTGAGGCATCAGAAAAGCAAGAAGAGGAATACAAAGAATACAGTCAGAAGTTGGAAAGAGTGAGTGCATTGCCTCTAACAACTCTTCTGGAACAATCCATACTTGAGGAGGACAACAAGGATTTTGTGGAGAAAAATTCTCGTATACTCCAGTTTAGAATTGACTTTTTGTGTAAACACAAGGATTAAATTCAGGAGGCTGTTAATAATTTGACTGAGCAATTGGAAGAGTTGGAAGCAGTCATTGCTATAATTGTAGATGTAAATGTGCTGAAAAAAGAAGGCATGCCTTTGAGTCAAATTAAGGAGAAGTGGGATGAAAGGTTCAAAGGAATCATGCAGGAAAAAGATGATGGAGAAGACTTGATAATAGATCGGCTAGTAGAGGTCAAAGAAGAGATAAAAGCTGCTGGGAGAGAGTTAACAAAAATAAAGGGTATGAGGGAATTTGCTACAGCAGAATTGGATCGAATTAAGTTTGAAGATAGCTGGATTGATGGGCCGGAAATAGATACCTTACAACAAGTCTTCACCAACTACGATGAGTTCTTTGCAGATCAAGCTTCGCATGCATGAGTCCCTGTATGCATAATTTTCCTCTTCTTTGCATGTCGCATGCAACACTGCTAGCTTTTTGAGCGCATGACTTCTTCTTCTCTTCTATCTTCTATGTTTAGTTAAGCTAAATGTCTAAATGTACGAACTCAAGATCAAATTGATCTGAGTTTCCAAGAGAGTTTTTGTTCCTAAAAAGGTGGGTAACCTAAAATAGAAGTGGAGTTGAAAATTTTGTATATCTATAAATACTTGATGGGTATCATATTGTAAAAGGTTGGCTAATTGAGAATATAACATCTAGATACATTCATGAAGGGGTAGATTTCATTAAAAAGAATAGATATGCTGGAAGGGACAGTGAGTTACAAGCAAGGAACACCATGATTTGAGGACTAAGTAGTCAAACAACAATGAACTTCAAGATATATGCAAAACAGTGAAAAACATTTGATCAAAGCAAAACAAAACAATGACCTTACAGTATATAAAGATACATATGAGACATTGATTTCTAGTTCATAAAGTCAGAAGAAAAAATGTTGATAATAGTTATAGCACTGTTAAAAATAATGTGAAGAAAACAAAGGATGTGAGCAACATGTAATGTGTTGGAACTATAAAATTTTGATAGCTTACATTCATAAAATCCACAAGGTAGCCACATCTTGAGTGCAAAATTGCTATAATCCTCTTTACATATCATATCCACCAGTGATCCCATCAGATTTGACCTTTTGACACATCAAAATCCTCTGATCATCATTGAGTAGGAGCCTCTGAATAAATAATCCATATCGGCATGCCTATGTCCATGTCTCTCTGACCCATAAGTTATAACCTTTTAATTCAGGAATTTCTAGCATATCGGCGAAAGGTCAAAATTGTCAGATCAATCAACAAGTGAGGAGGATACATATTCGGGAAGAAAAAGCTTGTTGTTTCACCGACGAAAAGGTTATCGACAAGAAAAATACCATCAGAGTGAGATCCTCAAGTCAGCTTGAGCATACATGTCATGTCGATGGAATTTCATCGGTAAGATGTTCACTCTATTTCACCAATAGAGAAAAAAGAAACATGTTGGGGAGACATGTGCTATCAGAATGAGTTTGAAATGTCTTCCCAATTCCATATGTTACATCGATGAAATTGATATCGGAGAGTCTTGCCGATTCATCCGAAGGAGGAAGACGATACATCGGGGAAACTTATAATGTCAAAGTAACTTTCAGATCTTTTAGCGATACTTATTCTCTTGCCGATGGTAATATGAATGGATCAAAGCTCGTTGGAGTAACACTTGTCGATAGTTCTAATATATAAGTGACTTAATAAATCTCTTTCTGAAGGTGATATGAATCAAAAGATGAACTATTTAACATCGGTAAGAATGATATGTTAGAGTAATTGGTTATTTACTTGATTAATTAAACAATATTTGTCTAATTAATTAAAATTCCCTTTATCTCTTTTTACGCTTAAGCTAACAATAGGTGCATAATAATTAATTATTTTATTAATTATTAATGTGCAAGCCTAAGGTTTTCCTTTTTAGGGTTTTTTGACCTATATGTGGTTGAAATCTTTCTTTTGTATCATTATTATTTTCACACATTTTGTGAATACAGAGCTCCACATCTTTGAGCATTTTCATTGTTCTCTTTGTTGCTTCTCTTTGCTTCTCCTTGTAATAGGTATTCTTCGCTTGCAGAGGTCACTGGGCTACTATGAAGCTGTACCGTGGATGGTTTGGGTGCTAGTTTTACCATGCCTACCTTTGATGTGTTTTGTGAGAGTTTGTCTCGTGAGCAGTCACACCTTTCTCAGATGGATATGCTCTCAGAATCAAAGAACAAAGCATTGGTTGCTTAGTCATCTAAGGAGAAATAGAAGTAGAAACCAACGCCCAAGAAAGATTTTGAAGGCAGTGAGAATTCCTCCAAACCTCCTCCTAAGTCTGATTCTAAACCACCACTTAATCCAAAACATGGGAAATCTTCGAATTCTGGTGAGTCTTCCTCCAAGACTAAGTAGAAATCAGGAGACACTTGCAGCTTCTGTGGCAAGGAAGGACATCTAGTTTCCAAGTGTTGGAAATGAGTAGAGGCTTTAGAGGAAGCCATGCAACAGCATAACATATCCTCACCTCAGTCGTCTTCTCCTTCCATAGGAAAAGGCTATGTTCTCACTGCTCGAGCATCAACCTATGGGTTGACTTGGATTTTAGATTCTGGTGCTTCTCACCATATGACTCACACTCAACAATTGGTCACTTCTCTTGCCTCTTGTGGTACTTCACAGATTTTAGTGGGTGAATCTTCACAGTTTTCAGTCTTGGGTTCAGGTTTCATCTCTTTGGATGGGGGCACTCTACAAGATGTTTTGGTTGTTCCTGACATCTCGACGAACTTCCTGTCCATTTATTAGATTTTCCATTCTGGCTCTGGTAAGACAGTTGAGTTCTCACCACATGATGTGGTTATTCGGGACCTCCATGACTCTGATCTGGTTGTGGCTACTGGGAGTGTTGATACTGCATCTCATCTTTACAGATTTGATGGATTTGAGCCTTTTGAAGGTACAGGTTCATCTCTTATAGCACATGTAGATTCAGTGAGTAAGCTTTGGCATGAGCGTTTGGGCCATGTCAATTACATATATCTTCAGCAGATGAGTACATAGGCACTTGTTCTTGGTCTTCCACAAATTTCCTACACAGACGATGTTTGTCATGGTTGTGTGCTTGGAAAGCATCACAGGGATCCCTTTCCAAAGGGAAGTGCCGCTCGTTCTTTGGCACCCCTGGAGTTGATTCATAGTGACCTCATGTCATTTCCCACTCCTTTTTTTGGTTCCAAGTATGTACTCACATTCATTGATGAATTCTCAAGACACACATGGGTGTACTTTCTTAAGTACAAGTCTGATGTCTTTGATTCTTTAGAATCTTCAAGACATTTTTAGAGAAGCAGTTTGGCCTTTCTATTCAGCGGATACGTACATATAATGGTGGGGAGTATGTGAATTAGGATTTCAAAGATTTTTGCACTGAGCATGGTTTGCAACATTAGTTTATTGTTCCCTACACCCCTCAGCAGAATGGTGTCATTGAGAGAAAGAACAAGACTTTACGAGAGATGGAAAATTGTATGATTCAGTCCAGGTCCATGGATTCATCTTTTTGGGCTGAGGCAGTTAATTGTGCCAACTATATTTAGAATTGGATGCCTCACAAGGCGATTCAACATATGAATCCTAAGGAGGCCCTGTCTCATGACAAGCTTGATGTTTCATCATTTCGAGTATTTGGTAGTGAGGCATGGGAATTTATTCCTGATGCTTAGAGGAGATCCATGGAGCAGAAGAGTCAACCCCTCATCTTTTTCGGCTACTGTGAGGATGTTAAGTTGTACAGGTTGTTTGATCCCAATTCCAGAGAGGTCCTGTTTTGACGGGATGTCCAGTTTGATGAGCGCCTTCCTACATTTGATACCCTATCTCCAGTGTCTACTTCAATACCTACTCCTTCCACTGTAGCTCTTCAGGATTATTTTGAGGATGATTCTGATGAGGATGTTGATGATCCCCCATCTCCACCTCCACTTGCTCCACCTTAGCTACCCAAATGGGCTCGCTTTACTGTTGAGGCAGTAGGATCTATGGCAGGTGATCCTTCAGACACTCGTCACACTTGTTCTCATATTGTGGGTTCTAGTCTTTTGATTCATGCTCTTTCAAAGGATCCTCAGAAGTTTTCAGAGTTGACAGGTCACCCTAAGTGGGATAGTGCTATGGAGGAGGAGTATTCTTCTTTGATGAGGAACGGTACTTGGGATCTCTATCCTCTTCCTAAGGGAAAAAAGATGGTTCAGTGTAGATGGTTGTATCACACAAAGTATGCTGATGATGGTTCTATTGATAAGTACAAAGCACGTATTGTTGCGAAGGGTTTCTCCCAGGTTGAGAGTATTGATTACTCCGACATTTTCCCTTGTCGCCAAGATGAATTCTATTCGCTTTGTACTATCACTTGCAGCTTCTAGGGGATGGCCCATTTTTCAAATGGATGTGAAGAGTGCTTTCTTGCATGGTGACCTACATGAGGAGATCTATATGGAGCAGCCTCAGGGATTTGTGCAGGATGATTATTTGGTTTGTAGACTTTGGCGTTTATTATATGGTCTCAAACAGGCCCCTCGGGCTTGGTATGAGAAGATGGATTCTTTTTTGCTCTCCACTGGTTTCACACGCTGTCATTCCGATCCCACCATCAATATTCAGAATCTTGAGGGTGAGATCTTGATTCTTGTGCTATATGTTGATGATCTCCTCATCATAGGTAGCTCATCCTCTATGATTCAACATGCTCAACAAGCTTTGATGGAGCAGTTTGAGATGACATATCTCATTCTTCTGCACTATTTTCTTGGTCTTTAGGTGGTTCAGTCTTTTGATGGGATCTCTATTTACCAACAGAAGTATGCTCTTGATATGTTTCAGCGCTTTGGCATGCTTGATTGCAAGCCTAACCCCACACCTTTTCAGTCAGGGTTTGTTTTGACTAATCCTTGCCCCACTCCTTCAGTAGATTCTACACTTTACAGGCAGTTGGTTGGCAGTTTTTTGTACCTGACTCACACTCATCCTGATCTTTCCTTTGTGGTTGGCCTTGTCTCTCGATTCTCCCATGATCCTCATGAGAGTCATTGGCAAGCTGCCAAATGTATTTTGAGGTACATTCATGGCACCAGTTCTTATGGCGTTCACTACACATCAGGAGATCCTCACACTGTTGGCTACACTGACTCAGATTAGGCTAGTGATGTCAATGATCAAAAGTCTTCTTCTTGCTTTTTTTTTCTGTCTTGGCTCTAGTCCTATCACATGGTCTTGCAAGAAGTAGACTGCTCATGCATTATCATCTACAAAGGTTGAGTACCGAGCTGCTATGCTCGCTAGTCAAGAGATTTTATGGCTTCGATAGTTGATGACCAAGTTTGGTTTTCCTCCTGATAGTCCCACTATTCTTTGGTGTGACAATAAGAGTGCTATACACATATCTCACAACCCGATGGAGCATCAACGGACGAAGCACATTGAGCTTCATATGCATTTCATCAGACAATTGATTCATGATGGTTTTCTCATCTTGGAGTATATTCCCACTATTGAGCAGGTTGCTGACATCTTCACGAAGCCTTTTGCATTGCCGCACTATCTTGAATTGCGCTCTATGCTTGGGGTGAAGGAATTTTTCCTTGGGGGGTCTTTATGAGGCCTTCCTTCCTTAATTTTTCTTTCAACATGTTCTTCTATCTCTTTTTGGAGAGGAGTTTTTTCCCACTGGGTTTTCTCCTTTTCTCCGTTTCATAGAGATTTCCTTGTACTTGGGTACCTGATTTGGCCTTGTTGTCGGGACCCATTGTTGTTTTCTTTCAGTAGCTTCTTCTAGTTTTTAGCTTCTCCCTAAGTCTAGCTTAAGGGGGGGTGTTAGATTAATTGGTTATTTACTTGATTAATTAAACAATATTTGTTTAATTAATTAAAGTCCCCTTTATCTCTTTTTATGCTTAAGCTAATATTAGGTGCATAATAATTAATTCTTTTATTAATTATTAATGTGAAAGCATAGGGTTTTCCTTTTTAGGGTTTTTTGACCTATATGTGGTTGAAATATTTCTTTTGTATCATTATTCTTTTCACACATTTTGTGAATACAGAGCTCCACATCTTTGAGCATTTTTCATTGTTCTCTTTGTTGCTTCTCCTTGTAATAGGTATTCTTCACTTGCAGAGGTCATTGGGCTACTATGAAGTTGTATTTCCTCAACTTCTACATGATATTTGGTCTTCCTGACCATATAAGGTGTCTAATGAACACTTTTCTTGATTCAAACTCATAGATTGACTAGAGTTTAAATAGTTCATGCCAATATAATCATTTGGTTTGACAGTGGGAAACTCAAAAAATCTACTACACTCATGTTCAAAGTTGGAAATAAATGGCCGCACAAATACACACTGTATAGATAATTCTCTAAGTGAAATGAGAATAATTGAGGAGAATTTGTAGGGTTGGTAGCAAAAGGAATGGGAGAACGGATAGAAGCCAGATAATTTTGTGCAGCCGAAGATTTTCAAGTAAGCTTGGGAATTCTCTGCAATTGTATTTTCAATTCGGTTAATTTGAGAAAATAAAATGGAGGGTTCGAGATTTGGATAATAAAAAGGTAGAAAAAAATAGGGTGAGGGTAGTCATCTTAGGGGAAAAAAGAAAAATATTGAGACTAGGGATGAATCAGAAACAACTGAAAGGAAATTGAATCAAGATCTTATTGAGCAACTATCGGGTTTGGGACCTAAAACTAGATGTTCTGCATAGCTTAGGGTAGATGTGGATAGATTTTAGGAAAAATTCAAACACATAGGGGATGTGTGGACTTCAATTCAGGGATATGAACTATTTATGTTTCACTATCGTCAGAGGGATAGGTTCCACCCAATATGCAATCCCTGAAAATTCAACCTAGGAAAATTGGTTGTCACAAACATATTTGTGGATGTGGAGTTAATAAAAATCTTAGTTTCCCATTACAATCCAAAACTCAAAGCTATCTGCAATTCATTGGGTAAACCTATCATACATGTTTCAAAAGCTGCAATTTGCAAAGTTTTTAACCTAGAAGACACATGTGACGGAGCTATTGTGCACGAGAATTTGGAGAAATAATTCTGGAGAATGGATACCACCTATAGGGAGTGGAGATTACCATTGCATATACCTAAAATGGATGGAAATCTAGTTCCACTAGATGACAATGATGGGCCTCCATTTCATGTAGAATTATTCGAGCCCTATTTGAAATATACATACTTATCAATATGTCAGGTGTTAGGGATGGAAGCTCTCGAGCTTATGTCAATAGTACCAATGATAATTACAACTGATGTTCAATATCACAATGCCAGACCCTTTGATTATGCTTCATACATATTCAAAGGGATTGATTCAGGGCCAATGGCAATAACAAATGGATCCCCTATTTTACATTTCAAACAATACTCTATTTTTATGTATATAATATTGTATTATGGGTAAGAATTGGGAATGTGGCTAGAAGAGCTAAGGATTACATAGTTTGATAGGGAGGGTAAATTGTTACCAATTTAGTTATGGACTGCTATTTGGGATAACAGGTTTGTGAATTCAAGTTTTGTGCATTTCGAAGAATACTTTGTTAAACCATTGTATGGATTCTTTAATCATCCTTGTGACTATGCATTTTCTGATGAGATTAAGAGGTTCCTCAAACCCAAATATTTCAATGGACCTATTGGCCACAACTGGGGAGATTAGTATTGTTTTGAAGATGCTACTATGATCAAAGTGTATGGTTTTGAAGATGCACCATTCATCTTGCCTAAAACAGTGCCTGATAGAATTGCCTACTTGGAAATTGTTAAGCAAATGGATTTATCAAGTGTAATGAATTTAAGTTCCTTTGGAAAATAGGCATTCATGCCAAGTAGTTTGTTCTTTGGAGATTTCACTATATTGTCGAAGGAAGGGTATGATTTGATTGTGGATAAGTTATTGCATTTTAATTTGAAGAAATCTCCACCATGAAAAGGGTTTGATCCAGAGGGATACATTGAATTTGCTAAGAAAAATATGACCTTAGGTAGGTATAATCATATACCTTATCAATATGATGATTTGATAAAAAAATTGGATTTCAATGAAGCTGAGAGATTTGTTGATGAATATAACAAGGGAGTAGAACAAAAGATAAAAGAGATACAAGATGTGAAGTTGTTATCTTTTGGAGAGGAGTCACCTGGTGATGAGGGGTCTCAAGGTCATACTAATAAAATCTCCAGATTGAAAACTAAGGATTATAAGCTTCCTCCTAGAGAACAAGAAATTGAAGAGGGTTCAAATACAAACATGAGGCAAATGGCTTATAGATCCTTTGTAGCAGATGATGAGTTTGTGAAATTTCAAGAATTCAGAGCCTTCTTATACAAATAGAAGGGAAAAGCAATAAGATAATCTGTTGAAAATGTAACACCGAATAATGAGGATCAATTATTGAATAATTTGAAGCTAAGTGTGGAAAAGGAAATGAAAGATATGACCCCAGAGAGAGGGAGAAAATGTTAGAAGATTTAGGTGTCATGATTTTCCCAGGATTGGATCTAAACTATGCCCTTGTTTTTGAAAGTTTCTTGAAGGATAACAATGCTACACATAAGCTTAGCCCTGAGGGAGTGACAAAAGTGTATATAGAATCAAAGTATAACCCTAATGAAGGTTCCCTTATGATCTGGGCCCTATATCTACTACATAAGAAGTCTATTCTTATTTATCGAAAAGGCTTTTGGACATGTCCTGACAGTGAAAGTTGGAGAAGCTGATCCTATGGCTACAACTAAGATTGGCATCAATGTTGCCAAGCTAAATAAAGCCCACATCCAAACATTGATCAAAGAAAAGGAAATGTATAAAATAAAAAATGAAAGGATACTTAGGGAAAATGATCGCCTGAAGGAGATGATTGAAAACACATTGAAAGGATCCACTAGGTTGCCGACTCAAGGAGAAAGCTCTCAAACAAAGGACAAGTGGGAAGGATCAAATGTCTATTCTTAAGGAAAATTTGATACAATTTTTGCAATGATTAGAAAAAGACAGGCTAACTTGATGGTTTGGCTAAGAAAACTCTGGGGAACTCACTCAAAGAATTATGTTGTAGAGCAAGAGCATAAAAGAATTAGTGATATAATCTAAGAGAGATTTCAAGAAATACAAAAGAGAGATACTCTTGATAATAAGGTTATCACTACTGCTAAGGAAATCATAAGAAAGCACAAAGATTACTATGAGGAACTTCAAGGAGATGCAAAAGGATTAATTGATGCCACAAATGAAGGAATACCAACACTGTTTGAAAATAATAGAAAAAAAAAGAAAAGACTAAATGGATTGAAGAATGCGAGTTGATACAACAAAAGAATTTGGAAGTGGCTATAGGTAAAGACTCGACATTGGATGAAGCATGCAAGCAGAATGAGAAAATGGTGAACACAGAGATATCATTTAGGAATGCATTAGGAGATGTTGATACTCACAAAATATGAGATTATTTGGACCATCTGTCAAAATTTCACTTATGGCTAGCTAGAGCCTAATTATTTATGTTTAATCATTGTTAGTTGTTATTAGCAAAAGATATTTCATGAAGGGGTGTGTCACTTCAAAGTTTTGATATATATAAATCTGTTACATAGTGACAAAAGGGATAGGTGAAAAGGGATAGATAGACAGTAAAAAAATTCTATGATTTTTACATTTCAAAAGACTACATTGCAAGTATGATTTGAGGAGATTAATGAAATAAATTTGAGTTTGTGGCTTCATATTGGTATCAACGATTTGTTAAATATATTCAGTTATATGGTTGTCTCCAACATAATATTTCCTTATTATTTAAGTTGATATATCAAGGATATTTTTGATTTATCAAAACACATTTGTTGTTCTTCTGTGATGTGATTAATTGGCTTCTTTTAAAGAATTAAATCCCTTTTAATCTGTTACAGTAATCTGGAAGTGTTAAAGCAGTTCACAAGGCAATGGTATACAATAATATTACAAAATAGGGCTAAAGATAATGCCATATGTAGGGAAGAAAATGCTATTTTAGTAAAAATGTGTAAAAGAAAACATAGAAACAATGTTTAAGAATTCTTCAATGATGAATTTTATAAAGGATGCTAGAACAATGACAGTGATAAAGAACATATATAAAAGTAGTAAATAGTCGAGAGGAGCTGTCAAGAAAAGATCATTGTCAAAGTAAAGCAATGATGGTATACATATTTATATTGCATACAACATTTATATATGAAAACATATTCATATTGCATCCTCATTTTTATATGAAAACATATTCATATTGCATCCTCATTTTTATATGAAAACATATCCATATTGCATTCATATAGAAAATTTGTTCAACATTAAAGCTTTGAAACAAGTATTAGTCTGAAAGTCTGTGTCCTTAAAACATAAAATAATCTTAAAACAACATAAAAGTCTTACATAAAAGGTAATAAAATGGGGCTCATCAATAATCATTTGCATTTCCAGCAAGATCAGAATCCTGATCACTCGTGTTTGCATCTACTTAATTTTCTTCCTCATCCTCATTTGTGACATGCAATACATTATCTCTCCCAATTTCTTCATTGGTAATCAAAACCTCTTATTCAAACAGTCCCTCATTGTCTTCATCCACTTCTTCGTATGTTTCTTGTAAATTAAAATATTTCCCATCAGTCATTACATCAAAAAATTCCATGAATTTTCATCTTGAACGAGACTCTGTTTGAATGACATATGACCAATCTGGGCTTCTTACATCATCAATTAGAAATGATTGGTTAATTTGAAGAGGGGAAACATACAACTCATCCGTCTTTGATAAAAATTGTCATGTGTTGCACGTACAAATCCATACTCATCAAATTGTAATACAAATGGTTGGATCCATTTACATTTTAGTAATATAGGACTATTTTCACCAAAATCCACTTGAATAATTTCTTGGATGAATCCAACATAATTTTTTTTTCTCAATTTCATGAAGAAATTCAGCACTAACAACACAATCACACTTTGTCTTTCCTTTGTCTTTTTCTTCCACTCTTAAATGACTACCATAGGCCTACATTCCACTAAAATGCATAGACCATAAATGTGGAGGTTGTGAAAGCTCACTTTCCTTTGTTATTATATCTTGACCTTCTTCTTTTGCATCACTGATTGCATTAGCAATCCAGTCTTCAAATTTTAGACAAGAATCACCTCCAATCAAATCATGACGTCTACGCCTTTGAGGTCGATGTTGCATCCAAGTTTGATTCTCTTCTTCATATTTTCTACATAGAATAATGACTTAAAAATAGTAAGATTAATAATATAAATGTATAAATGTAATTGAGTAAATAAATTATTGTGTAATTTTTTTTTACCCATGCCACTTATTGAACGAAGATGTGTTTTGAAGAATAAAGGCATGTATTGCACTCCTTTCTTGATATGATAGCTTGAAGCGACATCCATTGACTTCTAATACTTCACCTGCAACTCTCTCATATTCGTCATCATCCTATACACATTGATTGGCATTTTTAAAATCCTTCATATATTCTGTGCAAAATCCCATGGCCTCTTGCATTGAATATCCCTCAAACATGTTGCCTTCTGGTTTTTCCCTAGTATGGACATTTTTTTTGAAAACCTTCATATATCATTCTATAGGATACATCCATCTCATTCTTACTGGGCCACAATGCTATAGTTCATATTCTAGATGTATGAAAAGATGCATAGAAATGTTAAAGATTGCTAGTGGAAATTCCCGTTCCAATAGACAAAGGACTTCAACAACCTCCTCCCTCAAACTATCAAAGTTTGAAGGATATCATACATGTAAACTCATTCTCTTTAATATTAGGCCCAACCTTATAATTTCCAATCTTGACCCCTTTGCTAAACTTGATATATTTACCACGATAGGTAAAATATTCTCGATTATGACATGATAGTCATGGATCTTGAGGCCTCTTAAGCTATTAATGTCAGTTTGGATTATGATGTTGCTACTTACATATCTAGTGGGAAAGTGAGTCTGAGACATCAACTGTAAGAATTATGGACGTTGTTCCTTTGTCCAGACATAAGGAGCACTAGGTTTTCTATATTTTTATTATCATATTTTTCAATCCAAAGATTTTGACTAATCTTTATTTCTCGAAAGTCTTCACGTGATGAAATAGTATCAAGAGAACCAAAAAGAGTTTCTATAACAGCATAAGCTATATTTTTCTCAGTATGCATAAAGTCAACTATATGCCTAATGGATTTACAATTAAAGTATGTCAACTTATACAATATGCACAACCATTTTACACCGTTTTCATTACATGGATCATATCTACTGCCAAAAATTCCATCATTTTCAATAAATGACATTCTTTTCTGTCCATTCTCAACAATGTAATCACCTGTTATTAGCAATGGCGCTTCATGATTCTCTTCTTGACCATTGAAATGTGTTTTTTGTCAACGATATGGATGATCCATTTTAAGGTAAGCACGATGTCCACAATAAATACACTTATGCAAAATTCTTGAGTGCCTCACAAAATCATTAAAGTTGCAAGCATGACACCCATGGTATCTATGAACAAAGAGACTAGACAATGTGCCATATGTAGGAAGATCATGAATCGTAAACAATAAGGAATCTCTTAAAGTGAATTTGATTGAATGAACATCCCTTAAAGATCGAATTATTTCAATTCCTATCCACAATTCCGTTAGCTCCTCATATAATGAATCTAGATAAGCATCTATTGTATCTGAAGTCACACTTTTCTTTCCTAGTATAATCAATGATAACATTAAGAAAATTTGGTTTAGTTTCTAACCATGGAGGCAAGTTATAATTTATTAGAAACACTGGCCAAGTTGACCATTTAGTACTTTGATTTGAGAATGGGTTCACCCCATCTAGAGCCAAACCCAAACTTATATTATGAGGATCTTGAGAAAAATTGGGCCATCTATTATCAAATTCCATCCACATCTTAGAATCAAGCACATGTCATTGTTTTCCATCAGTGCTCTTATTTTGGCATGCCACTGCATAAGTTCAACAATGTCTCTACACCTATACATTCAAAGTAATTGTGGGATTATTAGAAACTGGCAAAGAACCTTTCTAGGAACCATAGTTGATTTCAACCCTTGTCAATACCTCAATTCATGACATTTCAGAAATTCACACTCATTTGCAATATTTTTTCGAAATAATACACAACCATTCACACATGTGTGGATGTTTTCATAACCCAAGCCGAGCTTATTGATTTGATTTTTACATTGACTTCATTTTGTTGGCAATGTGGAATCAACTAGTAACAATGAACTTAATAATGCCAATAACTGATCTACACTCTCATTTTTCCAACCATGCACCACTTGCAAGTTAATAATTTGAAGGATTGTTGTCAAATGACTTAACTTGCAATTAGCATACACATGATTTAAAGAATTGTCCATTGACTTGGCCTAAACACCGTTTAGACCCTCATTCAACATTCAATCAACTTCAAACCCTTCGTCAAAAATTTATGCCTCTTCATCTATGTTTGATGACACTTCATCTATGTGTGTTGCCTCTTCATCTCTCACAGTCTGAATTTCCTTTCATATCTTAATAATAATTGTAAGCCCAAGGGCTTATACCACTATGCCCATTTCTTATCATATGTCGATAAATCATATTTCTTTTTTTCACCTTTCCACCAAGACAATTTTTACATGGACATGGATGTTTGTCAATGTCCCTCTCATCAACTACTCTCTCATCATATGCATGATATTGATACGTACTCAACCTTTGACGCTCATCCATCTATAATATTGTGCATTCCTATATTAATTTAGTTTCTGATTTAAAGAAAAATACATAAATATGAAAATAGAGATGCAGGGAAAAATTTAAGAAACCCCCTCCTCGGCTAAGGTGTAAAATCATGGTGAATCTTGTATTACTCTCGATAAAAATATTAATTTTATTGGCAATTTTTTTTCGTTTTTCAGGAAAAAAAAATCCCAATTGGCGAATCTTTTACAATTGCTAGAAGTCCGTGGAAAATCGTGGCGAATTGCAATTTTTTTAAATGAATAAAATATTTTTCATTGGCGATTAAAACCTTTTTTCAAACTGATTTTTATTTTTCTATTGGTGAATTAACCATGTTTAAAAATAAAAAAATGTTGGCAAATAAAACCTTTTTTCAAAGCAAAAAAAATATTTTCATTGGCGAATTAAACATAATCTCAAACTAATAAAAAATTTCAATGGCGAAATAAATAGATATGTGAATAAAAATCAGTGTGGTTGGCGAAAATATCAAATTCTAGGACATATTTTCTGTACATTCAAATTCCTTCATAAAGAGTTTGGAATGCGAACAACTCTCAACACATTTATTATTTCTGAAGCTAGATGTTAGTGCAAATTAATATAATCTATTAGCGTTCGATGAATTTTTGATGGATGATAGTAGTTGCATTCCAAAAGTAAATCTTTGAAGCACTAGGCTTGTGAATTGAAACCTCCAGAATAACACTAGAACCGTTAGATTTCCATAAATCAATGGTTGAGATTTTATTACTTATTAAATTATCTAGTTATAACAACCAAAATAATATTAAGGAATATGATTAGAACCATTGAAGGAACTAGTGTTATTGAATCATTGATAAAAATTGGTGAGAAATATTAAGGAAATTTTAAAGGAGCATCTTAAGCGCATGTTTTTTTAATAGTTAAATAGCTGCTATATGGGGCAGCACCCTATATTAATCAAAATGATTTTGTACATTCCATTTCAATTCCATTTCGAGAAAACATTAAAAACCCAAATATTTAACGAAATAAAATGGACACTTATACAGTATGGAATACAGACATTTAACAAACCGATGACCATCACAAACCAAAATGACCTTCCATAGACACCAGATTATGCATTGTTGCAACCAGCCTCATTGGTCTTCTTGGCTTTGATTGCATTCAGAATCATCAGACAATCACCACCACAGGCACTATGGGTAGGATGGTTTTCTCATTCCTCTCACCTCTTGGTGTCATTCGCTACCCATTCTTCACCAGTGGCCATCTCTGAATCCTCGTCATCCGGAGACCACCTTTCCTCGTCGAGAGATTCAGCCACCGCAAATTCCTTCACCCAACCCTTCAGCCATTCTTTGAGAATGTCAACCGCACGCAGAAGAAAGTCAATACACCTATCAATCTCCCCCCACAGGTTTGTGAGAGTTGCATGGTCCAACGAGCGCACTAGGGGAAAATTCGGTACCGAGCATTAATTCCCACGAGCCTTGTAGTAGTCTAGCGACAAAGGAGTCATGAAATTTTCATCGATGTTGTCCAGTGCCTCATCAATATTTTCCAACATAGAGTGTTGAAAAATCATTTTATATTAGCCTTAGCTTGTGGGTAGCCAACATAAATTATGGGCCCAAAACACCCTTCACCGCTTGGACACCATTATCTCTTTTAGTTGTTTCTCAGTTATTTCACCATGGAAAGTGTTCTACTGGTTCGTGGAATTCAAAAACAAAGGAGTCTCCATTGCCCCTTCGTGTTTCTCGAGAGCGCTAAACCAATTTGAGAAAAATGAGCACAACAACCCCTATTTGTAGAAAAATCTCCTGCAACCTTATGGAGACCGTACCAAGATTCAAGTGGTGAATTAAATGTTTGTTTTAAAAGAGGAACCACCTAGGAAGAACGTTTTACACAAATGATTTATAGGCCAAACAAGGCTGAATTATCAATCTAACCACGACCGTTCGATGAATTTTCGATGGACGACTGTAGTTGCATTCTAGAAGTAAATCTCTGAAGCACTAGACTTGTGAATTGAAACCTCTAGAATAACACTAGAACCGTTAGATGCAAGCATGTGGTGAGATCAAGGCTCATCGTTCATCACTCATTCTGTCTTTTAAATGCCTCGACATTGTACATTTAATTTAATTGAAATTCTCAATATTTTTGAAGAAACTGTGGTTGTCATACTGCTAGTGCTAGCAGTGGCGACGATTAATGACATATGTGATATGAACATCCGAAGCAATTTCTTGGACAACTCATAGCTTTAATGAAACAATATTTGTAATGATTTCATATCGTTTGAGTGGCACTGGTGATTTTGACAGCTTGTCAGCTTGACTTTCAGTTTGCATGTAGCCAGATGTCAATCAAATTAAAGATTTTAATTGTACACAAATCACGATTATCATATACCCAGGCTGGTAGTGGCACAAGTGTTTGGTGGCCCATAAATAGGGATAGTGAATAGTGGATAGTGTCATAAGGGTTTTCATTTTCTAGGGTTAATAAGGATTCGGGAAGAAGATGATGTGGTATTATTGGGGATACTATAAATTCTCCTACCTACAGTTATGTAGTTACAGAGTAATCGGTAAAAGACGAATTTCTTTCAAGTTCAAAATGGGTGGAATTGGAAATAAGTTTATTTGGTTAACCTGACTTCTCAGATAGGTTTTGAACTAGGATGAGGAGCTCTGATGGACATAAGTGCTATACTAGTGAATGGAATTTGTGTGCAAAAGATGGGAGTAGATTTGCTACTCCTCCTATATCTTCACAATTCCCTATTTCCCAGTATGGTTCGCCTGGCAAGCCCCATGCATTTATTTTTAGACACATATTTCTTTTACATCTTCTGCATGACTCTGGTTCTCAAAGGGGATAAGTACATTTTGTATCTTCATGGCTCCCATTTCCCCAGAATGATTTGAACTGCCTTTCCCCCAACATGGTTGGAAAATCCACCAGTAGTAGGTTGGAATCATGCATTTATTTTCAGAGCCACATTTGTATTACGTTGTCACCAACAAAAGCTTGGAATCATGCATTTATTTTTAGAGTTACATTTGTAGTAAGTTGTCAGCAACATAAGCTTGGAAATTGGAATGAATTTGTAATCCATTGTAATGAGCAACAACTTGGAATAAATTATTAAATTGTGTCTATGTAAAGTGACACACTGACATATGTTATTTATACAAAATAGGAGCTTGCCTGCTCTATAACTACTCGTCTTTAAAAAGATATGTAATAATGTGACATTGTAATTCAGTTGCAACAAAATAAATGGTTGTGTTGTGTTATTCTTCTTTATTCATTTACACTTATAGTAAAGAGTTATTTTTTGAGTTCAAAACTTCAATGTCTATTAATATATTCATTATTGATTTATGATTTTCCATCAAATTAACAAAAAACGTTATAAACACTAAAAGTTTTCGTGATTGATTTCTAATTTTCCGTTGACCTTCTCCCCCGATTATCGATATCATTATTCATTTTTTAAAGTCCTTTGCAACATTAAGTTACCAGCCCCTTGGCCTTGATGTCAATACTAGCACACAAAATTTTAAAACAACTTTAAAACATATGTGTCATGTTTATTGTTTTAAGTTAATATCATAAGTTACTCAAGTTTCAATGGTTTGATGAAAATTTGATGTATGGTTGTAGTTGCATTCTGGAATGAAATGCACATAGCGATAGGCTTGTGAACTTAAACCTCTGGAATCGCCCTATAACCGTTAGATTTAGAAAGATCAACGGTTAAGAATATGCATTATGCAACTTGTAGACCTAAGACGTTTCATTCACTTTAATGTTCCAAGTTAGAGAAACAAAGAATTTAAAACACTTTGTACTGCTAAGAGTCACAAGTGATTTTTTTTTAAGTGAGAGGGTCAGCACATGGTGATATTTTTTCAAGTCCTTTGCAATGTTAATTTACTAGCCCCTTGGCCTTGATGCCAACCCTAGCGTAAAAAAGTTAATTTTTTTTTTAAAACACATGTGTCATGTTTATTTTTTTAAGTTAATATCATAAATTACTCAAGTTTCAACCGTTGGATGAACATTTGATGTGTGGTTGTAGTTGCATTCCGTAATGAAATGCATAGAGCGATGGGATTTCCAACTTAAAGCTATGAAATCACCCTATAATTGCTAGATTTAGAAAGATCAACGGTTAAGAATTTGCAACTTGTAGACCTAAGATGTTTCATTCACTTTAATGTTCCAATTTTGAGAAAAAAAGCATTTAAAGCACTTTGCACATTGAAATTGTACACTGATTTTTTTTAAGTGAGAGGGTCAACACACAGGGAGATTTCAGTCTTCACTCTTCAGATTGCTCATTGCAGTGCACCACCCTATTTTGGATTCCATAGTTTCACTTCCAACAAAGCCATTCTAGTTTCCACGACTGTCAGCATTAATATTTTCAAGAGTCAATACTCAGAATCCGGGTAAGTGAAAGAATTCCTTCGACTACGTTTCATCGTTTGACATTTCTTAAAATCTTATTTTGTCAAACTTTGAAGTTTGGGTTTAGAGACTTAAGAATTAAGAAAAATTAAGGAGGACTAATAGGTATTAGGGAATTCAAATTTCACAACTTCACATTATATAAGCATTTCTACCACTAGTACCACTAGAGCAATGTTCGATAAAAAAATAAATTATGCAACATTGCTTAAAACCCCATCTTTCACTGATGGGTACCATGATATTTATGATCCTAAAATCTATGATAGGCGTACCTCAAAACTTAGATTTTTATCTCAGAATAAGGCTACAAAGCAAAAGCAAGTTAATAGTATCAATGCACTTTGGGTAACTGGATTAGGGCACATGATGTTACATGAGGTTTTCCCTTACCCATAATTTATCATGGTCTGTTTCGAAAGTTATGATGATAAGAAAAGAGAAATTGTTAATAAAGATAGCCAAGTAGAATTTTTATCCATTAATGCAGAAGAACTTGGAAATGTGTCGAGGTTTACAATCGAATAATTTGGAAACGACTACATTGACCTAGAAAAGCTTGCAAGTGATTATGAAGCAGTGGAAGAAAAGGAGAAAATTGCTTTCTTAAATAAAATAGTTCATGATAGAAACAAATTGAAAGGTGATCATAAGCCTCCTTATAATTTGCATATTTTTAAACCATGGGTTAATGATACTATTTCCATGCTAGCATTTTCCCTTAGTCTGGATAGCAATTTGGAAGTGGGTGCAAGCCTCCTTGAAATGGTATTTATTATCCACTATGGTGTTGAACATGTCAAATATACTTATATTCAACACATTGTAGAATCCATGCATAAACAATTTTTAATGATTAAAGAAGGTTCCACCAAGACATTTAGGTTCACAACCTACTTGTGCTATCTTTTTCTATTCAAATTTAGAGGAATGTTTCAGACCAACAAGCTTCATATTCAACCCTATAGTAATGTTGAGGAAAATAAAATGGCTCCAGTATATGAATGGACCACTGAGATATGGATGTATGATTCTCAAAGGAACTACAATAATTTTGTAGACTACTTTTTGGCTCAATTGTATCAAGCAATTACAAATACTCCAATGCCTAGATTGCCTATGTCATGTAGAAATTGCATGCAACCAGGAAAATAAATACAATTGGTTGATTGCTACTTAATGGAAGAATATACTGTGCTAAGATTTAATGGATCAGGAGTACAACCATACACACTTCCAATGCATGTGACATAAATGGTTTTTGCATTGGAATATGTAAGGTAGGTGCAAAGTGCTAATGAACTACACTTTCTTAGTCAGCAAAAGAAGACCTTATTTCCTTCTTTACCTTTTTCATGTGGAGGGTTCACATTCAAAATAAAAGCATTTAGTGTGGCACATAATATTTTTATTTATTTTTGACTTTGATGCTATCTGTCACTTGCAGTATGATCCATGTGACATCATTAAAGCAATGATTGTGGCCAATAGGAATGCTACAAATATAATTCAACATCAAAGTAAACCCTTTCTTGAAAACTTTAGAAACAAGGATTCTTGGGATGAGGTCAAAATAGCAATGGAGAAAAGTGTTGCTGAGAATGGTATTTATTTTGAACAATTGTCAGTAGAAATTATGGCATTGCACCAAAAGACAATCAGGACATACAACATTTTTTATGAAAAAGTGATAAAACATCTAGTAGAGTAAAAATTACAGGTTCTCTAGAGAAGGAAGTTATAGATAAAAATTGGTCACAATAAAAAATTACTGCCTTTTGGTCTATGAGGAAGGAGCTAGGTGATCCAAGAGCTCTTGTAGAGTATGGAGCTAATGAAGAAGATAAAGAGTGTAGAAAATTGTGGAATATAGATCATCTTGATGAACATAGAAACAAAGAAAGTGATAATGAGTCTAGTGATGATAGGGAAGAAGTAGAACAAAGCTATGCCAATTATAGACCTGGTTTAAGTGAGGCCACAAAAGAAGCATATGTTTCAGCATATACTTCAAGAGAAACCATACTTGAAAAAATGGGTTATGAAGGTGGTCCTTTACGGTCCCAAAGACAAGGCCATTTTATGGTAATAGATGTTAAGCATAGAAAACTAGTTGAAAAATCTGGCCTTGGGCTAAGAGGTCAAGAAGTAGACCAAGGGAATACAAGTCAAATTCAATTTGTTAGAGCTTCTAATCCTCATCCTCATGGTCAGATACAATCACAACTAGGATATGCCCATGTTCAAGAGCTTAGTGCAACTGGCAGTGCCATTGGTGGCAATGGTATGGGTAGTAGTACTAGTAGTGGTCAACATTTGCTACAACAAAAAATTACACACAAGAGGAAAACAATACAAGATACCACAAAAACATCAGGTGATCAAGGCAATCAAAAGAGGCAAAGGATTTTGACAGGTCCAAGTCACACTATCAGTGGATCCACCACAAAGGAGTTATTTCTAGGCACTCCCCCAATTCCAATTAGTGTGGTGACAAAATCATCAAAAACTGAAAGTACTCCTATTCCTTCGCCATTCAAGCATTCCATTGTTCTTGCCTCCCCAAGTTATGATTTCATTGAAGAGTTTAAAAAGAAATCATACTTGAATAAAAAAGAAAAGAAGCAACTAATGGAGAGTGTGTCTGATGTAACTTCAGAGCTTCCAAAAACCATGGTATTACCCACATTTGACACAAATAAAGAAATCATGGAGTACATAATTGTTGTTCCCACAGTTCAATACAAACCAATAAATCAGATGGACCGATCTGAATACCAAGTAACTAGTTTTCAATTGGATTTTCTGGCGTAAAAAATACTGACAAAATTAATGTATCAAAGAAGAACAATGAATTGGTGTACACATCATTGCTAAAGCAAGATAGAGAGAAGAAAAGGTTGCAGGCCCAAATAGAAAAGTTACAGGAAAACCTAGCAAATGAGAAAGCAAAGAGGAAAGCAACAGATAACAAGAACAATGAATTAGAAAAAAGAATAAAAAAATCTGCCTCTACATCAACAAGCAAAGAGGATAAACCAAATGAGAGAGAAGTGAATGACCTGAAGCGAAGGCTAGATGAGAGCAACAAGAAATATGATGAGGAAAAATCCACTTGAAAAAAATTAAGACTAAGCATTGCGAATGCAAATGTACCGTGGGAACAAAAAATGGAGAAACTGAGAAAAACAAATGAAAGATTGGAGACAGAGTTGACGAAAGCAAAAGAAGAAATTAACTCTTGTCAAAATAAGTTATCTTCATTTTGTAGAGATATAGTGAGGCATATGAAATAAAAGATCTAGGATGAAATAATGCTGAGGTTCGATCATTTGTGTGACATGTTTCAATTGATTGATGCTATTAGACAACATTATAAGAAGCACAACAAATATTTAGTGGACAACAAAAATGTGCTGGAATTAGAGAAATATGCAAATCAAGTTCTACAAACAGTCTACAAAGCCAGTGAAAATGATTTGACATCAAAAGGGATTACTAATCAGATTGAAACCTCAATGAAGTTGTCATCTATCATTGAAAAGTGTTCAAGAATGCGTGGTATAAAGGAATATTTGCATTTGGTTGCAAACAAGATGAAGGTGGTGGATGAAAAGGTAAGGAACTTCATAGAGCTTGGTTTTCCAGATGCTTTTGACACAAATGACAGATTAATTGGAAAGGATGGTTTCAGAAAGAAGATGGAAGGTGCAAGGAAGATTGATTTGGACTAGTTTCCTCAAAACCCAGATGTGAACTATTTGGATTCCATCAGAACACTGATAAATTTGAATGCAAAATTGACTGAAGAATTCAAGATAGGTTCCACTTCCAATTACAATCATGAAATGTTAACAAAACTTCAAGTCAAACAACATCAATTAGAATAAATGGCAATTCCACCACCTGAAGAGTGGACGTTACTAGAAAAGGTGATACATTGACTTGATTTTTAATTTTCAATCTTTGATAATATGAGTTTCCAAGTTCCAACTCAGCTCTGTGCAAACTTGTCTTTGGGAATTGGCAAGATTTTGCATTGTCAATGCCAATATGTACTCCTTCATGTGAAAATCATTTAAAAAGCTCAAATTTAGACTTAAGTAATGTAATGATGTTCAATTATCTGTATTATGTATTTTATCATTTGAACTATAAGGTGATAAACTGTTAGCTCATTATATTCACTTTTTGGTAGAGCTTCCAAGTTATGGATGTTGAACTGTTAGCTCATTACATTTACTTCTTGGTAGAGCTTCTAGGTTATGGATGTTGAAATATTAGCTTATGTTATGTTGGGACTAAAAATCCTGATCAGTATCCACCAACTTACACCTCACCCACATCCCACATACTACAAAAATACACTACATTTGATTTTATGATTAGCATAAATTGTAGAGATTTGTGTGACAAGATCCATTTTGTGGCTCACATTACTACTTGATCATGTCTATAAATAAATCTAAAACCCCATGGTCACAACCCCTATTCCTGAAGAATTCAAATTCAATGTACTGACAAATTAAATGTACTTCCACACATTCAATTTGAATAACATAAACAACCACTTTGGAGACAGCCAAATAAGTTAATAATATATAAGCATGTGAATCCACAACAGTTGAACACTCAAAATAAAATAAGTAATTATGTGTAACCTTCTCTATTGTATTGATCTTCAAATTTCAAATGATATGCATTATAAAAATAGTTTATGATATGAGATGGATGGGCGAATTGGTACAATCTATTATCTATCTTCTTATTATTTTCTACTCTAAAGTGTAATTAAAAATGATGTTATGATCTCCTATTCAGGTCTTGATATGTCTTATATATGAGAGGTAACAAGCTAGAAAACCCTTACAAAAAGTCATGAAGTTTGACAACTAAACATAACTCAAATTATAAATAAAACAATGTCGCAGGTGAATGCACCGATCCGTTTATCTCTAAGCAAAAGCCTGTGACCACCTAAGATCTATTCAAAGATTCTACTCCATGATAGGGATCTCATCATGTCGTCCACTGGCATTCTTACTCTAAATCTGATGGCTGTCCCATTGAATATGATTTTGACACATCTACAGTTTGGCTAATAAAGAGATTGACTACATAGAGGTGATGGATGTACTCCTGTTCAACATAGGTGTCCACATTAGAGATCGCCTCTTTCGTATCATATTCCATAGACATTATTTTTTTGAGTTGCTTATGAGTGTTTTGTAAAACCATATCGTCATCATTTATTTCTTGCAACGTAGGAGTTAGAAGCCCAACAAGCTTTTCCTTACAATCATCATATTCTCATGGATTTCCAATGCCATTATGAAGTGCAGGACTGAATCAAAGTAGTCGTAATCTTCCATAAGCCTATTATGATATCCATTATGTGATTCTACCAGCTTGTTATATGTCAGCAATATTTGTCCTTTCATTACATTCTTATCTTTGAGCTCCTTTTTTTTCTCAATCATTCTAGGCTGCAATCGTTCATTCTCCACCAAAGCAATGCATGTCTGTTTGAATAATTTCCAATATTCATTAGCACACTTCATCATTTTTTTGAAACTTTCTTTTATCATTTCAGATACAATGTTATATTTGATGGTTTTCACTTCTTTCTCCAATTCTTTGCATTTGCCTTGGGATTTCAGATGGCGATTCTTCCAATAGGCTGCATCAGCCAATGCATGAATCACTCTCTTATCTTTTTCAAGCCATGGGGAGTACAAATCTGATGTGGAGGAGAAAGATGTTCTTTATCTCTAATTTTCTAGCTCCTTCTTCAGTTTGTCATTTTCCTTAATCAGTTTTTTGATCTGTGCTTTGGTAAATTTTGCCACGTTTATATTTAATTTTGTTGTCTCCATAGGGTTGGTATCCCCTACTTGTTGAGCCAAGAGATGTCCAAACACTTGGTTTGGATTACTAATTATAGCAAGTATTTTATCATGGGGATACAATGACCAAATAAGTAAGGTGGCTTCGTCTGGGTTGTACCCAGATCCTGAATACATTTTGTCACTTGCTTCTTCTGTTAAGTTCATTGTCTTATCCCCTCTTTTTCTTAAGCTATCAAATACAATTGAAGAGCTAATATCCCACCCTGGTAGGAGCAACACTCCATCTTCTTGAAGCAATTCCCTTCCTCTTTCAAGAGTGATGGACTCCATTTCATTATCTACCTCTGTTTTCAATTCCTCTAGAGCGGTTGCCTCCTGTTCAAGAGTGATATCTTGTATCTTTTGTCTCATTTTTCTTCCTTTAATATTCATAAACAAATTATTTAAATTAAGAAGATTTAACAAAATCACAATAAAAAATAAACTGTTGTCCAACCCTGACCCTCACATCATCAGATAATTCATTTGATGCCTCAAATCTTAAAATATTTTTCTCTTGAGGGGGCTCGTACTGTGCAATCAAAAGAGAACTTATTTTTTTGACCTACTCACCCTCTTCTTCACTTATATTAGTATCTACAAAAAAAATACCTCAGGAGTAGGCTGTGAAGGTATGTAATCCAAGGGCTCTATGTCTTCATCTTGTACTCCTGAATAGGTTGCATGAGGTGCATCAAAAAAAATTGTGGGAACATCCTTTACCAGTTCATTGACATGAGCGGTAAGTTGCTCAGTCCTTGTTAAAGGATATTGTATCTCACCAAATTCCTTTGAATAAGATGCGACATTTTTTTCTCTTCCATTCCTCTACAAGAATAATCTTGTTATAGGCAGCCATTATTTCCTTGGTGGAAGCCTCATAATGGTTTCTTATGACATCTTCGATTGAGAAAAAAATTTCATACCTTGATAGCCCCTATGATAATCTCGCCTTGTGAATAAGCCCTTCTACATCAAATTGTTTCCTTACATCACCTAGAGGTAGGTTGTACTGTGCTAATTTACCATCAATTTCTCCCTATCCTTCATTGGAAACCATTGTAAAGTCTCCAAAACATAAGGTGTTGGGCATAATTGATTGTTTGCTACGTCCTTTGAGGTGTTTGGAATTAGATTTTGCCAATTGCCTCACAATTTCTAAATAAGCAATTTGGTCAGGAACTACTCATGGCATCAAGTGTGGAGCCCCTTCGAACCAATAAACCCTTATCACTTTACAATCAGGGAAAGCATACTAGTCTCCCCAATTATTATTCACTTTATTTCTTTGGTTATTTTCCTTTAGTATTAGAAATATTTGTACTTCTGGGGATAGGTTATAATTGCACAGATATCCCAACAACTTCATCAATGGTTTTACAAAAAACATATTCAAAATAAAGGTAATGAGACCTACCAAATCGGTTGTCCCACAATGAAGTCCACATTTGTACAAGTTTCAAATCTCCATTTTCATCTGTATCTTTTATCCTTAATTCTTCACTCCAGACCCCTCTAACTTGTCCCTCGTACAAAAGAAAATGCATAAGCAAATAATAGTGTTCAAAATTAATTTTATCACTATTATGTTTAATATTTTCAAGCCCTCGATGTAGGGTGTTGGCCAAGTAGCTAGCATAATCAAATGGCCTTGCATCCTTGCTCTGTATTTCTACAACTAAGACCATTGGGGAAATTAACATGAGAGGCAAAATCTCTACTCCCAAAACCTGACCAACTGAATAATAGGTGTATCGAAAATACTCTTCGAACAAATCTTCATGGAAAGGAGGGTTTTCACTGCTAGAGAACCTCCTGAGTTTTCCTCCTTCATCCTTGGGCCTATGAAAAGGTAATTTCCATCTCTTATAGTTGGTATCCATGTGGTGATACTCTGTCAAGAGATATTTGACCTTGAATGATAAATTCAGTGAACACTCTAACTGAAATACACTAGAAATGAGATCCCTAGAAATAACAAGCATGTTACCCCTGCCATGTGACTGAATTAGTTATTTCCTTGGGGTCATATCTGATAGAAAGAGATTTAATTAGCTCTGCATTCACAAACACATTAGGCACCACAAGTCTTCCCAGGTTCAACCTCCACGGATTGCAGACTGGTTGAAACCTAAATTGTTTTTTGTAATGGTACATGAAGAGGTCGTACCCTCATTGCGGTGTCCAAATATCCCCTAAGCCCTTATGTTTGTCCCATATTCGATCCATGGAAGGATTCATTTGAGAAATCCTCTTGGGTCTTGGACCTGACCCAGGGCATTGATCTATTGGGTCTTCATTTAGGAGTCTCTGAGGTTTTTTAATGTCCATTTGATCCAAAGTCTTAGTCTTTTCTGTTTTCTATTTTTAAGCTTTGAGTTTGTTTGTACTCTCTTCCATTATTTAAATCTTAAGCTTTTAATGAAAATAGCTTCTTAGCTGGGTTTAAAGTACTTACGTGAGTCTTGCTAAGTCACCTCCACAGTCCATCGGTCTTTGCTGCATCATAACTCCAAGTTTTTGCCTTTCTTCTTCTGCCCTAAGAGAAATCTTCCAGGATTTTGTAACAACTATGGGATCAAATTGTGATATAATTCAATTCAATTGTGGTTCATAAATTCACCATCTGTGGACCATCTTTCAGTCTTGTCATCAAAGAAGAACATTTATTTCAAATATCTCGAAGTTGACGATGCCTCAGGATGTCACATTGGTCTTTCACCGATAGCCACTCTCTCCACCAATGGACACCTATCCTTCATTCTATTGGTGGGACACCAGATAATGTTTCCCTGATGCAACATAGTTCCCCCGATATACTTTATGCATTCGATAATTCATGCCCATGGTTATAATTCATGGTTACGTTTGTTGACAACTTGAATCTATCGGTATATCGGGAGAGCACCTTAGGATTCAACCTAATAGACTATTGTTACACTGATACTAGGTTGCGAGTTATTTTCATCAGGCCATCAGTGGGACTGTGGTGGGGGTTCCGCCAATGAAGCATTGTTAGGTAGATGGTATTGAATTTTTTTAGGAATGGGGGAAGGACTACGTCACTACAAAATTTCAATTTTTCTTATGGATGCAATGTAGGATATCATATGGATCTTGTCACACAAATTTCTACAATTTGCATTGTTCATAATTTATGAATCATAAAATGAAAGTGTTGTATATTTTTGTGATTATTGATATGTGGAAGATAAGTGGGGTGGACTCGGTGGAGGCTAGTTTCTTTGTAAAGAAAAAATAAATTTCATTTTAAGAGATCAAATTGAAATTTTAATATCACAATTTCATGGATGATGGAATACAATATAAAATATCATCAACTACAGTTTGACTTTGGCATATGATTCATGAAGTGCAATATAATATAAAATATCATGAAGTGCAATATAAAATAAAATATGCTGAAGTGCAATGATTCAAAATTTATTTGAATACAATATAAAAAATCATCAACAACAGTTTGGAATATGATTCATGCAGTGCTTGAGTGCAATATAAAATAAGATATCATGAAGTGCAATGATTCACAATTTCAATGTTCATTGAATACAATATAAAATATCATCAACTACAGTTATGAATTGGAACAATGGAAACTGATTCATGAAGTGCAGTAAAAATACCTAAAACCTACTAATTCTCTTCCATTTCCCAAACGGAGTCATGGTCCTCAAAACGATGCTCATCTTGAGATAAAGTGAAAGAGTCATCTTGATTCTGAATTTTCTCTTCACTTTCTTCGTCCTATGTCTCAAATTCAACATTCATTGTGTGATTTGTGTCAATTTCAATATCATTGTCATTTGTCCAAGGCTCACTACTAGTGCCACTACCACCAGTATCGACGCTTGTAATTGGAGAGTATATGTCGCACAATCCGGTCCCTCTTCTTTCACATGTGGACCTCTAGATTGCGAGTGCCCTTTCAAAAGGAATTTATTTGACATTATACGCAACTCCTTTCATCCTCAAGCAATTTTCCAAATTCTTGTCCAGTTTGTTTCTTAACTTTGATTTCAAAAACCCCACTGTACTGAAAAATATCTCATCCTCCACCGACCCCAATATCATTGCTTGACATAAATCAACAAGTTTGAAATATTCTGACATCGAACCATGCAATATTTCACTTTGACCTAAGCTTGTCCAAACCTTTTTTATTGATCCCGATTCAAAGGCCTTCTCCTTGCCCATGGATTTATACTGGTGCCTCATAGCTGTTGCAAAACTCCTACATTGATGTCTAAGATTATTTTCATTTAAAATTCCTTTTATTGTCTACTCACTGTATGTTACCTCTTTTGAAAATTGTTCAATCAAGATTTTTACTTGATCATGAGAATATTTTGGGTTATCTCCATTTACCCAAAATTGAGGATACACAATACCCATGGCTTCAAGTATTTCATGTCGAAGGAATCTTTCACAAATCTCTGAGGAAAGAGATTTTGCAATTTCCTTCAAATTATCACTAACAGATTTAACAATGTTGTTAAAATATTCCTCGTTAAAAGGTACTTCTCTATTAGAGCGCATGACTTTCTTACAATGGTACATTGGTATCTCATATCCACATACACAGATACATAAGTGCCCGCTTGCATTAAATTGTAAAAAATTATCAGGATTATGTAGATCAGTAATTTTCCACCACATCAAATAATTTGCGCCTTCTTGTGTTAGATCTAGATATAGATGATCAAGGGCCAAGCATGTAAGTTTATGTAGATTGGCATATTCATAAATATACATAGTTATGTATTGGGCTTTCTTCACAAGATTGCTCATCTTATCCAACATGGGGAGAAGACTAGATAAAGTCAAGAGTGTCTCTATATTGCTTAACCTATGTAAGAGGTCAAGAGATTTGTCTATTGTGTTGTGATGCTCGTACATCACTCCAATCAAGGATTGATATTCTGAAAGAACTTGTTGCATTGGTCCATGCAGGGAGATCCATCTGGTATCAACATCCTTGAGAAGCTTGTTTCTAGGTGTTATTCCCTCAACAAAATTTTTAAATTCAAGGAAATTTTTGGGACTTCGACAAAAGTATGCGTGGATCTCGTGAACTAGATTTTCAAATTTTGATACTATAGCAAACTTGCTTACAATTTTGAATGCTAAATTCATTATGTGGGCCATTCAGTGAATTACAAGAATGTATGGTGCACAATTAGTTTGTAACTTTGTGCAAACACTGCTCCTTTGACCTTGCATGAGTATAGCTCCATCAACTCCTACACACACCAAATTTTTGGCAATTGTCAACTCATCCATACCTGCAATTTCATTGAAAGAATTCTTGACTAGTTCAAATAGATTTTGTGATGTTGAACTGTCCTTCATTTTATGAACACAAAGAAGATGAGCTTGGCAAACATGTTGTTCTACAGTATACAAATGCATACAAACCCAAGAAGTATTGTCTACCGTAGTAACTTCATCTAAAGATAATGCAATGAAATTTGACTCTTTTACTTTCTCCTTTAAATCTTGCTTTTCCACTGCAGCAAGATAGTTCACCCATTCCCATCCAGCATTTACTGACCAATGTGAGAAGGGAAAGTGGGGAACACTCAAATAAGATAATAAATGAAAATTTTTTGGGTAGTCTGCCATAGGATGCCCCTTGGACAAAATATGAAAAACAACACTCATTTGAACAGTTTTTGACAGATTTGTTGCTGCCATGGCTTTTTCAAAATGAGCCTCAAGTGTACCTTCACATTTTTCAATCTTCAAAATTCTATGGTTATGCTCTCCATAATCTGTAGCATAATTAACATGAAGACATTCTTCCTTTGATTTCCATCGTACGATTGATTGTTCCTTTCCGTCTATGATTTGTTTTTTGTAAACCTTATCGATATAATTTTCTATAGTGTCAAGCTTTACCTGCATTGTCTTGTCTCTTCCACATTTCCAACTACAAATCTTACATTTGACCTCTATTTCCCTTTCAATATCGTTTTCATTTGATACCCCCACTGGTTCACGGAATGGGTACTTCGACAACCAACCAAGTTGAAAATTCCTTGTCATTTCCCACTCGCGCCCCAATTTCGATTTGCCTTTTATTTTCTTGCTACCAAAATCATCCTCAGCCAATTCAATTATCTCATTCTGGCTAACCAGGGTATCCCTTGGAACATCTTCTGCAATATTACCATCCTCATTTGATACATTTTGATTTAACTCAATGAAAATCTCACCTTGACCTTCCTGTGGCAGTGAGGTATTGTCAATGCCATCTTCAATAATATTTGGTGGAAGAGTTGATGTAGCTCCACCTTGGTTTGATGGATTAGAAGCTTTGCCAATTCCAAAGTAAGATTGTATGGTACCTCCACATTTTGGGAATTTTGATGGCCTCCCAATCTCTTCATTACCCTCAAGAGTCTTACCCTTGCTGCTCGACATATTGATATATCACTTTGAATAAAAGATGGAGAAAATGTCTTCTTGTTTAAGAAGGAAATACCGACTGAGAATATAGATCCCATTCCCTACTCAAAATCATGTTTAAGACTGAAGAAAGAATGGAAAACAGATAAAGAAATCTTATTATTATAACTAATAACTAATAATAGTATGAAGAAATGATCACTCACCTTTGAGTCCACGTTTTCAGCTTTCTCTAACTTTTGAATCGAGAAGTAGAACCTCAGAACCGAATAAAATGTGTAAGAATAAATAAAAATTTCAATTGTATTTATATCAATCCATATTTGGTGAATTCTGCAACATTTTTAAATGGTATGTTAAAAATTTGGTGAATCCCACGTGCTTATACAATGATACTTTGTAATTTTCAAGGCGAAATGTGTCCTCAAATGTAATTATTTTTAAATATTATTGGTGAAATAGGTCCTCATAAGCAACTATTTATAAATTTTAATTGGCGAAATGGGTCTTCACAAAAAACTATTTGTAAATTTTAATTAGCGAAATGGGTCCTCATATAATGTTGTTTTAATAGTATTCATGAATATGTTGGTGTTTTATGACATGTTCCCTAGGATTCCAAGCGAAAATATTAATTGGCCCATTGGAAATGCGTAGTCTATTATGGCGAATTTATTGCCTAAATATGCATTGTAAAAAAACCGCTGGCGAATGGACATGCATTGAACCGACAGTTCATAAAATCCGAGTGATTTGGACACCTTGATGGGTATGGTAAATTCACCAATTTTGACTTGCTTGATTCCTAGAAATCGCCAATTGGCGAATATTCGCCACTAAAGTTTTCCCTGCAGAGATGACAAAACATTGTTGAAAGTAGTCACTTTTAGTACATACCATAACAAAAAGAAGAGGATATAATGAGTCATTGTTCTGAGATCTATCTTACATTCATTTGAAGTTTACCTACTGAGAATGGAATATTCTTGTGTTTCCTATCAGCTTACTTTCATAAATGAGGGTTTCAAATTACCTCTGAATTCACTACAGAGGGCCTCGTTGACTTCAAATTTTTTGTAGAAAACTCTGAATTCCTTGCCCGCCTTTTCAAAATTCGCTAGGTCCTATCCAAAAAATATTTATTGACCATGCAAGTGCTTCAATACTTGTCCATTAGAATTAAAAAATTCAACAAAAATCCAATTTCATTCCCATGCCAACAATTATACATTTTACAAGTTGTTTGACTTATAAATATAGAAAAGTTATGTAAACCACTAGATAAATATCATTTAAAGGTTTGTCATCTCTGACTTATAATATGTTTTTGAGTTCAACTAATACAACTATTTTTTTGGTTTGTTTTCATGGTTGTTACTCATGTAACTTGTACTTTCATATCCCTTTGAGTTGCTTTCTGTATTTATTTCTTCTACATTGGCTATGTTATGAAAGTAAAACTTGAAAGTGCACCTGCTGATAAGATTTGAGTCTTTAGTTTACTTTTTTTTGTGATATTTAAATTTTGAGTCTTAATATATAAGTCCAGATACTTATCTAGATCGATTTGGATCTTGCAAATTCCACTCTTGAAAGCTCCTAAGTGGTTGAAGAGACCAGTTGGTGTCAGTTTTGGATTTGGAGGAAAGCTCGCTTCATTTCAGCCTGGTACAACGTCATAGAGTGTTGTTGGATCTTCTGAGGTAGAGTACAATTTATTCTTTGCTACATGTCATTGAGATGATATATGGTCTTATTTTTCTACTATTTTCATAAGTATATATACACAATCTCATTATCAAGGACAGTTTGGTGCTTCGTTCAACAAAAGTTTGAAGCTGCAATAGCAGATGGTGAGAAATCATCATTGAGCTTTGTGCGACAAGAAGTCTCAAGATTCTCAGTTACTTATTTGTGGATACTTTTTGAATGGGATTAATAACAATTTACATTCATTTGTATTGTTTCAATTGAAATTTTTTGGTTTCTGCATTGATTTAGTTTTGAAGAAGAGAGGGAGACATGGAATTTCCAAAGAGTCATGTTTGAAGATGAAGGAAATGCTAGAACAAAGCTACTTGAGCACCTTGTATTTCAAGTGCAGTCAATAGATAATCAAGACTTACAAAAATCTCAATCTCTCAACATTGATGATATTAGCAGTGAAATAATCAGCAATGCCACTTTTGGTGATACAACACAATTAGATCCATCAAATAAGTCAAAAGGTGGAAAAGATGTTACATCCCCCAATGAATTGGGATCCTGTATGCAAATACATGATGTCTATCTTTTTGTTTTTCCCTTTTCAAGTGCACTCTTGAAAGCTCCTAAGTGGTTTAAGAGACCAACTGGTGTCAGTTTTAGATTTGGAGGAAAGCTTGCTACATTTCGGCCCAATACAACATCATAGAGTGTTGTTGGCTCTTCTGAGGTAGAGTACAATTTATTCTTTGGTACATGTCATTAAGATGATATATGGTCTTATTTTTCTACTATTTTTATAGGTATATATACACAATCTCATTACCAAGGACAGTCTGGTGCTTCATTCAACAAAGTTTGAAGCTACAATAGCAAATGGTGAAAAATCATCATTGTGAGCTTTGTGCGATAAGAATTCTTAGGATTCTCAGCTAGTTATTTGTGGATACTATTTGAATGGGATTAATAACAATTTACATTCATTTGTATTGTTTCACTTGCAATTTTTTTGTTTTTACATTGATTTAGTTTGGAAGAAGAGAGGGAGACATGGAATTTCCTAAGATTCATGTTTGAAGATGAAGGCAATGCTAGGACAAAGCTACTTGAGCACCTTGGATTTCAAGTGCAGTCAACAAAGAATCAAGACTTATAGGAAGCTCAATCTGCCAACATTGATGATATTAGCAGTGAAATAATCAACAATGTCACTCTTGATGATACAACACAATTAGATCCATTAGTTCAATCAAAAGGTGGACAAGATGTTACATCCCCCAAAGATAATGATGAGGAGTTTTTTGATAATTTGTACAGTCCAAAAGAAGATTCCTCACTTCCTCTCACTAAAAATGATTTTTTTGTTGGGAAGGATACCCTCGGCAATGGAGAAGAGGTGCAACATGAAGCTACTAAAGATTCAACTAAATACTAAGAATGTGATGAAGCCATTAAAATTTTTGTAGTTGTTGGTGATTATAAGGGAGCAGTCATGCAATACCTTCCAAAAAACAAGATGGCATATGCACTTCTCATTGCTCATGTCGGGGGGTGGGTTCTTTACGGGAGAAAACTCGTGATGAATATTTAAGAAAAACAAATTGTTCCTATCTTAATGTTATGCTTCTATACTAATTGCATGGTATTTTCAACGTCTTAAAGTCATTTAGTGTTTAATGTTTTACCCTCCTTGTATTCAACTATCTAGATTTTAGAAGGCTAACTGGCTTTGTTTATTTAAAATATATTTGTTTCTATGGAATATTTTCTCACTTAACACTATTAGTGTAGGTGGTTTTTGCTGTGGCGGTGAACAACAGGCCTTTGAAATCCTAGAAAGAAACTCTTGCTTTACTTTGTACACTAATTTTTTTTCCCACAAAAATCAATTAAATAGAAAATTCTGTAAATTGGATAATGCAATTTTGATTTGGAGCAAAATGTACTTAACAATAAGTTTTTTTTATAACTCATTTCTAATTTATGTGAGTTGTAGTTTGAAGTTTTTGATATAATGAGAAAGCGTACAAATTTATGCATTGTATCATATAGATGTGTACAATATTTTCAAACATTTATCATACTTGTATCATAGATACAAGACTTGGACGTAAAACAATCTTGGTAGGATGATTTTTGACTTAAGACTTGGAAGACTCAACACATACTTGGTAGGATGAATTTTTGACTTGGACGTTGAAGGTAGGTTTTCAAATCAAATAAACCCTACCCCATAGAGTGATGTGTGCTTTCCATTATATTTTCATTGAATTCTCTTGGAAAATAAATAAAATTAGCTATGATGGTTTTTTGTTCACTGTTGCCAATTGATTCTAAGTTTTCTTTAAGAGGCTTGGGGTTATAAGATCAAAGGGGTCTCTAGTATTCATAGAGAAAGAATGTCAGTCCTTGAAGAGATTTTAACAAAGATGTTATAATCACAAATCACAAGGTTCAAAGCAATAAGATCATAATGTAAAAAAAAAGAGAAAAACTATGTTTTTATCAGAACAATGATTTTAAGGATTGACTATGAAAAACAATCATCATAAGATAGCAGTGAATACAAACAATGATAGTGCCAATGACTTATCAATACAATGAATAAAGAGTTCCAATTTTCAATGCATGATAATAGTAGTCCAAGGAATGCAAGGGATAGGAATGGAAGACAATATATAGAGGGAAAATAGTTGCAAATGATCACTGTTATATCAAATTATATGAGTGTCAGAGGATCATAGAAAAATGAAGAAGATAATAGCAGTTGTTATGAATTCCATGTGACCCGATATCATGCACAAAGAAGATGTAAAAGACCATGGAATAGAGTGAAAAAGGGATCAAAGTCAATGAGATTCAATCAATGTCAAAGAGCATTATCATTATATCAGTGAAAGCACAAGATTGTAACAACAATAAAGCAATGGAAAGCAAGAACAGTATATGCAACATCAGGATCTTTGTCATAAAGGATGAATATCAGCATGAGGTTTGCATGATACGAAGTAGGCTTATCACCCACATCCCCTTAATGAAAGTCATGAAAATAAGTGACATAATGGCCATAACATGCAAAATGACAGAATCATAAAGGGGCAATTTGTAGTGCAAAGAAAAGAGTATAGAGAATTGAAAACCAAGAACCAAACAACAAGAAAAGGGAAATCACAAAAGAACATTGTCATACATGATAGTCATGCCATAAGAAAGATCAAGGGAAGTGAAATCTAGAAATGAGGTTAGTGGTCCCTTTTCAGTTGATGGTGAAGCTCCTTTAACATACCTAGATGGAGGTAACATTTTCAAGAAAAGCTTGTAAGCACAATGAAGAAGTATGTCACAAAAATTATGAATTTGAAGAGGCTTTATATAATTGATTCCTACTTTTCTCATTAACTTTTCTAGAGCTTTACCCTAATGCACAAAATTGACAATCATGTGAAGAGTTGACATATAGTGCAAATAAGTTTATATGAATGATGTAGCAGAGTTTAATTGCAACCTAAAGAGTAGAAAGTACTAACATTAAGGTTCTATAGCTAATAGTTCATTCAAAATGTATAAAACCTTATGTTAGGACCTATGATACACTCATCAATGCTTGATGTGTAAAGGATAGATAAGAGAAACATACAGATGATTGAAGTATAAGATTGAATATATAATATCCAAGATAAGGTCCTTAGCATGGATATAGCCTCATTTTATAGGACAACCCGAATAAAGAAGATCAATCCATTAAAGGGAAACATTGTGGCCTTGTTTCTAGAGGACAATAATAAAGAGAGTGAAAAAACTCAAAATGATATACCATGTCTTGATGCTTATGTAATTTCCCAACCCCTCAAATGGACAACTTATCTCATTTTCCTTAGATCTTGTATTTTCCAATTCATTTAATTCAAATACTAACATCTATGCATCATCAAGAAGTATAATAGTGAAGGTGTGATTTCCCCAAGGATAGTCTACAAGGTCAAAGAAAGGTTCCAGGTCATGAATAGTTAAATACTCTTTTTGGGGCAGTTGACAATGGATAGAGAGATAAAGGTTTTAAGGATATCCTAGGCATGCAATGATAGCTATAAGCTCATTTGAATGGAACAAGGTTGTATGTGATAGTTTATTGACTTACCAATGATTATTTTAGTGGGGATGTTGATTGATATAAAGAGAATTAGGAAATTGATCATGTAAAGGGTCAAATTCTCTTGCATGATTTAGTCATTGGGTCATTGTTTACATCTAATGTGCATTATGGGGAAATTGTTGGATCTATTTTTAGGATGGCAAGGCAGCCTTGCATAATATTGTTGAATACAAACACATCAACTATCCTACTACTTTAAAATTTCAAAAATCTCTGAAGTTGATGAATACAGGTGGAGAATTCTCAAGCAATAAAGGCAATTCAGTTTCTTGAAAGATAATATGGATTTAAAAGGAGAGAACATCATGTGTATGCTACAGGTAATGATCACAAGGTAATCAATGAGGACCCAAAGAGTAGTTCATAGTGGAAAATAATAGAACTTGAAAAAGAAAAATTCTCATAGACTTAACAAAAGGATAATGTTATCATTATCTCTTTGATGTTGCCTTCAAGTTATATTATGTATGATGGTACCTATCCACTCCAAAACATGTTTCAATGTATAACAAATATAGTCAGTAATACTTGGGCGACTCAAGAAAATTTGTGTGATACTCATGAAAGAAGGGAAACCTTCAACATATTAGATATATGCATCTACTACTGGTGACATGAATTTATTATCCGTAAACACAGTTTCCCCTCAAAATCTGAATCTTTCTCTGCATAGCTCATGCTATCTCCAGTTTATTTTGCTGAAATAAGTGAAAACTCCTTGCATTCATGAAAGCTGCACAAGTTTCCCTCCTTTCTTCCAAAAATAATTTTTTTAACTTATCTCTTGCTCATTTTCATGTGGATTTTGATGAAAAGGCCATTTAAAAGGATAAAAATACCTTTTATAATGGTTTTCTATAAGAATATCACCCATTTTTAATTTTGGAAAGAAACTAAAGACTTAAAAACCCTATACAACATAAAATGGAATCAATGAAATAAAATTTAATGTAAACCCATTCCCTATACAAACCTAGGGGTTTAAGATCAAATGATTTCAATTTGCTAAATAATGAAAGCCTTTGCAAAAAGAATACTTTATGACACGTTAAGATAATAATCAGGATTTGCAAAATAACAAATTAGGTGAGACTTGATTTGGATTACAGTAGCAATTAGGATAAATGAAATTGGAATGAATTCCCTCCTCTTTACATGAGTTTTAATTTGGACAAAAGAAAGATTATCCACACACACTTGATTTCATAGATTATAAAATAATTCTATTTTTAAAAAATAATTAAAAATATAAAGCCTGAAAGAGAAAATTTTTGCATACCAAAAGCGATCATAATTGTTATTTATATTTCACATTATTTAGATGGTCGAGTATATCAACAAGCGAAGATAGAAGTGAATCAATTTCTTCATTTTTATTGCAATTGGATTGTTTAAATCATATTTATTTTATTAGTGAAATTGACCACAATCGCTCTTTGATACATTTGAAATGCTAACACAACAAGAAAATCAAACTAGCTTCAAATCATAGTTAAAAACATTAACGATTCATTAACATAATGAGTAATAAGAGTTAAAGAATGTAAATGTTTATAATTTTTTTTATAAAATATGTGAAGGCCTTAAGATTGCACCGAGAGGCAATGCCTTCCATGCAATAGGTATTTTTGGTGCACCAAGAAACATAGGCGGCCAAATGGCCCACTTAGGTAGGGGTCCCATGCATGAGGAGGGCTTAATTAGCTCTATGGATTATGATCAAATTCGAAAGAAAAAAGAATAGAGGAGTAATAGTCTTTTATTTAGTCATTAATTTAGCCATATATGTAGTCATTTATTTAGTCATTTTTATTTGTCTGATATTAGTCATTTATTTAGTCAATTTTATTTGTCTGATATTAGTCATTTATTTAGTCATTTAGTTGTGATTTTACCCAATTAGCAAATTAATCACTTATAAATGACCAAATTAGTCATTTATTTTCAAAACACTACTAGTGTTAGTCATGTGACTAAAATTTTTAGTCATGTAATTAAAAGTTTTAGTCACGAAGTCATTTATTTGCCAAATTCTACTAGTGCATGGATGAAATTATAGCTTTGTCTAGCCCTAGGTGGTTGCTAGTAAAGGACATTTGCCACGAGCTCTAGGATTTTATTATCCAACTACTCTTGTTGCTAGGCAATGTGTTAAGAGTGGACAACCCAAAAGTGACCCTAACGGATATGAATGTGAGGGTCCTAATTGCTCTCGCACCCAGTCAAGAATTACCTGACATTCTAGATATCTAGATGGATTATGGGATTCACTCTTGTAAGGTGGAGATCCTAGGGGGTCTCATAGCTTGCTATCTCTGCAGGTGTAAAGGTCATCTGAGAAAAGATTGACCCATTATACAAAAAAATAATAATAGGGGAAACCTTAACCCCATAAAAGCAGACAGTGTAGCAACCATTGATTGTTCCAAAGAGGCCAATATGGAAGGAGGCCCATCCCCTCCCCAGTGGTCCCCCTCAAGTACCTCCATTGATGTGTATGATTGTCTTGGCATGGGATCTTCTAAACAACCCCCCACTATGGAGTTGGTCAACTTTGAAACCCCAACCCTGACCCTTTCTAAACCATTGTCTCTAGACAATTCCTTCAACCCCCTACAATAGGAGGGCCAAGGAATGAATCTTGCTTCTGAGAAAAACTCTGATCCTCCAAATCACTCTCTTGAATCTTGTAAAGAGGAGAACATTAATGTTGTAAATGGGGAAACTAAGCTAAATTCTCAACAATTGGCAATGCAAAAACTAAGGAAAACCATGGGAAATGATAAAAATGTAGTCTTTGAAAATCTAGAAGCAAAAACCCTCCTATATAAGGATTTTAGACTATCAATGCCTCAATTGATAGAAACTCCTTCTTGTAGGTCAATTGAAGGTGTTGCAAGCCATGATGATGAGGTGGGAAGCTTTGAAAGAAATGGCCTCCAACCTAAATTTGGATGCCCTCCAAGCACTGTGACCCATTTGGCCTTGAGCCCTAGGCAGAAAGTGAACTCTAAAGCCAACCTATCTATGGTGAGGGAGGTCCAAATATCTAGCAGTACCCCTAGGGCACCCAACTGTTAGGGGTTAATGTAGGAGAGGACTCCCCATTGGAAAAGGGGGAAGATGCTACTGTGGTGGGAAAGGAAAGGAAGAACTTAGACCATGTCATAGAGAGTGTCAACCAAATACAAGAAATATTGAACACTCTGATAAAAAGTAATGAAGCTACTATGGATTGCTCGGGGAATATAAGGGATGTCCAAGTGGGAAAAAAAGAACTTCACACTAAAAAACCCCCATATCTATTGTTGAAAAAAATTGTGAAGCTGCAGTAGCTGCTGGGGGAACTGTTGTGGATCCTAATGAAAGTCAAGGGATTACCCTGACCATTCCCCCCAGTCCAAAGAGGAGGGTTATGAAAAAGGGTTTATTCATCAAGATTAATGTAGATAGAATTATTTTTCTCAAGAACAAAAGAAAAAAGATTAGTATAGTGCTTCCCACTCTGAGCACTAAGAGGTCGAAAAATGAGGGAACCTCTCCTAAATAATTTGAAATGTTTAGGAAGAATAAAGAGACCAAAACCAACCCTACTCCTATTGAACATTAATTGCACCTCCTGAAATGTGAGGGGTTTGGAATCCCCAGACATAAAGTACCTGATACAAAGGTTTCTTAATATGGAAAAAGATAAGGAATTTGTGCTCCTATAGGAAATAAAAGCTACAAGATTCACGCTTAAAACCAATCTAAGGTTTGTTTGGAACAATTCCCTAGCCCTGGTTTCCAGCCATGAAAGAGGAAAGGGGGGAACTGCTATTCTAATGGCTAAGGCCTCTAACAAGAGGTGGGATATCCCCATGCATCAAGATAGTATGAGCAACATTTGATAAAGAAGGTGCCATTTTTGGCATATACTTGGTATATGCCCCAAATGACTACAAAGAACATATTGAACTGTGGAAATGGATTGCAACCCTCCCTGAAATCCCTTATATTTTTGGGGGAACTTCAACATGGTGGAAAATGGGGAAGAAAAGAGAGGAGGTCTAGACATGGACTAGAAAGGAAATGAGAAACATTTTTGGTTGAAACTCAAATGAAGGATTAACCTAATTGACCCCCTAGAAAAGAAAAAGGACCAATGCAAGTTAGTTTAGTTTACTTGGTGCAATGCCCAAAAAAGTAGGAGGAGAATTTATTGCAGGCTTGACAAGATCTATTCAAACAAGGATTGGTTCACTTTCACCCCATTGGAGGGGGTCAGAGTGTAATGGTTTAACCCTTCACACTCTCAGACCACCATCCTATAAAATCCACCTTAATCTTAAAATCAGCTAGGAAAAAAGTAATGAAAAGAATCATAATTTCATTCTTAATGTGAACCTGCTGAAGGATGAAAGTTGTAAAGCAACCATTTGCACTCTTAGGGGGATCATCAACAACCCACTAGGGGGAAAGGAGCAATTGAAAGGTGGGAGGCCAAAGTAAAGGGCTAGAGAGTATTATGCTAAATAGTGGGTAAACATATGACAATGGAAAGGAGGAGAGAGGAGAATGCCCTCCAAGAAGAATTGCTGAGAATTGAGATAAAATTGTAAAACTATAACATGCCAACCCTTCACTGAAGTAAAAATTTCCAAAGTTTTCACTAAGCGAGTAAATATACTATGAAACAAGCCATTGCAATAAAAAAAATCTTTTCTTTATTGAGAACATATGAACAAGATTCCATAAAAAATTATAATAAAGATTCCATTTCATTACAATAATTCACAAGTTTCAACAATACAAGAATGCATATATTTACATACATAGCTCAAATGAGATTTAGAACAAATAGCTTAAAGACAATCCAAAATCCTTCCTTTCAAATCTTGGTTCTTATGTCATTTGTTGTGGAGGAGAAGCATCACTCAAGCACTTTTCCACAAACCACAGACTCATATTTCATCCCCCACACATCTATCATTCGATAGATGGTCCTTCCCTTCAATGAAGATATTCATAGAGTAACTAAATAACAATAACCAACTAGCATAGTGTTGTGTCCTACATAACTAGAACTTTGTAAACCCACAATCTCAGACTAGAATGTAATACTGGATCATAGTGAACTGATAATGGACCCAGAGGTAGCCATACTACTTTGGCCAAAGTGTTCTCAAATGATAATCCAAAGGAAGCTCATCTATCACATACACTAATTAGGGCTGATTTTACTTAAGGCCATCTTAAACTAAACATAGGTATTTCCTTCAATGGATAATCTATCACCCTAGAGATAACATGCCACTATTTCTACAAACTTGAAATAAATCTACTTTAACAAAGTGAATACACAAGCTCCCTCCCTTACTAGATATACAATCCTAGGAGTAAACACAATCTATTCTAGTTAAATCATTAACCTAGCTAAGAGTAACTCATGTGCTACTCATTTTAATCATATCTAGTATATAATACCTATGATAAACACCAACCTCATATTATGGAGTACATATAAGCACATCATAAAAACACCATAATAGCTTCTATTTCCTTTTCAAATCCATTCTAGTTTCCCTAAATACAAGTACTCATAAAGACAATTCAAAAGCATTAATGGAGAAGAATCTTTCAAAAATAAAATAAAAAAGAAGAGATTTCCTCATGCCTGTTTTTACTTATCCAACTAATTGAAAGTAATGTAGCTTCCCCAAACAACAACTAGATTGGTTGTAACTTCTCAAGAGATGTCACAATAGACCTCTAATACTCAAGTTGGTATTATACTTCTCTCAAGTACTATCCTCTCACATATAAAACAAAAATATCTCTCTTAAATAAAACTAAGTAAACTGATAATAATGCAGAGTAAAAATACTTGCAAGAATGCATCCTCATCAAATTAGTTTTCCCTGCTATTTATACAACAACAATGAGCCCTCACATCCTAAAGATTAGGCATGGATATTAACAACAATTCCCATGCACAACCTGCTCACTCAACTTAGCAAAAAGGTGGCAAAAGCATAAGATCTTACTCAACAAATCATAGCTACAGATTGACATTGTTGATTGACAACAATATGAGACATTCAAATCACCACATGATTGATATGGTGCAATTCAAATTACTCAAAAAATGTACATCTACAACAAACAAGTTTCTAAAGCTGGTGCCTAGTAAATACTCTCTATCCAATAGTTGGCACAGTTAACTGCATATTTGAATCGGTCAATATTAAATATGTGACACTCAAGTGTGAGTCGACTTAGTCTTCACATGAGTTGATTCCTTTCATTTCTCATCTTGACCAAGTTTTTCGTCTAGTTGTTCTAGCTCATTATTGTTGTTTGATATTTACCAATGACAAGGTGTAAATAGAGTTTACTAAGTCAAAGTTATTCCCAGCTACAACATCGACTAAGTCAAACTCTTCTAGCACTGAAACTCTACTCATTACCTCATTCATTCACTTGTATTTGAATCTTCTTTCCATAGTAGTCGCTAGACCCATGATTGACACAAGTTTGTTGGCTTGATTAATTGCATTATGCATTCAATGTGCAATTCCTTTCATTATTTAGAAGCGCTATATGCATGTTACATAGTTTGCTACTCTTGGTGGATTTTGTTGTTTCCGAAGGAAACGCTTAGTTCTTATACAAGTCTTATCCTTTGCATATATAGGTGCTTTAATTCTTGCACAATGGATATGGCATATAGTCTTTGGCTTTTGATAATCCATACAACTATTTATTGACGCACCATATAGGTGTCTAAACCTATTTTATTTCCCTAAAACCTCCATAGATATATTAGGCTATAATTAGCCTTCAATAATTTGCAAGGCATACATTTATAAATATATATTTATATTACATATCACACACACATACATATACACACCTCTATATAAGCATTAATGCTTACATATATATATATATGTATACATATATGCACTCCCATATAAATCTATTCCACAACCATCCAATAATAAAGTAATCCATTTGGTACCTCGAATGTGTATATCCTTGTTTACCATTATCCTCCAAATAATCCACATGCACTCATACATAAAAATAAACACATATACATATACATACATATTTAATATGTACACACACACACACACATATATCAGGTTGCTCTTTCTTATCATCATAGGGTTATAAATATATACATTTATAAATGTAGTTATACATATATATGCATACCGATAAATAAAATTAACATTATCCCTCATATATATGTATACTAATATATATATTTATATCCCAAGTCAATCAAGTATGTATAAATTCATATACAAATGAATAAAAAGGAGTAAACATTCATGCACAATAATAATATTATATATATATATATGTTCATACACACAGTCCTCAATTAAGCTTTTACGCTTATGTGTGTATTTGCACATATATACAAACATATATATATATATTATATAGCAACATGTTAGTCAAATGATCCATTCAATATCTAAATGATTATGACCTCATGACTATATTCACACAAACATCATAAGAAAAATTTATATACATATATGAATATCTCTACATATGTCATCATACTCGTATAGACATCCCATTATACCCATCGTACACATATGCTGACATATGCATATATCCTAAATACTCATTCAACCATACAATCAAGCACAATAAGATACAGAAGGACTCCTAAGTTTGAAAGAGATAAACATCACCCAAGCATGCATTCAATATTAATCAAGACTCTTACTATTGCAGACACATCAAACCTCAATGTTAGAAATTTATAAGTATTCAACAAATCATTCAAGATTTGGTTTAAACACTTTTGCCTATCTGGCTACAATAATATATAGTAGATTCGATCAATTTAATGTCTCATAGTATGATCATGGTTCACACAACCCTATCATTATTTTCTCATTCGCAATTGAGAAAATCTTCATAGGAATACTAAGAAACTACTTCACATAATATATTATTTAGGATCAAAGTCCCATAAACCAAATTTTCCAACCAAATTTGGTTACCTTGATGAGTTTATCCACCAAAACATAATGCCAGTTCCACTGACACAGATAGGTTGTTATGTCTTGTGTTCTACCACTCTCCCTCTAGAATCTCAAGAGAGTAATTGTGTCTTATCGATGATGACATCTGGTCTTCATTTCCTGGCAGACTAGACATTATCTTGCCACATTCTGTGCAACCTCTTACTCTATCCTTTCCTAGATTATCGTGGTTCTTCATCTAAAAAACAACTTTTTCATTCCAATGTCCTAACTCTAACACCAATTTCCTTGTTTCATTCCCTAATATTATATTTTTTTGGGTACATAGGTTCTTTTATATCCAATAATAGTCTATTATTTGACTAAGTGTAGACCTATTTTATGATATCACACCGCCTTTACTTCCCAAGTATTAATGGTTAGGAGTTTTGTGAAGATAAATCTCCTTTATCTTAGGACATCCACACCTTGGATTTCTTCCGTCCTTACTCATTTCCAAAATTGTAATCTGATTTTCAGCTCAACATTTTTTTCCAATGAGAATTGGTACTAATTTTGAGTATTAATCCTCGTTCAATCATGTTGGTCCCTAGAAGATATCAAATTTAATTGCATCCCTAATTACCAAGCACAAACGTTTCTCGTTAGCTACATTGATTTACTTAATCACATAGGTTAGTCCTAACCTCAACATACCGTAATTCTAGGATAGAGTCATCAATCAATGACTAGTCCGATGTTATAGGTTACTCTAATCCAATATGTTCTATTCAAGATCAAATGTACAACCCATCCAAGTAAGTTATTTCCAACCTATAGGTGTCAATGAGTAATCCATTACATATCTCAACCCAATAGGTAAAACTTAACCTAAGGTTTCTCTCTTTAATAAAATGAACTTCTCTTCCCAAATAGGCTATTCTAATCCTAGGTTTTCAATAAAGAGTAAGGCATGATCAAGTGATCAATCAAGTAAAGATAATTGATGTGGTTGCATAGTTTCACATTCTGCCTTGTCTTTCATACCATCTCTATGGTTTCATAGCTAAAACTTATCATCCCCAAGTCTCTTAACACAACAAGCTATAGTGTCAAGTCACTTCACGACATGGATATATTTCATAATATGTAGTGTTACTACCTATGTATAGAAATAAAATCGTTATCTAAATCCCCCATATAAGGTATATATGAGTGTAGAGACACTTTCTTCCAATCACAAGTAATATAGATCTCTCCTTACCTATTCTTGGAAATGGTCTTCCCTTTCATGATCAAGAGATTTGCCTATCCTTTCCTAAGGCATCAATAATAATATCAATTGATCTTACTAATCAATATATATAAGGTATGGAGTAATTATAGGCCACAATCCTTGACCTTTCCACTATTTTTCTCAAAAAATTCCAATACCTTTTTCCTTGTGGTCATAAAATGTATGACTTAATTGACATCATGACTTTCAAAGAAGTCATTAGTTCTTCCAAATTGAAAATATATTCATGATTTTCGTTGGTTGGGCTACTTAATTTGATTCAATCCACTCTCTTCCTTTCCCCCTTAGTGTTTCCACATCATTCGATCTACTCAAAATTGAACTCCTAGCAAACACTTGCTTCCTTGAAATAATTTTTCATTCCTTGTCATTGGCTTTCTATTGCCTTTTTCTTGCCTCAATGGCATACTTTGAATACACTTTTCCCAAATTTAGATTCATCATTGATTTCTAATCCCATAGATTCAAAAATTGGATCATCATAATAGGAGATCTAATGGCTAATCAACAACTTTACAAGTTAAGAGGCATTATAATATTCCAATTCTCTTTCCAATATCATTTTTGTGGAGAAATGTCCATACCCACAAAGCCTCTTTGGTTGATGTACCTTTCAACTTAGAGTGTTGTTTCCTTACAAATTCTATTGATTTGACACTTAGTGTCATACTATACTCCATTTCCTTTTGGAACTTCTAAACATATGGTTTTTCTTGACATGTTGGTGAGTTCAAATTTATACTTCAACCAATCTATGTACTATCCAAACCTTTGATCAAATCAACTTGATTTATCTTGATAGGTTTCTTTCCTATAATCACCTTTCCAAGTGACTATGTCCTACTCCCTGGTTTCTAATTCTTTCATAACCTTTAGAGATACCAAATTTTTTTGGTCTCTTTTTCTCATCTTAATCAAAAATCCAAATTGATCTCATCAATATTGGTTGGTGGAATGATGTCCACTTTATTAATTACTCTTTTATGACCACTTTGGTCTCTTCCCTTAATCCAAGGTACTTTCTCCTTTCTTACAAGTTCCCATCCTTGCACAAGAATTAGATTTGTGTCAAGAATTCTCCAACCTTGTGGATACCTCCTTCATTGAATATTACTTCATTTGAAGTTTCCAACTTGTGCCAATAATGCATTCTAGTAGATTCGTAGTATTCTTACTAATTTCGATAATTCTTGACTCTTTGCAACTATAGGTAGCAACTAATAAGAGAATTATCTCATATCTTCCCATCCCCTTAGATTCAATTAACTATTATTAAGGATAAGGTATATATTGGTTATTCTTCCTAACCTTCCTACATAACCCGATTGCATAATCTTCTACAATCCAAGTTAATTGTTATCGCTTGGATTTTGCACCCTATTGAATGTGAAATTCAACAATCCAGTGTAACATGGGAAGACCTCTCCAAGTGTGGGCTTTGAAAGCAGAGGTCAACCTTCGAAGAAGGCCGACTTCCTATCGGTTATCACCTAACTACTGATTCTTGAGGGGAAAAGGGAAAAATACTACTAAAAATGAAATGCTCAAATGAAAACTACTGGGTGATACACCAAACTATAAGGATTATGAAACTCATACTTGCATAACACTGATTTTGCAATGATAGAAAATGAATTTTGCACTACCTACTACTATATGTTCTCTACATAAATACTTCACAAAAAGGACCTAAAGCTCAAACCTCAAGGAGGAGGGTAACCTTATAGCTAGAAATCATTTTGCATTGTAACCTACATTAACTTAACTATGCATAAAGGCATCAAATAACATGAGACAAGATAAAGAGGAGATGAAAAATATCTCACTGATAATCTGATCAATCATATAAGATACACAAGCATGCATTGAATAAGAAGGCAACTTTTATTTTATATCAAAAGCATCAAAGGCTTTCACTGTATTTCATAATCCAAAAGATTGAGTTACAAAATTATGTCAAATTGTCACATAGGACTGTCAAAATTCACTAAGGCTAAATCTACATAATCAAGAACTAACTCTCAAAAAGAGTAGCCCAAAGAGACTAAGTACAAAAAATCCACAAAACAAGGAAACCCCAACCTCGTTGGGTTAGATAAAACCGAAAGCCTAGCAATCTAGCCCCTAGATCATCTCCAAAAGAGCTCCAAATGGGAGAAAAATTCAAATTCAAATTTGTCAAACCATAAAATCCACTCACAAGTGCCCCAAACTGAGTCAAAAAAGGCCTAAATCTGCTCATAATGTCTCCAAAGAACTCCTAGATGCTCTCCACATGATAGCAAACTAAAACCACATCCCAATATTCCCTACATGGTCATAAATGTAAAAAAAAACTCCTCCCTTTCACTTGGTGTTGAGAACATGTGCTTCTATTTGTCCTAAATCAAGACCTATCCTCCCAACGTCTTGGCATGAAAGATAACTCCTTCTTAATGACTTAGTCATATGGCATATAATCCTTTTTGCATTTAATTAATAATAACGTTAAAAAAATGATTTATAAAGAATCATTTTATTTTAAGTTATTTACAATAAAAAAGTAAAATGCAAAAAGTCCTATATATCTTAATGACTTCGGCCAAAACAATAAATCTAAAGGCACATTAAAACGCCTAAGTTACAACTCATGGGAATAAGACCTAAGGTCCACAGTGCATTAGTTGGCAACATATTTTTAAAAATAAATGGAAAAAATGCCAAACTCTATCGACCACCACTAAATATAGGGTTTCAACCCTAAAGAAAAACAAAGGGAAAAGCTTTGTCATTTGTATCATTTTGAAAGAAATTTCTTGAGGAAGCTACAACCGTGCCACCACGAGGGTTTCTGGAACTCTGCTCAGGAGATTTTCTCTATGGATTCAAGGCCATACAGAGGCATTTCACTGCATTTTTATTCAAAATAAAAAGGTAAGAAATTGGGGCGTTTTGATTTTTCTGTCTCATTTCCTGAAGAAAATAGCTCGTATAGTGGGTCTTAAGAAGGCATACATTGCTGTTTTATTGCATTTGTTGCAAAAACTATGCTCGAATTTGAGCCTTCTTGCATAAGAATGAATGCATTCTCATTCTATTGTTTTACTATGCATACTCCATGCATTTTTGATGTATTTCCATGTTTGACCACCAAGGGTTCCTTTGATAATTGAAGTTCATGGAGTTTCCTTGCAGAAATTTGAAGGGTTTTTTAAAAGAAAGAATTTTCTCTCTGTTTCAATGAGAAACACACACAGAAAAACCCTAGGCCATGGGCTTATGTTGTGTTTTTCTATCTTTGAAAGGTGTTTAAAAAAAAACTCAAAAAACCTTCCTTTTATTTGTATCTGTTACCTTTATTGTATTTACCTTTGTTCATTCTGTGATATTTTGTGGGTCACTGAGTATGCACGCACCTATGCCACAAACTTCATTATTTCATTTCCTTGTTATTTTGGGTTTTCATAAAAACTTTGATGGTTTTTTCCCACTTTTTACCACGACCAAAATATCTTCTTTTGTTGTTCAATGGTCTCTAGGACTTGTAATCGATGTGCATTCACTGTCATTATTCTTGACTGTGACTTCCTATCTCATTGCAACTCTTGGAGGGAGTAAAAGAACAAAAATGAATTTATCTTTCACTTTCATATGCTTTCCTATTAATGTCTTGCTCCATCTTCCTTTAAGCTGCAAGCATATATTTTGGAACAAATGGCATACTCCAAGCTCATAGTATTTACCCAATGATCATACTAATATTTAGCTCCTTAAGGGTTGTTGTTGACTATCCCTTCACAAAAACTCATGTTACTTGATGATACCATTGCTATCATGGTAATTCCCTTCTATGTTGTCTCTACTAAAAGAAAAGGAAACTCTTCCTTCCACTATTTATTGTCTTTTGATAGCCACATTCTTGCTCATTTTAAAACCCTTCAAAAATAATTGAGGGTAGTGAGGCTATGGATTTCCTTGATTTTCCATTTCACCCTTCTGGCTATGATCTCAGAGGAAAAACCCTGCACTATATGGCTCAGCCTTTTACATTTTGCCTCATAGTAGTTGTCCTTTTGCATTATTGTAGCACTGTGATGAATAAATCTTGTATATGATCATGTTGTCTTTATTACTTCTTGATCATGTCAACTTCATACTATCCCAAATATAATTGTTGTTTAGTCAATGCCTGTGACATTCAGAAAGTTACCTTGCTATGAGTTGAATATATATGTGTCATGATCAATCACAAGAATATTTCGATGCATTCCTTCAATGATCACAATAATTAACTTTATCATCTCTATGTAAAGTTTACTACTGTTCTTTTGCTGCCCACTGTCTTTTATTGATTGGAAAAAAATTATTGGTAATGCCTACATGAGTTAGTCCAATGTGCACTTTTGTAGAAGTAGATATCAATTTATTCATAGTAGAAATTACAATCTCACATTTCTATCACAATCTGATATAATATGTAGCCTCTAGCACTTGGTTATTCCTTACTGTTCATGCTATTGTCATGTAATTATTGTGCCCTCTCTCTGCCATGCATAGTTGCAGGCCTACCTTTTTCATGATTATCTTTATCTTTGTTGTCATCTCACTGATGCATTGGTCAAAGTAAAGTCTGTATATGCAGCATAATTATATTTTCAGTATTGTCACTATCCTTACGATCTTGATTGCATCATAGGCTTTTGATACTTGAAAATCTACTAGCAAGGATTCAAATTCATACACAACCTTCACAGTGGATACAATGAAACATCTCTTGATAATATCAAGACCCACTTCTTATTGCATCATAACTTGGTAACCTAGTTAGTTGCTCTACTCCTGTGAAAACCATACCTTTGCAATTACTGTTATTGATTATTGTTGATCTTTCTTTAACTTAATTTATAGTTTAAGTATAAATTTCAAATACAGTTGTATAAACATGATCTTTGAAAGATCTCTTTAGCATAGAATAAAATGCTTTCCTGAGAAACAATTCTCTTCCTTTCTATTTCCTTAAATTTTGATTTCATAAATAAGCACATCAATATATTTGTAAGTTGTCTTGCTTGTATAAATCAAAAGCAATGAACCATCTAATGAATTGTTCTTCAAAGTTATGTGATGAACACCACACAAAGAAACACATTTGGCTCAACCCTTGTGGGAGCCACATTTAACCCACGTGTTGAATATATGTTTACACCTATATCTGCACATGAAGCAATCACGTTAGAAAAAGTATATAAATTTTAGGTATTTTTGATAACTCCAATGGTTTACGAGGATACCTAAAATGTACACTTGCCTTTTAAATGCACATCATGATCAATTTATACATGTATAGGTAAATGATCATGTATGGTATTTAACCTTTCATTGCTTGGAGCACTGCTCTAACACATTGCTAGATCTTTAATGTAGGACTCAGGAGTACTAAGGAGCTAGGAAGGACAAGACAAATCGGGCAGCAGTTAGACAAGAGACACAATAGAACTAGTCATTCTCAGGCAATGATTGGTTACCCTCTCTACATGCACACTCTTTTCCTTCATTTACTTATTCATGTATATGTTTATCTTGATTTGCATTGAATAGGAAAAATTTAAACTCATGGCTTGTGTGAGTCAATGGACATCTCTACATTCAATAAAGATTACTTTTTCAAAAGAGATTTGTAAAATCTTTCCTATGTTTCAGTCATCTTTATAAATGCAATGATTTAAACTCTGTAATCTTTTAAGTTATTTTATTTGTACACATGAATGCAATGAGATAAAAAATGTACCATCTTCTTTTAAATACCATATATGGGCTCTACCTAATTGAGCCATAGGTGAAATCTGGTAACATTTTTGGCGACCTCTGCGGGGTGTTTGCCTACTAAACACAATACTGACCAGTTTCCTAGAACTATCCTTGGGAACGAATTCACTCAAAAAATAGGCTCATGACTTAGAAAATAGACTCAGAACTTTTGTAACTTAATGACAGTATGAATGATATCTAGATAGTACTGAAAAGCAAAAACAATAGAAAGGAAACTAATTAACTGTGTTGGAACAAAACTTAGGGAATGAAATTGCAACTATAGGGCAATAACACTTTATTGAAAGCATAGAACCTAACCTAATATGCACAAAGGTAGATCATACCTCAAAACAACATTTGAGGTGAATCCCATTAACTGGGATTGGAAATTTTTCTCCATCCATTTTTGATAACTAGAATGCATTGTGCTCCTTGCACTCAATGATTAGAAAAGGGCTAGTCTAGAAGTTGTCAAACTTTGAATGCTTATCTGGCCTACTCTTCAGTACATCCCAGTTGAGAACAACATCACCCTCTTTGAAAACTCTGGGTGTAGCTTTCTTATCAAAAACCCTCTTTGTTTGGATATGGTGATACTTCAATGACTTTATTGCCTTGTCTCTTGTCTCTTCAAGCTCCATGAGCTCAACATATCTAACAAACATTGGGTCCTATTCTTCAAACATCTCTAGCTGATGTACAATAACAAGAGCTAGTAGCTCTATAGATAAAGACAATCTTGCCTCTTTACCATAAACTAGTACAAAATGTGAGTTACCAATTGACCTCTTAGGAGTTATCCTATCTGCCCATAGAGAAGATTTCAATGTGGTATGCCAAACTCTCTGATTCTCCTCCATGGTTCTTTTAATAATCCTGATCAAATTTTTGTTAGTACTTTCTGCTAAACCATTACCTTGTGGGTAATAATTGGAAAAGGTATTCAAATGAATTCCATGATTGACAGCCCAATCTACAAATCTTAATTTGAAAAATGAAATATAATTATCTGAAATGATGGAGTCAGGTACTCCAAATCTGGTGACTATATCCTCATAAAAACCTAAAACTGAAGACTCATTAGCTTCTTTCAAAGCTACTAATTCTATCCACTGTGTAAAATAGTCAGTTGTTGTAAGTACCCACCTATGACCAGCACTGGAAGGTGGATTTATAGGTCCAATGAAATCAATGCTCCACCTCATGAAGGGTTGTCTACTTGAATAGGCTACAAAGGTAAAGCCGGCAACCTCTCTTTTCCTGCAAAAGAGCACATTTAACACAATTTCTCACCCAAGCATGGGCATCCTTGAATAAGCTAGGCTGGTAATAGAAAACTCTCATTATCTTTCAAGTTGTTTTTCTAGGAGCAAAGTGACCTCCTAAAATTCCATCATGGAACTCATGAAGTATTGTTTCAATCTGATTATTGTCAATACATCTTAACATAACACCATTCATATCCTTTTTGAAAATCACATTATCAATTAGAACATATGGAATAGACTGAAGTCTGAAATACCTTCATTTAGCTCTGTCTAAACCTGGTGGACACTCACTAGTCTGTAGAGAATGGGTTATCTCCTGAACCCAACCTGCATTTAACACAGGTGCAACATCTTGAATCTCACTATCATTAACCAGAATAATCTCTGATTCAACTTTCACATCATTACTAGACCCCATAGCAAGTTTTTCACAAAGTCCTTTACCCCTTACAAGTTTTGTGATCTTGATATCCACATCATACTCCATGACTTTAGTGATCCATCCATCTCTCTTCTCATTTAGATCCTTACTCAACAAAAACTCTTTAATACTTGGGTGTGCAACCATCAAATGAATCTTATTGTTAGAAATCAAAGGTTTGAATTTATTCAAACTCCTTATTATAGCAAGTACATATTTATCTACAAAGCTATATATTTTCTCATAATCTCCCAACCCTTGACTAAAAAGGCAATGGGATGCTCAAACCCATCATCATTTTGTTGTACTAGCATTGCTGAAATAGAATTTAAACTACCAAAAGCATAGCGAACAAAATCCTTAGAGAAATTAGGATTTACCAGAGTTGGAGCTGCTACTAAAGCCTCTTTGATGGCTTCAAAATTGTACTTGGTCTCTTTTGTCCAACTGAAAACTACATTTTTCTTTAACATGATTGTCAAAGGTTGTAAAAGATTAGCAATATCAGGTATAAACCTCCTTGGAAAGTTAATTTTGCCTAAAATGCTCTACAAACCCTTCGTGTGATTGGGTAATGACAACTCAAGTATGGCTTTGACTCTCTTAGGGTCAATAGTGACTCCTTATTTTGACACTATGTGTCCTAACAATTTACCTTCATGAACAACAAATATACTCTTTTTTGGATTGAGAGATATACCATACTCTCTGCATTTTTCAAACACTTGCTTGAGATGTGTCAAATATTCTTCTAAATTTTTAGAATATACTGTGACATCATCTAAATAAATCAGCACAATCTTATTAATCAAACCTTGAAATTCCATATCCATGGCCCTCTAAAATGTGGCACCAACATTAGATAAGTCAAAAGGAATCCTCTTGTAGGCCATAGTGCCCCATGTAGTTGTAAAAACAGTTTTGAACTAGTCTTCTTCCTTGACCAACACTTGATTATAACCAGAATAACCATCTAATAAGGAAAATATCTCAGAACCAACAACTACTTGCAAGATCTGCTCCATGGAGGGCAGCGGGTAATCATCTTTCAAGGATCGTCTGTTAAGATCCCTAAAGTCTACACAGAGCCTAATCTCTCCATTTTTCTTCCTAACTGGTACAAGGTTAGAAACCCATGAATTATGTTTAATAGGAAAGATGATACCCCCCTCAACTAGTTTGGTCAGCTCTTTAATCATTAAGGGATCAAGCTTTGGGTTCAAGGGCCTCTATTTCTACCTCATAGGCTTAGCATTAGGATCTAACTCAATTGTGTGCTGGGAAATGTGGGGATCAAAACCTTTTAAATCAAAGTATTCCCAAGGAAACAAATCATGAAATTATTAACATAAAGCAATAAAAGATTGCTTATCTTAAGCTGAACAAACTTTTCCTATCTTAAGGAATTTACCTTTGAAAATATCCAACTCCTCGTAGTGTTCTTCTTTGATCTACAAACTAACCTTACCCTTAAGCTAGTCATCAGTGTTGAAAATGGATTCCAAGGTGAAAAATACCTTAGGTAACTTGTTTGTCTTTAGTTGTATGACCTGATCATCATACTGTTGCTTGACTTTCTCTTGGTTCACTACAGAAAATTGATCATCTTCTCACAGAAATGAAAAAATCTATTCATCAATGTCAAAAAATTTCTAGTGAACCTTTTTATCAGGAATTGATGGCCTGACTACAACCTTCACATACTGTTGTACGTTCTCTTTTCTGATATCACTTGGAATCTCAAACTGTGCTCCAACAGCTGCAAGCCTATCTACATGCTTGTTCTAATTTCTAGGAGCATAAACCAAGTTAAAAGCATTAAATTCCTCAATCAGGTCCTACACTTTGTTTATGTAGGAATTCAAAGCATCATTATTCGCAATATTCAGGCCTCTAACCTGGTTTACAATCAACTCACTATCTCCATAAACTTTGAGACATTTTACTCCTTTTCTCCTCGTCCATTCCAATCCTTAAATAAGGCCTTCATACTTGGTAGTGTTATTAGAGCATGCAAAAGAAATGGAATGCAGAATAATTCTTATCTCCTTGTGGGGATACAAGCATTGCACCCCCTCCAACTCCATTCTTACTTTTGGAACCATCAAAGAACATCTCCCAAAGATCATTTTTTTGCAACAACTGATCTGCACTCTTCTCAAGGTTAGGTACCTCTGCATTAGGCTCATGTAACACGTAGATACCCATACCAACGTCCAAAATATGATCATTAGGGTTGTCTACCACATTCTCTGCTGCCCACTCATGTAATAGTGACTCAAGAACAATCTCAACTTGCAGCTCTTGAGCAACAAAAAACTTGCTACCATAAAAAACAACATAGTTCGTGTCTGCAATATTTGGAACAACATTAATAATACTTGGGTTATAGGGTTCTATATGGTCCTTTGCCAATTTTTCAGATTTTATGGTAACCTTAGTCCCATATCTCATTTGAAACAACTTGTGTGACAAGTCAATAGACACATAACCTCCTATGTTGGCTATAAAGTCTCTTAAGAGACACAAGGAAAAGAATGGGGTAAATCAATGACATATATCTTGGGGCACTAAAATTTTTGGGCAAGCATGGAGTGTAAGATCTAGACCCTTGATGAAACCTATAGTGTTAATTGAGGTTCCATCTAACTGGATAACTCCTTTCTCTAATGGATGATACTTAATACCTAGCCTATCAACAATCTGTTTCGGCATTACAAAACTACTAGCTCCACTATCTACCATACAATTGTGGACTAGTTTACCATTTATTGTTAAAGAAACATAAACCATAGGTGGTTTAACATCCTTACCCATTTCTTTGGTGGGTTGTTGTTTCCTGTCCTAAGGGGTATTTGTCAAAACAATCCTAACCTAACCTACTGATGGCTCATCAGTCACCTTTAAACCTGATAAAGTTTACTGTAATATGGCTTTCTAACTTGGGATTCATTAGCTATCCCAGGTTAGAAAGGTATTTTTTTCCTCAAGCTCGAAAGGTATTTTCTTTGCTCTTGTGTTTGCTACAATTGTATCATCTGCGTTGACTCCACATAACTCTTCTCCCTACCAGTTCAAAAAAGTAGCATCATTTTTAGGTTGCTCCTGTTGTTGTGGAGCTCCATCATTAGGTATGCTTTGCTGCAAACTTGAAGTACTTTTCACCATTAGTGCCTAATTAATGAGCCCATTAGAATAGGTGGCTTGATTATGAGGTTGGCTACATGGATAGCATCACTCATACTCTTCTACCAATTTATTTTGAACAGGAACAAGGTCCCTAGCTGCACTAACAGGTGCTGGTGCATATGCCTGAAAAGGCCTTGTGCTAACATTTTTCCTTGGGCCTTGGTAATTACCTTAATAAGGTTTCCTATTGTGTTGGTACTACTGTTGTTGACATTGATTTTGCTATTGATGAGGTTTTCTATTTGATTGTTGTTTCTCCAAACTCACTAGCTTGTTGCTAAAAGTCTGTAACAAAATTTTGATCTCCTGCAACTCCTGTGATGAACCTAGAATGGTTGCTTCTTGAGTTACAAAAACTGGAACAATAGTTGGTACTATTTGTACAACTAGTAAAGTTGCAAAAGTTAGAACTTGTAAATGCATATTAGACAGGATATCCAGAAAAATGGGCATAGGAGGCCTGGGTGCTATCTTGCCAGCCTAAGTTAGGTTGTTGTTTGCTCTTATTGCAATCTCATAAGCATTAGGCAAAGATACTCCACCCATTGACTATATCATTACTGTAATATCACTCTTAAGAGCTCTTAAAAATTATATAAAATCATATTTAGGGGATGGCCTTACCATTTCAGGTATCCTAAACCAAGTCCTCTAGAACCAAAAATTGAAATCAGTCAATTGCTCTTGAGGAGCTCTCTTAATGGTTGTAAGCTGCTCCACCAAGGACAAGTTGTCTGATTTGTCCTGAAACTTCTCATGCATCTTGTCTCCAAAGTTGTCCCAAGTAGTAATGGTTTTAACTGCCAGACCCCTATAGCACCGCAACACTTTTCCCTTTAACGATGCAACAAGCAGCCTAACAGCTACATCCTCATGAGTTATGTGGTGAAATCCACATAATGAATCAATGTCTCATATGTGCTCGATATGGGTAGTCTGATCCTCCCCAGTGAAATTTGGCAAGATTTTACGGGCAGCCATTGGTATATCATTGTGTTGTACCAAGTTTAATGGACTGCCTCCATTTAATGGCACAAAAGGTTGCCTTCTTGCCATCAAAGGTGGTTGAGGTGGATTAACCTGGGGCTGAGTAGCAGAAAATACACTCGTAAAAATTGCAGAACTTAAAAAATAAAATACAACAGAACCTGAAAAGGCAACAAATGCAGTTGGGCTACTTGAAAGTGATCTTGCTACTCTAAGGCTTGGTGACACATAATGATTCTCACTCTACTTCTTGGATGGTATTCCTCTCCTCCTTGGTGGTGAAAATATTGAATCTGGCCTAACACTAGGTGGTGTAGACTGAACTCTCTTAGAGGGAGGTGCTCTTTTTGTTTCTCTGCCTCATCTTCTAGGTGGAGACAACTACAAAAATTCAAACTCCCTGGAACTCCTTGTTTGTAATCTTCTCATAAGCTCTGACAACACTAGTTCTATTTTTCTTTCACTTCATGGAGTCACCAGATATGCAAATGTAACCTCTGAAAGGTTTGAACATGTTGGTTGCATACCAAACCAAAAAAATGTTGAAGGACGTGTCCCACCGAGCGTGCCAAAATTGTTATCATTTGGATTTTGCACCCTATTGAATGTGAAATTCAACAAGCTAGTGTAATATGGGAAGATCTCTCCAAGTGTGGGCATTTAAAGCAAAGGTCAATCTTCGGAGAAGTCCGACTTCCTATTGATTATCACCTAACTACTGATTCTTGAGGTGAAAAGGGAGAAAGACTACTAAAAATGAAATGCTAAAATGAAAAACTACTGGGTTATACACCAAACTGTAAGGATTATGAAACTTAGACTTGCATAACACTTATTTTGCAATGATAGAAAATGAATTTTGCACTACCTACTACTGTATGTTCTCTGCATAAATACTTCACAGAAAGGCCCTAAATCTCAAACCTCAAGGAGGAGGGTGACTTCACAAATAGAAATCATTTTGCATTGTTATGGCACAATTTGTAGCCTACATTAACATAACTATGCATAAAGGCATCAAATAACATGAGACAAGATAAAGAGGAGATGAAAAATATCTCACTGATAATCTGATCAATCATATAAGATACACAAGCATGCACTGAATAAGAAGGTAATTTTTTTTTATATCAAAAGCATCAAAGGCTTTCACTGTATTTCATATTCCAAAAGACTAAGTTACAAAAGTATGTCAAACTATCACATAGGACTGTCAAAAGTCACTAAGGCTAAATCTGTATAATCAAGAACTAACTCTCAAAAAGAGTAGCCCAAAGAGACTAAGTACAAAAAATCCACCAAACAAGGAACCCCAACCTCCTTGGGTCGGATGCAACCAAAATCCCACCAATCTAGCCCCTAGATCATCTCCAAAAGAGCTCCAAATGGGAGAAAAAGTCAAATTTGACTTTTTTAAACCATAAAAGCCACTCACAAGTGCCCCAAACTGAGTTAAAAAATGCCTAAATCTGCTCACAATGTCTCCAAAGAACTCCTAGATGCTCTCCACATGATAGAAATTTGAAAAACACATCCCAATATTCCCTACATGGTCATAAATATAAAAGAAAACTCCTCCCTTATTGACTTGGTTTTGAGAACATGTGCTCCTATTTGTCCTCCAAGCCATAAATCAAGACCTATCCTCCCAATGTCTTGCAATGACAAATAACTCCTTCTTAATGACTTAGTCATATAGCATATAATCTTTTTTGAATTTAATAAATAATAACTTAAAACAAATGATTTATAAAGCATCATTTTATTTTAAGTTATTTACAATAAAAAGGTGAAATGCAAAAAGTGCTATCTTAATGAATTCGGCCAAAACAATAAATCTAAAGGCACATTAAAATTCCTAAGTTACAACTCATGGGAATAAGACCTAAGGTACATGGTGCATTAGTTGGCAACATATTTTTTAAAATAAATGGAAAAAATGCCAAATTCTATCGGCCACAACTAAATCTAGGGTTTCAACCCTAAAGCAAAACAAAGGGAAAGGCTTTGTCATTTGTATCGTTTTGAAAGAAATTTCTCGAGGAAGCTACGTTCACGTCACCATGAGGGTTCTGAGAACTTTTCTTTGTGGATTTAAGGCCATACAAAGGCATTTCACTACATTTTTATTTAAAAGAAAAACTCCAGGTAAGAAATTGGGGCGTTTTGATTTTTTTGTCTCATTTCCTAAAGAAAATAGCTCGTATGGTGGGTCTTAAGAAGGCATACACTGTTGTTTTATTGCATTTGTTGCAGAAACTATGCTCGAATTTGAGCCTTCTTGCATAAGAATGAATACATTCTCATTCTATTATTTTACTATGCATACTCCATGCATTTTTTATGTATTTGCATGTTTGACCGCCAAGGGTTCCTTTGATAATTGAAGTTCATGGAGTTTCCTTGCAAAAATTTGAAGGGTTTTTTAAAAGAAAGAATTTTCTCTCCATTTCAACGAGAAACACACACAAAAAAACCCTAGGCCGCGGGCTTATGCTGTATTTTTCTATCTTTGAAAGATGATTAAAAAAAAACTCAAAAAACCTTCCTTTTATTTGTATCTGTTACCTTTATTGTATTTACCTTTGTTAATTCTGTGATATTTTGTGGGTCACTGAGTATGCACGCACCTATGCCACAAACTTCATTATTTCATTTTCTTGTTATTTTGGGTTTTCATAAAAAATTTGAGGGTTTTTTCCCACTTTTTACCACGACCAAAATATCTTCTTTTTGTTGTTCAATGGTCTCTAGGACTTGTAATCGATGTGCATTCACTGTCATTATTCTTGACCGTGACTTCCTATCTCATTGCAACTCTTGGAGAGATTTAAAAAACAAAAATGAATTTATATTTCAGTGTCATATGCTTTCCTATTAATGTCTTGCTCCATCTTCCTTTAAGCTGCAAGCATAAATTCTGGAACACATGGCATACTCCAAGCTCATAATATTTACCCAACGATCATACTAAGATTTAGCTCCTTAAGGGTTTTTGTTGACTGTCCCTTCAAAAACACTCATGTTACTTGATGATACCATTGCTATCATGGTAATTCCCTTCTATGTTGTCTCTGCTAAAAGGAAAGGAAACTCTACCTTCCACTATTTGCTGTCTTTTGGTAGCCGCATTCTTGCTCATTTTGAAACCCTTCAAAAATAACCGAGGGTAGTGAGGCTATGGATTTCCTTGATTTTCCATTTCATCCTTCTGGCTATGATCTCATAGGAAAACCCTCCACTGTATGGCTAGGCCTTTTACATTTTGCCTCATAGTAGTTGTCCTTTTGCATTATTGTAGCACTTTGATGAATAAATCTTGTATATGATCATGCTGTCTTTTTTAATTCTTGATCATGTTGACCTCATACTGTCCCAAATATAATTGTTGTCTAGTCAATGCCTGTGACATTCAGAAATTTACCTTGCTATGAGTTGAATATATATGTGTCAAGATCAACCACATAAATATTCTGATGCATTCCTTCAATGATCACAAGAATTAACTTTATCATCTCTATGTAAAGTTTACTATTGTTCTTTTGTTGCCCACTATATTTTACTGATTAGAAACAAATTATTAGTAATGCCTACATGAGTCAATCCAATGTGCTTTTTTGTAGAAGTAGATATCACTTTATTCACAAAATAAATTACAATCTCACATTTCTATCACAATCTGATATAATATGTAGCCTCTAGCACTTGGTCATTCCTTACTATTCATGTTATTGTAATGAAATTATTGTGTCCTCTCTTTACCATGCATAGTTACAAGCATAAGTTTTGCACGCTTATCTTTATCTTTGCTTTCATCTCACTGATGCATTGGTCAAAGTAAATTTTGTATATGCAACATAACTATATTTTCATTATTATCACTATCCTTACGATCTTGACTGCATCAGAGGATTTTGATACTTTAAAATATACTAGCAAGGATTCATATTCATACACAACCTTCACATTGGATACATTGAAACATCTCTTGATAATCTCAAGACTCACTTCTTCTTGCATCATAACCTGGTAACCTAGTTAGTTGCTCTACTCCTATGAAAACCATACCTTTGCAATTATTGTTGATCTTTCTTTAACTTAATTTACAGTTTCAGTAGAAATTTCAAATACAGTTGTATAAACATGATCTTTGAAAGATCTCCTTAGCATAGAATAAAATGCTTTCCTGAGAAACAATTATCTTCCTTTCTATTGCCTTAAACTTTGATTTCATAAATAAGAACATCAATATATCTGTAAGTTGTCTTGCTTGTATAAATCAAAAGAAATTAACCATCTAATGAATTGTTCTTCAAAGCTATGTGATGAAAATTACACAAAGAAACACGCTGGGCTCAACCCTTATGGGAGCCACATTTAACCCACATATTGAATATATGTTTAGACTTGTATTTGCACATGAAGCAAACAAGTTAGAAAAAGTATATAAATTTTAGGTATTTTTGATAACTCCAATGGTTTACGAGGATACCTCAAATGTACACATGCCTTTTAAATGCACATGATGATCAATTTATACATGCATACATAAATGATCATGTATGGTATGTAACCTTTCATTGCTTGGAGCACTGCTCTAACACATTGTGACATATTTAATGTAGGACTCGGGAGTACTAAGGAGCTAGGAAGGACAAGATAAATCGAGCATTATTTGGACAAGAGACACAACAAACCTAGTCATTCTTAGGCAATGACTGGTTACTCTCTCTACATGCACACTATTTTCCTTCATTTACTTATTCATGTATATGTTTATCTTGATTTGCATTGAATAGGAAAAAGTTAAACTCATGGCTTGTGTGAGTCAATGGACATCTCTACATTCAATAAAGATTACTTTTTCAGAAGAGATTTGTAAAATATTTCCTATGTTTCATGCATCTATATAAATAGAATGATTTAAACTTTGTAATCTTTTAAGTTATTTCATTTGTACACATGAATGCAATGTATGAGAGATAAAAAATGTACCATCTTCTTTTAAATACCATATATGGGCTCTACCTAATTGAGCCATAGGTGAAAATCTAGTAACAATAGTATTATAATAAGTTGTTGGTTTAGGAGTTCCTAACTCTAGGGATGACTCTTATCTAGTCCCTAACTTAAACAAGTTTACATGAATCTTTTCTTTATTTTTATTTCTCCATGTTCTTTTCTCTTGTCGTTGTGGCACGAGAAATTTTCAACCATTATCTTTTGATAAGGTTTACGCGTTGTTTCTGTAATGAGCTCATATGATACCACATGTAACATGCCAACCCTTCACTAAAGTAAAAATTTCGAAAGTTTTCATTAAGTTAGTAAATAAACTATGAAACAAGCCATTGCAATAATTTTTATTTTATTTATTGAGAATATATGAAAAAGAAGCCATAACAAATTACAATAAAGATTACATTTCATTACACTAACTTCTACAACAATACAAGAATGCATAGATTTATATACATAGTTAAAAATGAGCTTTAGAAAAAATAGCTTAAAGACAGTCTAGGATCCTTCCTTTCAAATCTTGGTTCTTCTGTCATCTATTGTGGAGGAGAAGCATCACTCAAACACTTTTCCGCAAAACACAGACTCATATGCAGTCCCCTGCACATCCATCATTCGATAGATGGCCCTTTCCTTCGATGAAGAGATTAGTAGGGTAACCGAATAAAGACAACCAAATGAGCATATTTTTTTGTCCTACATAACTAGAACTTTGTAAACCCACAATCTCAGACTAGCATGTAATACTAGAACACAATGAACTAATAGTGGATCTAGAGGCAATCACACTACTTTGGCCAAAGTGTTCTCAAATGGTAATCTGAATGAAGGTCATCTATCACATACACTACTCAGGGCTGATTTGACTTAAGGCCATCGTAAACTATGCATAGGTATTTCCTTCAATGGATAATCTATCACCCCAGAGATAACCTATAACCATTTCTATAAACTTGGAATAAATCTACTTTAACAAAGTTAATACACAAGCTCTCTCCCTTACTAGATATACAATCCTAGGAGTAAAAAAAAGCTATTCTAGTTAAATTATTAACCTAGCTAAGAGTAACTCGTGTGCTACTCATATTTAATATTATCTAGTATATAATACCTATGATAAACACAAACCTCCTATTATGGAGTACATACAAGCACATCATAAAAACAACACAATAGCTTCTATTTCCTTTTCAAATCCATTCTAGTTTCCCTCAATGCAAGTACTCATAAAAACAATTCAAAGCATTCATGGAGAATAATCTTTCAAAAATAAAATAACAAAGAAGAGATTTCCTCATGTCTATTTTTTCTTATCCAACTAATTGAAAACAATGTAGCCTCCCCAAAAAACAACTCGCTTGGTTGTAACTTATCTAGAGACATCAAAATAGACATCTAATACTCAAGTTGGTAGTGTACTTATCTCAAATACTATCCTCTCACATATAAAACAAAACTCTCTCTCTCTCTCTCTCTCTCTCTTAAATAAAACCGAGTAAACTAATAATAATGCAGAGTAAAAATACTTGCAAGAATGCGTCCTGAACAAATGGTTTTTCCTTGCTATTTATATAACAGAAATGAGGCCTTACATTCTACAGTTTAGGCGTGGATATTGAAAAAAATTACCATGCATAGCCTACTCACTCGACTTAGAAAAAAGGTGGCATAAATATAAGATCTTACTCAGCAAATTATAGCTACAGATCAACCTTGTTGATTGACAACGATATGAGACTTATTCAAATAAACACATGATTGATATGGTGCAATTCAAATTACTCAAACAATGGACATCTACAACAAACAGGTTTCTAAATGTGGCACCTAGTAAATACTCTCTATCCAACAAATGACACGGTTAACTTCATATTTGAATCAATCAATATTAAATATGTGAAACTCAAATATGAGTCGACTTAGTTTTCACATGAGTCAATTCCAGTTCATTTATCTTCTTGATCAAGTCATCATCTAGTTTTTCTAACTCCTTACTACTATTTGATATTCAACAATGACAAGGCATAAATAGAGTTTACTAAGTCAAAGTTATCCCTAGCTATGGCATCAACTAAGTCAAACTCTTCTAGCATTGAAACTCTACTCATTACCTCATTCATTCACTTGTATTTTGAATCCTCTTTCCATACTATTCACTAGACCCATGATTGACACAAGTGCATTGTCTTGATTACTTGCATAATGCATTCAATGTGCAACTCCTTTTGTTATCTGACAGTGCTATATGCATGTTACATATTTCACTTCTCTTGGTGGCTTTTTCTATTTCCTAAGGCAACACTTAGTTCTTATACAAGTCTTATCTTTTGCATATATAGGCGCTTTAATTCTTGCGCAATAGATATGGCATGCAATCTTTGGGTTATGATAAGCCATACACCTATTTATAGCCTCATCATATAGGTGTCTAAACCCATTTTATTTCCCTAAAACGTCCATATATATATTATGCTATAATTAGCTTTCAATAATTTGCATAGCATATATTTATAAATATATATATATAGCAAACATACAAAAATATATATTTATATTACATATTACACACACACAGACATATATACATATATATAGATATATAGATATATATACACACCTCTATATAAGCATTAACACTTACGTGTATATATATATATGTTATTATACATATATGCACTCCCATATAAATATATTCCACAACCATTCAATAATCAAGTAATCCATTCGATACCTCGAATGTGTATATTTTTATTTATCATTATCCTCCAAAACAATACGCATGCGCTCATAGATACACATAAACGCATATACGTAAATATACATATTTAATATACACACACATATAAATATATCAAGTTACTCTTTCTTATCATCATAGGGTTATAATATATACATTTATATATGCACTTATACATATATATATGCATACCGATAAATAGCATTAATGTTATCCCTCATATATACATGTATGTGTATATATATATACTAATATATATTTATCTCCCAAGTCAATCAAGTATGTATACATTAGATATACAAATGAGTAAACATTTTCGCACAATAATAATATATATTATATATATATATATTCATACACACACTCCTCAATTAATATTTTATGCTTATGTTTGTATTTTCACATATATATATTATATAGTAACATGTTAGTCAAATGATCCATTCGATTTCTGAATGATTATGACCTCATGACTATATTCCCACAAACATCATAACAAAAATTTATATACATATATGTATATCTATACATATGTCATCATACTAGTATTGACATCCAATTATATCCATGCTATGCATATGTTGACATATGCATATATCCCAAATACTCATTTAACCATACAATCAAGCACAAAAAGATAAGGAAGTACTCCTAAGTTCCAAACAGATAAACATCACCCAAGCGTGCATTCAATAGTAATCAAGACTCTTACTATTGCAGACACATCAAACTAAGAATGACTTACCAACTTCCCACTTAATGACTCAACTCAATTATTCTACTGTGGTGTGTGTATGCTTAGATAGTTTACATTACCACTTACCCGACCAAGTTCTTCTTTTGAGTGATACTTCCCCTCCCCATCGAGGAATGAACATATACTTGCATCCAACTATCACATGCACATGGTAGTCATTTGTTCACAAAAAATGCATTACACATAATACATCTTCATATTTAGAATGTTAATTCAATAACCATCCATTTCACATATATGAATTTCTTCATATTTAAATGAAATAACATTCATTCATAATACATGAATAACAAAGTGCAAGCATACTTTATTCACCACCAAAATACAAATTACATTTGCATTTACCCTACGTAGTAATAGTAAATAGTAATTACATAATTGGCATGTAACATACTTCCCCACTTGTGAATCATCATTCCTGATGATCTATAGGACATATAAAGTCAAATATAAGTTTTACTTACCATTCTCAAAATATGTAAGAATCATAAAATACTCTTCCCATGTAGCACCACTCCTTGCAACCTTGTCCCTCCTAGACTTTTCATCGAGTGTCCTTCCTATTGCATAGGGAAAACTTGTATATCTCACACATACTTACTCTCTCAAAGAGCTTATGTGTTGTATTCATAATACCTCTAATGTACATCCCTTGTAAAATAATATTTGAATAACATGTGACACCTATACTATAGTGACTAGAAAGCATGTTCTCATTGGCTAATGAATTTATCCTCAGTGTAATCCAAATAGATAAGGAATGTTGATGCATTTTACACTACATCGTCAGTCCCTTCCTTTTCTTTGGTATTTACACCTTGGACAACTCAGAAGCTAAGATCATTTATCACTTACATATCCATTTCCCTTAAACCTAAAATTAATGCACTTCACCACTTGTTCGTATTGAGCACAACATTTCTCTTGGACATCTATCAATTTTGATACTACTAGATACTTAAGCTTCCTATCGACAAAGTTTCATTGATCTCTTTGATCTATTACTCCTTTTTGACAATCTAACAAGTCTAAGGTTAACCCTATCTTTTAGCCCTTTTCAGCCCTATAGAGTTTCAACCCTCTTTTCCATATAGTGGATCAAACCTCAATGTATAAATTTATAAGTATTCAAAAAATCAATCAAGATTTGGTTTTACCACTTTTTCCTATCTAGCTACAATAATATATTGCATATGCGTTCAATTGAATGTCTCATAGCATGATCATGGTTCACACAACCCTATCATTATTTGCTCATTCACAACTGAGACAATCTTCACACGGATACTAAGCAACTACTTCACACAATATATTATTTAGCATCGAAGTTCCATAAACCAATTTTTTTATCCAACATTGGTTACCTTGATGAGTCTATCCACCAAAACATTATGTTAGCTCCACCGACATAGACAGGTTGATCTATCTTGTGTTCTACTACTCTCCCTCTAGAATCTAAAGAGAGTACACATGTCCTATCGATGATGAAATTTGGTCTTCATTTCTTGGCATACTAGACATTGTCTTGTCACATTCTATGCAACCTCTTACTCTTTCTTTTCCCAGGCTATAGTGGTTCCTCATCTGACAAATAACTTTGTCATTCCAATGTCCTAATTCTGACATCAATTTTCTCGTTTCATTCCCTAATCTTCCAAAATTTTGGGTAGGTTCTTTTATATCCAATAATATTTTATTCTTTGACTAAGTGAAAACCTATTTTATGATCTCACGCCACCTTTAATTCCCAATTATTAATGTTTAAGAGTTTTGTGAAGATAAATCTCCTTTATCTTAGGACATCACACCTTGGATTTCTTCCGTCCTTACTCATTTCCAAAATTTTAATCCGATTTTCAGATCGATCTTTTCTTTTCCAATGAGCATTAGTACTAATTTCGAGTATTAATCCTTGTTCAATCATGTTGGTCCCTAGAAGATATCAAATTTAATTGTATACCTAATTACCAAGCACAAAAATTTCTCATTAACTCCATTGATTCAACAATTGGATAATCATAATAGGAGATCTAATGGCTAATCAACAACTTTACAAGTTAAGAGGCACTCTAATATTCCAATTCTCTTTCCAATATCCTTTTTGTGGAGAAATTCCCATAACCACAAAGCCTCTTTGGTTGATGTACCTTTCAACTTAGAGCGTTGTTTCCTTACTCCATTTCCTTTTGGAACTTCTAAACATATGGTTTTTATTGAAACGTTGGTGAGTTCAAATTTATACTTCAACCACTCTATGTACTATCCAAACCTTTGATCAAGTCAACCTGATTTTTATCTTGACAGGTTTCTTTCCTATAATCACCTTTCCAAGTGACTTTGTCCCAATTTTTGGTTTCTAATTATTTCACAACATTTAGAGATACCAAAGTTGTTTGGTCTCTTTATCTCATCTTAATAAAAACTCCAAATTGATCTCATCAATTTTGGTTGGTCGAATCATGTTCACTTTATTAATTACTCTTTTTTGACCACTCTTATCTTTTCCCTTAATCCAAGGTACTTTCTCCTTTCTTACAAGTTCCCATCCTTGCACAAGAATTAGATTTATGTCAATATTTCTCCAACCTCGTGGATACCTCCTTCATTGACTATTACTTTGTTTGAAGTTTCCAACTTGTGCCAATAATGCATTCTCCTAGATTCATAGTATTCTTACTAAATCTGATAATTCTCAACCCTTTGCAACTATAGATAGCTACTAATAGGGGCGTTATCTCATATCTTCCCATCCCCTTAGATTCATTTAACTATTTTGTAGGATAAGAGTATATATTGGTTATTCTTCCTAACCTTCCTAAATAACCCGATTGCATAATCTTCTACAATCCAAGGAAATATTATACTAATTTGTTGGTTTAGGAGTTCCTAACTCCAGGGACGAATCTTATCTAGTCCTTAACTTAAACAAGTTTACAGGAACATTTTCTTCCTTTTTATTTCTCCATGTTCTTTTCTCTTGCCATTGTGGCACAAGAAATTTTCAACCATTATCTTCCGATAAGGTTTACACGTTGTTTACATAATGAGCTCATAGGTTTCAGTGTTGAACCTGGTAGCTCTGATACCACATTTAACATGCCAACCCTTCACTGAAGTAAAAATTTCCAAAGTTTTCACTAAGTAAGTAAATTAACTATGAAACAAGCCATTAAAATAAAAAAATTCTTATTTTTATTTGAAATATATGAACAAGATTCCATAAAAATTATAATAAGATTCCATTTCATTTCAATAACTTCACAAGTTACAAAAATATAAGAATGCATACATTTAAATACATAGCTCAACTGAGCTTTAGAACAAATAGCTTAAAGACAACCCAGGATCCTTCCTTTCAAATCTTGGTTCTTTTATCGCCTACTTTGGAGGAGATATATCACTCAAGCACTTTTTTGCCAACTACAGATTCATGTCGTCCCCCGCACATCTATCATTCGATAGATGACCCTTCCCTTCAATGAAGAGATTGGTAGAGTAACCGAATAAAGACAACCAACTGAGCATAGTGTTGTGTCATACATAACTAGAACTTTGTAAACCCACAATCTCAAACTAGCATATGCACAATAGATATGGCATATAGTCTTTGGATTTTGATAAGCCATACACCTATTTATGGCCGCACCGTAGAGGTGTCTAAACCTATTTTATTTCCCTAAAGCCTCCATATATATATTAGGCTATAATTAGCGTTCAATAATTTGCACACCATACATTTATAAATATATATATATAGCAAACATTTATAACTACATATTTGTATTACATATTACACACACATATATATACATATATAGATATATATACACACCTCTATATAAAAATTAACGCTTACGTGTATATATATATATATATATATATGTATACATATATGCACTTCCATATAAATATATTCCACAACCATTCAATAATCAAGTAATCCATTTGATACCTCAAATGTGTATATCCTTTTTTATTATTATCTTCCAAACAATATGCATGCACTCATACATACACATAAACACATATATGTATATATACATATATGTACACACACACACACACACACATATATATATATCAGGTTACTCTTTCTTATCATCATAGGTTTATAAATATATACATTTATATATGGAATTATACATATATATATGCATATTGATAAATAGCATTAACGTTATCCCTCATATATATATGTATATGTATATGTATATGTATATATATACTTATATCCTGCCAATCAAGTATGTATACATTCAATATATAAATGAATACAAATGAGTAAACATTCACGCATAATAATAATAATATATATATATATATATATTCATATACACAGTCTTCAATTAAGCTTTTACGCATGTGTGTATTTGTGCATATATAAAAACACACATATATATATATTGTATAGCAACATGCTGGTCAAATGATCCATTCAATATTTGAATGATTATGACCTCATGACTATATTCACACAAACATCATAACAAACATTTATATACATATATGCATATCTATACATATGTCATCATACTCATATGGACATCCCATTATATCCATTGTATGTGTATGCTGGCATATGCATATATATATGCATATATCCCAAATACTCATTCTACCATACAATCAAGCACAGTAAGATAAGGAAGGACTCCTAAGTTCCAAATAGATAAACATCAACCAAGCATGCATTCAATAGTAATCAAGACTCTTACTATTGCAGACACATAAAACTAAGGATGACTTACCAACTTCCCACTTAATGACTCAACTCAATTATTCTACTATGGTGTGTGCATGCTCAAATAGTTTACATTACTAGTTACCCGACCAAGTTCTTCTCTTAAGTGATACTTCCCTTTCACCTAGAGGAATGAACATATACATGCATCCAACTATCACATGCACATGGAAGTAATTTGTTCACAAAACATGCATGACACATAATACATCTCCATATTTAGAATTTTAATTCAATAACCATCCATTTCACATATATGCATTTCTTGATATATAATTGAAATAACATTCATTCACAATGCATCAATAACAAAGTGAAAGCATATTTTATTCACCATCAAAATACAAATTACAGTCATATTTACCCTACATAGTAATAGTAAATAGTAATTACATAATTGGGGTGTAACAAAAACAACCCAGCAGATGAAGCAAATGAAGAATTGATAGCAACAAACAATGCCCTTCGGAGGCTGCAAGCTCACAAGCTGTAAGGCCTAAAGATAAGAGCCAAACTCAATTGGCTAGAAAATCGGGATAAAGGGTTAAAAAATTTCTTAAGATACTTGAAGGAGAAAGGTGTGAAAGAGAAGATTGACCAAATATGTCACAATGGCACCCTATACACATCACAAGAGGATATCCTGAAGTAGTTTCTTATTTTTTCTAAGGGGATCTTCTCTTTTGAAGGATAAAATAAGGAAGGAAGAGAGGATAGGAAGCTTATCATGAGGATGATTCTCAAAAACAATTCTCAGGAGGATGTAGAGCTCCTAGATAAGGACACCAACATAGAATAAATTAGAACTGTTATCTTCTCAATGAACAATGACAAGTCTCCAGGAGTAGATGGTCTCCCAATTGAGTTTTATAAGACCTTTCGAGAATGGATCTATGAGGATCTGCACCAAGTTGACTTGGAATTATTTGAAAAGGGCTCACTAGGGACCAACATCAATAATGGAATAATCAAGCTACTCCCAAAAGAAGGAGACAAAACCAACTTGAATGTTTCCTATAAAATCTTGGCCATAGTACTTGCACTAAGGCTGGTCAATATTTTTCCAAAATTCATAAACAACACCCATACATGTTTCATAAAGGGAAGATACATTCTAGAGAACCTCATCACAAGCTGGGAAGCGATGGAATGGAGTAGAGCATCAAATCAAAACTTTTCTATGCTATTGTTAGACTTTGAAAAGGCCTATAATAAGGTGGAATGGGCCTTCCTAAAGGCTACTCTTGAAGCCTTTGGATTTCCACTTCACTTTTGCAAAATGATATGCACCCTACTCAAAGATGCTTCAACACAAGTTGATATTAATGGCTCACTTTCAAAAAGCTTCGTGCTTGAAAGATCCATAAGGTAGGGTTATCCCCTTGCATCGACCCTATTTTTCATTGCCTCGGATTCTTTACACTTCCTCCTTAGGGACATTACCACAACGCCAAAGGTAAAAGGCCTAAGTCTTCCAAATATCAATGAACTGCTAAATATTCTGTTTGTTGATGACACAACCATATTTGTGGAACTTGAAGAGGAGAACATTGAAAGGAGATATGCGATCTTGGTCTATACTACAAGGCCTCTAGAGCCAAAATATCTAGGGAAAAGTCTATAGTGTTGGTTTGGTCATAAAATCCCCCAGATTGGTTGCAAAGATTTGAATTCCAATGGGGAGGGCTGAATAAACAAGTGAGACATCTTAGTATCCCATTTGCAGTCAGCCCATGCCTTAAGGACATGTGGAACTGGATTAAGGAGAAAATAAAAAAGAAAATGGAAAGGCGGAATAGTCACTACCTCTCCTTGGCTAGTAGATTCCAAATCTACCAAAAATTTCTCTCATGTTACTCTATATACTTTGCCTCAATTTGGTTTTTCAATAGTTACTAGACAAAGAAAATTCAAAAGAAGATTAGATATTTTCTTTGGTCTGATGGGAGAGGCAAAAGGAAGAAGCATGTTGTGAGGTGGGACTATCGGTGTTGTATGGGAAAAGATCAAGGAGGGATGGGCCTTAAGGATCTAGAAAAGCATGGAATTTTCTTGGCTAGAAAATGGATCCTTAAAGCCCTAGAGGGCAATGAGCCATGGAAGGTTCTCATTCAAAACAACATTCAGTCAGCCACTCCCAAGCATGCTAAAACTTGGAAAGGTTTACCCTTCAGTGATCTACTCCTTGCAAAAAATCTTATTGTTCTTGCTGGTTCAGAGGTCTTCAGAAGCATTTGGAAAGTTTGGGAAAGTATCACAAAGGATGTCTCCAGCCATGAATATACCTACTTCAATGGAAATGATCTACATCTATCTAGGTGGAAATTTGGTGGAACCTGGAGCACAATGGAAAACCCTTGGCCTTACTTCAAGGATGCTCAAATAGGAAATGGGCATAGGTAGGTGTGAGAACCTTAGGCACGATCTTGATAGATGAAAAGTTAAAAGAGTGGGAGGTTGCACAAGTAGAGTTCCAATTGCATCCTTCCAATATGAGAACATATTCTGTGTTGAAACAAGCTTGGGAGGGTACCCTCCCTCTTAAACTAGGCAATCCAAGCAACAATATTGCAAGTCAGTTGGTATGGAAAGGAAACATACCACTTATAAAACCTTCAAGCAAAAGTCATTTATAGAGATATAATAGTCAGTGAATCCCTACATGCGAACCTAAACAAAGCTTGGAATGCAAGCTTGAGCAGCAAAGATTTACATGAAATATTTTCCCCAAACTGGTCCCTTGTGCTTGATCCTAAGAAAGCATGTTTGAGATGGCTAATTCTTTTGCAAAGATTTCCAATTAGAAGGAAACATAATGATATTGAAATTTGAAGTATTTGCAGGGTACTTGAGACATTGTTTCACATTTTTTTTCCTGTTGCTATGCAAATGAAGTGTCTAAACTTGTTTGTAATAATTTTCTTATTTGGATGGAAAATAACAAAGTGAATTGGGAATTTATTTTACTATGCAATGATAAAAAATATGGGAAAGTATGCAATTTGTTTTAGCATTATTTAGCTAATGAAATCCTTTGGCATTTGTGGAAAGCAAGAAATGGGGAAAAGTTCAATGGGAAAAGGAGGTTCTTTATCGAGTCTTTAAAAAGACTCATTTTATTTGACATTGCTTCATAGGTTGTTATGATTATGAAATTATCCGAAGGAAAATTCCATAAATTCCTCAATTTTAGTCACAATTGGAAAGTAGGGCAATATAGTATAGCCACATTCATGGCTGCTTTTAAGAACTTCCAGCAAGGATTCAATGAAAATGTGAAAGAAAAACATGATCAACTCAATGCCAAGACTCCAAGGCGACACACCAATGAGAATAGGGAGGTGGAGGATTTCTTCACTTTAGGTAGGGGCACAAGCAGTGACATGTAATCAATTTGATTTTGTAGCCTGTTGGTTGCTATGTATCCATGGAGCAGATTTTTTGTAATGTATTTGGTTCATCTCCATTTGTAATTATTGCACAGTTCAAGCTCTTGTATCTATGAGAAGATCTTTGGTAATGTATATTGTTCATTTACTTGTGTAATTATTATACAATACCTATAATATACATCCACTTCAAACATACTGTAATCTATAATGTCTAAGATGGCTAATTTTTTTGCAAAGAGTTCCAATTAGAAGGAAACATAATGATGTTGAAATTTTTAGTATTTGTAGGGTACTTGAGATAGTGTTTCACATTTTTTTTACTGTTGGTATGCAAATGAGTTGAGAAAACTTGTTTTTAATAATTTGCTTATTTGGATCGAAAACAACAAAGTGAATTGGAAATTAATTTTATTATACAGTGATAAAAAATATGGGAAAATATACAATATGTTTTGGTATTGTTTAGCTAATGAAATCCTTTGGAATTTGTGCAAAGCAAGAAATGGGGAAAATTTCAATGGCAAAAGGAGGTTCCTTACTAAGTCTTTAAAAAGACTCATTTTATTTGACATTGCTTCGCAGGTTGTTATGACTATGATGTTGGCAGCACAAGGGCAGAAAACTGAGAGGGGGGGTGAATCAGTTGTCACATAAATTATACAAATTTAAACTTATTCTCATATCTGATGCATAAAAATGAAAGCATAAAAAATCAACACATCAGAAACACACATAACACCAATATTTTTGTGTGGAAACCCTATTAGGGGAAAAACCACAGTGAGGTTAATCCACAAGTTTATACTCTATTAAAATTATAGAAAATGGGGAATGCACATGCATTTAGGCACACTGCCTAGAGCTCACTGCTCAAATACAACAAGTCTTACTGCCCAAAGGAAGACACATTGTCTTACAGTTACATTCAGATTAAATCCATCTAAAGATTTTGAACTGAGAAAATAACATCTGCTAATCTCTGATTATAGTTTCAAACAAGCACATAAACTCTGCTAACTCTTCTTCACACTTAAATTTTTCCTTCGAATGATCTGAAATTCATTCACACATAGCACTTGCACTTCACACACTTCAGATTACGCACATGTCTCAAATGATAAAATAATTGCTCATATATATTTGCAACCAAGAATAACATCATCTACATGTCGACTTTAATAAAATATAAAATGAATACAAACTGTCGAGCCAAAACATAAATAATTAATAATGCAAATCAACCAAAGTCGGCCACAACATAGTGAAGACATAAAATAATATCCTTGAACATGAAACACCTTCAAACATTATTCCTCGAAGATCCACAACATGCTACAATCACCCTCTCGACCATGAACATGAAAAAAATGAACACACAAGAGAATATTCAATTGCGAGCACAACAATCAATGCAAACCAACAACACACATAGAGAATGATATAGAAACATCCACAAGCATCATTAATCACCACAAAAGCATTCACATCAACTCAGATTACTAGAATCACATCATCTTCTTTCAAGAACACCAACTACAATAAAAGAACAACTGTTGGAACACAAAAACTCACAACTTGATCAAATATTCATGTGAACCTCTAAAAATTTTGGTGGATAAATTAGATAGGCTTGAAAAAAAACCCATTAATCCACAACTTCTCACCATCAATATTCTGAACTAGCCACCAAACATAAATTCACTACATCACCAACAACTTGCAACTTACTTTATTACAATTTTCTCAATATCCTCGACATATAAAACCTTAAAGAAATAAATTCTAATAGTGTTGACATCAATGAAAACCACATATCAGCAACATCCAAAAATCTACCCCTTTCGCATTGATGGCAACACATGATGTGAAAAACACCATCAATGCAACTTTCTCATAACACTTTCTCTCCCTTAGATTTTGACTCTTCTCCCTAGATAATTCACATCTTTTCAAAGGATTCTTCTCCCCCTTTGACATCAATGACAAAGGTAATGTGTACCTTTCTCCACACAAGCTTTGAACCACATATCTAAACATCTGACTACTCCCTCTGAGTAGCAACCACCACAACATCAATATGAATCTCAAGATATGACTATGAAATGCATGAACTGATGCAAGTCATTGCATCTTAATTCTGATTAGGAGGGGTAATCAACCCTAGCTTCCCTCTGAGATGATAAAAAGTATCCTTATGCATGGGCTTGGTAAAGATGTTTGCAATCTATTCTTTAGTAGGCACATACTCGAATCTGACTTCATTTTCACTCACCTTGTCTCTCAAAAAGTGAAACTTGATAGATATATGCGTGGTTTTTGAATGCAATACTAGATTCTTAGAAATGTTAATAGCACTTGAATTATCACAAAATATAGAAATAGATCCATCATACACAAATTTGATATCTTTCAACATCTGCTTCATCCACAATACTTGGGTACAATTGTTAGCAACAACAATGTATCTTGCCTCTGCAGTAGATAAAGAAATGGCATTTTGCTTCTTACTTAACCATGGAATTAGCTTCTTTTCCAAGAAAAATGCACCACCACTAGTACTCTTTATGCCATTCACATCTACTTCCCAACCAACATCAGTAAAGGCACTCAAAGAAAATTCATCTTCTTTAGGATACCATAGGCCAAAATCAACTGTCCCCTTCAAGTATCTGAAAATTCTCTTCACAACAGTCACATGAGATTCCTTAGGGTCAGCTTGAAATCTTGCAACACATAGGACATTCATGATATCAGGTCTAGTTTGAGTCAAATAAAGCAATCCACTAATCATGGATATGTATCTAGTCTGATTTGATTTAGGATAATCATCATATGTTGTCAACTTACATTCGGTCACCATAGGTGTACCAACTGGCTTTGAATCTTCCATACCAAACTTCTTTAGCAATTCTTTCACATACTTGGAATGAGATATAAATATTCCTTTATATAACTGAGTGATTTGCAATCCAAAAAATAATTTCATTTCTCCAATCATAGACATCTGAAATTCACTCTGCATCTCATCAGTAAACTTCATGCACAAACTATCATCTCCTCCAAAAATGATATCATCAACAAAGACTTCAACAATAAAATCTTTACCATGATCAATATTGAATTACAAGTTACTATCAACAATGCCTTTGTTAAATCCAAGCTTTAGAAAATAATTATCCAATTTGTCATACCATGCTCTTGGGGCTTTCTTAATTCCATACAATGCTTTCTTCAGTGAGCAAACCATATCTCCCTGATCAGTCAATTGAAATCCATCAGGTTGCTCAATATATACTTCTTCATCCAGTTCACCATTTAGAAATGTTGACTTGATATCCATTTGATAAAACTTGATTTTTTTGTAAGCATCATAGGCAAGAAACAGTCTCACAACTTCAATTTTAGCAACAAGGAAAAGAGTTTCTTCAAACTCAACCCCTTCCATCTATGAATATCCTTTGCACACCAGCCTTGCTTTGTTTCTGATAACTTCACCTTGCTCATTCAGTTTATTCCGAAGGACCCATTTAGTTCCAATTACATTTTTGTCCTTAGGTCTAGGAACAAGAATCCATGTATCATTCTTCTCAATTTGTTGTAACTCTTCTTTCATTGCTTCCACCCAATGTTCATCTTGGCATGCTTCATTGGCATTACTAGGCCCAGTCTTTCAAAACAAACAATTCTCTTTTGCAATTCTTCTCCTAGTTTGAACACCTTTGTTCTTATCACCTACAATCTAATCTTCTGAATGATTTAGTCTTATATACCTTGGAGTCTTAGAATTTTCTTGAACTTCAGGCTCTTGTGATCTCGCTTTTGTACTTTTACTACTTCTTTCCTCTTGGCTTTCCCGATTCACCAGAATGATCTACACTTGATTCTAAGTCTGAACTGAACTGAAATTTTGATCATTTGAATCATATCCATAGGTTTTGGATGGTCTCACTGTGTCTTCATCAACCTTTACATTATCACTTTCAACTACTTTCCTCAATCTCTTGTTGAAGCACCGATAGGCTTTACTTTTAGTAGAATAACCAAGAAAGATTCCTTCATCAATCCTAGCATCAAAATTTCCTATATCTTCATCTCTTTTGATATAACATTTGCTTCCAAAGATTTTGAACTATCTAATAGTAGGCTTATGACCAAACCATAACTCATAAGGGGTCTTACTAGTATCTCCTTTGACATGTACCTTGTTGAGAGTATAAATAGCAATACTCACAGCTTCTCTCTAGTAGATATGGGGAAAATTTCCTTCTAACATCATAGTCCTAGCGGCATCTAGAACTGTCATATTCTTCCTTTCCACAACTCCATTTTGCTGAGGGGTCCATAGGACAGATAATTGTCTCTTTATCCCATGCTCTTCATAGAAAGAATTAAACTCATTGGAAGTGAATTCAACACCTCTATCTGATCTCAAACACTTAATCTTCAGACTTGTCTCTATCTCAACCTTAGCCTTAAAAATATTGAATCTCTAGAGCTTCAGATTTTTCCCATAAGAAAGTGACCCACATCGGTCTAGAATAATCATCAATGAGTAACATGAAATACCTATCTCCTTGTAAACTTTTGATTCTAGCAGGACCACATGAATCAATATGCACAAGCTCTAATACTCCATTTGAACAATGTTGTTTGCTCTGAAATGAAACTCTAGTTTGCTTCCCCAACTGACATTCCTTGCATATGTTGTTAGTAGGCTTTACAAACTTAGGAAAATCTCTCATAGCCTGAGTAGAACTTATCTTGATAATATTTTCAAAGTTTGCATGACATAATATTCTATGCCACAACCAACTTTCATCAACTTCAGCAATCAGACAAATTTTACTAGCAACACTTAGGTGAAAGATATTGCCTTTTGTTTTTGTACCTGATGTAATCACATTTCCAGAACTCCCCAATACTTTACACTTTTCATCCTTGAATTGAGGATTATATCCCTTGTCAACCATCTATCCAACACTTAAAATATTATGCTTGAAACCTTCAACATATAGGACATCATTAGTATTATGCTCACCATCAAAAGAAATGGATCCTCTGCCACAAATTTACACTAGCTTTGTCATCACCAAATCTTACAATACTGCCATCATACTTTTCAAGACTCGCAAATTTACTTTTATCACCTATCATGTGATGAGAGCATCCACTGTCGATCACCCATTCATCTTTTTCTTCAATTCTGGCTGTTAGAGCTTTCTCAACATTCATGCAGCTAGTAGATTCAACAGGTACATGATTACTTTCCTTGATAGCAATCAATACAAACTCATCCTCACTTACATTCCCTTTATCAGATTCATCATCTGTCACACCTTCATCAACAACAAAATAACACTTGCTTTGGAATCTAGGCTTGTTAGATCTCGGCTTAGGAACTCTTTTAGGACACCTTGAGGAAAAATGACCTATCTTATTGCAAGATAAAAATTTAAGAGGAAATTTCCCTTTATACTTACCTTATCCTTTGGATACTCTCTTGACAAGAAGTGCTTCAAGCTCATCTAACTTTCTTTTTTCTTCTTCAATCTCTCTCATTTCTTCCTCATACTTGAACACCTTTCTAGAAGAACTTTCTCCCAGATCATATCTCTGCTTATCTTTTCTGCAAGTAGTAGCTTTGAATGCAGATTTTATCTTAGGAAGAGCATCACCAAACTCACTTAACTCAAAATCAGCAAGCTTACCAATCAACATGTCTCTGGTTACATTTGTCACATTCTTGATCTCCTCAATAGCAACAACTTTGTGTTTGTATGCAGAAGGCAAGGTTCTGAGCACTTAGGAACAATCTTCGATTCTTCCAATGTTCCACTAGCACAACTGATATTACACACAAGTTCATTCACTCTCTACATGAAAGCAATAATGTTCTCATCTTCACCCATTTTCAATGTTTCATATTTCCCTTTCAGACTCTGCAGCTTAGCAATCTTCACATGAGCTTCACCTTCATAAAAGGTTTCCAACATTTTCTAGATCTCAAAAGTAGTCTTCAAATCCATTACATTTGTCATCTCGAAATCAGTCAAAGCATTCAACAATGCTTCCTTAGCCCTAATATTGTACTCAACATCTTTAATCTTAGCAATAATAGAAGAACCATTATGTGGGATGATATATCTATTCTTTGTAATGTTCCAGAAAAATTCACCAATGCATCTCAGATGACACTCCATTCGAGTCTTCCACAAAGAATAATTTGTTCCATCAAATCTCAGACTATCCTTCTTGTAGGTCGCCATCCTATATCACCTCAAGCTATTAAAATTCTTCCAAGGAACTTGCTTTGATACCAATTGTTGGCAACACTAGGGCAGACAACTGAGAGGGGGGTGAATCAATTGTCACATAAATTATACAAATTTAAACATTCTCAAATCTGATGCATAAACATGAAAGCATGAATAATCAAAACATCAGAAGCACACATAACACCAAGATTTTGTGTGGAAACCGTGTTAGGGGAAAAACCACAGTGGAGGTTAATCCACAAGTTTATACTCTATTAAAAGTATAACAAATGGGGAATGAACATGCATTCAGGCACACTGCCCAGAGCTCACTACTCAAATACAACAAGGCTTACTACCCAAAGTAAGACACACTGTCTTACAATTACATTCAGATTAAATCCATCTGAAGATTTTGAACTGAGAAAATAACATCTGCTAATGCTTGATTACAGTTCTGGTTAAGCACATAAACTCTACTCACTCTTCTTCACACTTAACTTTTTCCTTCGAATGATCTGAACTTTATTCACACACTTCTCATTACACACATGTCTCAAATGATAAAACAATCGCTCATATATCGACAACCAATAATAACATCATCTACATGTCGGATTCGATTAAAAAATATAAAATGAATACAAACTGTCGGCCCAAAACATAAATAATTAATAATGCGAATCAACCAAAGTTGGCCACAACATAGTGAAGACCCAAAATAATATCCTCAAACACTAAACACCTTCAAACATTATTCCTCGAAGATCCACAACACGCTACAATCACCCTGTCGGCCATGAACATGAAAAACATGAACACACAAGTGAAAATCTTCAATCACGAGCACAACGATCAATGCAAACCAACAACACACATAGAGCACAATTTAGAAACATCCAAAAGAATCATGAATCACCACAGAAGAATTCACATCAACTCAGATTACCAAAACTCACATCTTCTTTTAGGAACACCGACTATAGCAATAGAACAACTGTCAAAACACAGAAACTCATAACTTGATCAAATCTTCATGCGAAACTCTAAAAATTTTGGTGGATAAACTAGATAGGCTTAACAAAATCATTAACCTGCAACTTCTCACCATCAATATTCTTAACTATCCACCATACAAAACTTCACTAGATCACCAACAACCTGCAGCTTACTTTATTACAATTTTCTCAATACCCTCGACATATACAACCTTAAAGACATCAATGACAACCACATATTAGTAAAATCAGAAAATATCCAACATATGAAATTATCCGAAGAAAAATTCCACAAATTCCTCAATTTTAGTCACATTGGCAAGCGGGGCAACATAGTATAACCACATTGATGGCCACTTTTGGGAACTTCTAGCAAGAATTCAATGAAAAGGAAAAAGTAGAATAGGATTGAATCAATGCCAAGACTCCATTGAGATACACTAATGAGAACAGGGAGGTGGAGGAGGTCTTCACTTCACGTAGGGGCACAAGCAGTGACATGTAGTCAATTTGATTTTGTAGGGCTGGTTGCTATGTATCTATGGAGCAGATTTTTTGTAATGTATTTGGTTCATTCCCATTTGTAATTATTGCATAATTCAAGGTCTTGTATCTATGAGAAGATCTTTGGTAATATATATTGTTCATTTACTTGTGTAATTGCTATACAATACCTATAATGTACAACCACTTCAAGAATACTGTAATCTATAATGTATGAGACGGCAAAGGAAAATTACACGAATTCCTCAATTTTAGTCACAATTGGCAAGTGGGGCAACATAGTATAACCACATTCATGGATGCTTTTGAGAAATTCCAACAAGAATTCAATGAAAAGGTGAAAGAAAAACATGATCAAATCAATGCCAAGACTCCAAGGCGACACACCAACGAGAATAGGGAGGTGGAGGAGGTCTTCACTTCAGGTAGGGGTGCAAGCAATGACATGTAATCAATTTGATTTTGCAGGGATGGTTGTTGTGTATCCATGGAGTAGATTTTTTGTAATGTATTTGGTTCATTCCCATTTGTAATTACTGCACAGTTCAAGGTCTTGTATCTATGAGCAGATCTTTGGTAATATATATTGTTCATTTACTTGTGTAATTGTTGCATAGTACCTATAATGTACAACCACTTCAAGCATATTGTAATCTATAATGTACAGTTGAATGTGTTGGGGTTGGTATCTCTAAGGATTGGGATAATAGCAGATCTTGATAACAACTAATATTGTTGGCTGCATTGTAATGCCTTGATGGTTTCATTGTAATGCCCCATATCTTGTTGAATCTACTATCTTTAATACAAAAAAAAGGAGGGAATAAAAGGATAGAAATGAATTAATTAAATAATTAATATTATTTAATCAAATGATTAAAATTATTTAATTATTAGGGAAGAAAGAGGGTTGACAAAGAAAAATGGTGTTTGCAGGCGAAGGACATTTTTTAGTGTCTACAAACTTATCTTGAAAATAATGTTTCATGTCCTCAAAAACACTTTGAATAGAGAAAAGAAAACCAAAGTCAAAATATAAAAAACTCAAAGATGATCAAAACATGAATTGGATATCTTCTTGAATTAGATTTCTATCTCCAAACACAACACTCAAAATTTGCACCTTAAAATTTTGGTGGCATTGCAACCATACATCTATGATTTTTTTTTTTATGAATAAGTATCTATATTATCTTTATAAAATAATATTATATATTCACAAAAATGTGGGTGGAAAAAAGTCACACCCTTAGAGTCTATATGAGGCTAAAGCTTGGAGCATAAATACATAGAAGTATTTATATAAAGATGGTAGGTGACTAAAGCAGTAGCATAGGGAGGAGGGGGATGATCTTGATCACTTGATTATCACCATAACTTAGCCAACTCCAAGGTGTTTGCTGGAGTGTCCAACCCATCATCATCTTTATCTTCTTCTTTTGTAGCATGGGTTGTTTGAAATAGCAAGAGCTATCTAAGGGAACTTGCTAGAATCAAACCAACTAGATCGATGAACCAATAGTAGGCTACCTAAAGGTTTCTGCAACGAATGGTGGGGAGGTAGAGAACTAAAGAGTAGGACATGACCAAATCCATTATCCATGGTCCCTTCTTGTATTCAATGAAGAATCCTAGTAGAAAGTATCCTAGGTACCAAGAGCATAAAGACTTTATCCATGATGACGCTTGTAAGAAGGAAAATTACCCTTGGAGGAAGAGAGAATTGAACTCGAGTGACTATGTAAGGGTCATTGCTCCAATGGTCATGGAGGGCCTACAGGTGGGTCACTTCAAGTGCAACTCTAGTGACTATGTAAGTGCCATTGCCCCAGTGGTCATGGATGACCTACAAGTGGTCCACTTCAAGTGCAACTTTGTTTGCTTGCCCTTGAATCTATAGTAAAACATCAAAACATATTTGAGCTTTAGAATATAGTGAAACATGTTGATCAATAAAACAACTAAAAAATAGTTGAATTTCTCTTTCTATAGGTTGAAGAGAATATTACCCCTAAAATCATGCCAATAATAGTTATATTTGTGATAGATACAATGCCAATCCCATAAATGAATCATGTGCCAAGAAAAAGGTTATGGTCTAAAGGGCTTGATAAAATCATAGATCTAGGTCTAAATAATTTGGGCTTCATGACAAAATCATGTAGGTGCTTAAAAGACCTTGACTACCTATAGAAATCCCAAATGGGATAACTTGGATCCAACATGAAGGCCTTGAAAAAGAATACACCAAGAAAAGCAAGCCAATTTGCAATTTAGAACAACCAACCAAATAGTGTGAAATTTATGTTTCCAAACAAATACTAGTGATTGCAAATTCCACTGTTGATTTAAAGTGGAAACAATGGGAAAGTGGGGAGAGAAAATATTTTCTTGACATTGTTTACAATTTTTGAAAGTGGTGTTTGGACCCAACTTCCAATCTTTCCATCATGACCTAGAAGAATTAATACAAATTTTGTGAACCATATTAACCAAAATTATCCCCATGACTGCACCAAAAGTTTCATGATCTTGATTAGAAAGGTGAAACTTGGATTTAGCTTTATTCCATAGCAAGAGACTCACTAAAGCTCTATAGAATAGGTCTTGTAGAGTTTAAATTCCTCTCTTGTGAAATATCAAGGCATGCACCCAAGCAACCTTTTCAATGGGCGTTTAAGATCTTGGAATGGGGAACCACTAGATATTCTAGTAGTGGATGGAAACCCACTATGGAATCTAGAACCATTCTAGAGAATCCAAGGATTCATGGATTTCAAATCTCTCCAAATAATTTTAATTACGAAAGTCTCTTAGATCCGCATTGAGTTCTTCATGGTGAGAAGGTTTTGAAGCCAAATCCTTGTCCCTGTAGGGTGTCTAGAAGGATGGCCAAAGGCAATGCAATACCACATAAGGATTTCCAGGCTTCATAACCTCAAAGGGCATGAATTATCCACTTAGTGCAAAGAATGAAACACTAGCACTGGGTGGATAAAATCTCCAAACCTGAAAAATCCTAGGGGAGACAACAAAACTACCTACACTCTATGAAAACCCTTGTTAATTTTTTAAGAGGCCCAAAGAAGATCATGAAAGAGCTTGTCCACTTTCATGTATAAGAGTCCTTAGAAGGAACCCAACATGAGTGGCTGCAATAATCTTGGAACAAACCTAAGATTTCTCCACCAAATAAAGGGGTTTGGTGACTTAATAGGCTAGTTTCTTTTCAATTTTGGTAAGAATAATTTTCTATAGGGATACTTGTGAACCTTGGAAGGTGAAGGGGATGAGCATGAATATGAAGACTTCTCCATGACCAATCATTTTCCATTTTTAGGAGTTAAGCCAAGAAGGAAGGATTCTCTGTAACATTGAATCTTAGGCAATTGAATGGTAGAACTAGAGACTTTGCAAAAAATATCTAGGCACTTGAGAGCCCATTGGATATTTTTATGCTCTTCTAAGAGAGTAAAAAATAATCATCCCAACGTGACCATTAACAAGTTGAATTTTAGCTAAATCTATACACTTGGCCAACCCTTGAAACATAGAATGAGCTAAAAGGTAACCAAATCCTTCAACAACAAGCACATATCACATAGAGAGTAGAGTCAAGTGAGAACCTTGACATTGTATTATAGTATGGTCACATGGGGGGGCATGGGCTTCTATTTTCATGGAGGAGGAGGTCTCATGGGAAAAAAATTAATTGTGCTATAGGATTAATTGATATCTTTTCCAGAAAAATAGCAGCCCCTACCTTTTAGGATTAAATATTTTAGCTAGTGAAATTGGGGCAGGGCTAGAAATTGCCCCTACAACTTAGAATTTTTTTTTTACCACTTGTCTATCATCTAAAATTTTAAATTTCTATCAGAAAATAAAAATGAGAGATTTTTTATTTATTTATTAATTTTTATCAAAGCATTATAGTTCATTCCTTAAATTTTGGAGCTTAAAATTTTAAGCTGAATCGCACTATTAAAATCATGAGACCGCTAGCTTTAAAAAATTCTTACACAATCTAACAACACCCACTACAATTTTTTTTGTAAATTCTTACACAATCTAACAACACCCACTACATTCTTTTAAAAAGCTCCCCTTCACAAGACCTTACCCTTAATCATAACTCCCAAAGAACACTTAACCAAGCACAAAAATGATTAAACCCTACCCCAAAACTTCCTCGCACTTGATAATTTTAATATCAACAAACATATAATAGTGACAATGCTTGGATGAAGAAATCCTTTGCATCATCTTATCGGTGGAGATGTCCATGATTTGGAAGATGAGATCCCCAACATCATCTTATCGATGGATAATCGGTCCATCGATGAGATGATGAAGGGGTTTCTTCTTCCAAATCAAGGGCACTGTCACCATTGACCAACTCGGAAATGGAAGAACTTGAATCTAAGTGGTGAGAACAAGAAGCCGTTGAGATGGAAGTTGTCGTTACTTGTCTTGCTTTGATGGAAGAAGAGCTCCACATGAAAATGGCAAAGCATCGTTCTCCAGGGAATGATAAATGTTCTTTGAAGGTTACATCAAATTGCAGCAATGCCGAACGCTCTAGGGTTTGTTGAATATCAAGTAAAGCATATATGTTATAAGTTGAGACTAACGCTAGTACTCACATATTTTAAAAGTTTATGTGCTGCCAATATTAGCTTCTGGTATATGTTTGTTGATATTAAAACTGTCAGGCGTTAGGAAGTTTTTGGGTAGCGTTTAATCATATTTGTGCTTGGTTAAGTGTTCTTTGGGAGCTATGAGATCTCTCTTGGTCCTTCAGGGATGCTGTAGGTGCTTGCACTTGCTATTCCACCACCAAATTTCTACTATAAGTACCCAAGCAACAAGCCATTACATTCAAGCAAGACGTTGCCCTTTTCATGGTTTTCAACCATTACCAGAGACTAGAACCAGTAAGCTTGTTTAAATTGTGAGACTATAATTTGCCAAGCTAAGAGTTTGGGGTTTGTGTTTACAGGAAGTTTAGCATAGCAGTAATTTAATAACAAAAATGGGAGCGGTGTGAGTATAACTAATCCGTTCTGCGTTTTTCTGCTTATAAAAACATCCATTTCCATATGCCCAAAATTTATATTTATAGATGCCCATTCAATAAATTTAATCTGAATTGCATTGCAGCAATGCAATCCCGTGTGTTTTGAATTCTAAATCAACCTCCCCCCTTGTTTGATGGAACCACAAGATATGCTCTGCAATTATTTTTGGCTCAGGAACATATTTTTGTTTGCCTTCTATGCTAGGAGTATATAAGAGCCTCAAGTGTTAGAAAACTCTGTTGATCTTGATGTGTTTGATTGATTCTACTGGAATGCATTTTCGTTGAATATTTAGTTGTCCCTGTAAGTTTGTTTCTTATGAAATTGGGTTTTGCAGACTGTACATTAATTGGGTTTTGCTAGAAACTACAAGGTGGTTTACTTTTCATTTGGCTTATCTTGCTTCTATGTGCATGGTTTTATTTAAGATGGAGATTTTCAGTCCTTATGAAGATTACCTTCTCATTAACAATAAGTAAAACAAAATGCAGGGTCTGACTGATATTCAGATAGTTCTGATAGACTTGCAAGATAGGCCCACATGATACAAGGAAAAGGTTTACCCTCCTAACAAGGTATACAACTTATGTGTTAACTAGATGTTTTCAATGCCATCCACTCAAGACAGAATGACTTTCAGAGCCATGATCCGTTGCCAGGATTGGTTGGTGTTATTAATTATTGAATGGATGGAAGTTAATGGAATAATTAATGTCTGGTTTAGGGGTTAGGTTTGGAATCAGGGTTTGTCAATGCAAGAAACACTCCACAACTTTTTAGGAATCTACTGAAGTGGGTAACATTATTGTTCTAAAATTGTATGTTAGTTTCATATAGCTAGGCAGGGTAGTTTGGTTTAATACAAACCAGTCCAATATTAATATTTAGTGTTGAAAAATGAGTCACAATCAAACCAAAGATGGGTCAGTCGTCAAGATGGTCAGTACCTCAGTGGTAGAATACCCCAACAGCAAATGGGACTCGGTTTGGATTCTAGCTGGTACATGAAAAGTTTTAACATAGTATGAGAGCCCAAGTTAGCAGAGCTAGGCCAAGCTAGGATCCTTGAGCACCTACAGTGTGGTTTGATGGGGGTGGTAGAAAATGAGCCACACTTGAACTAAAGATGGACATGTAACCAAGAAGTTGGGTAGCTCAGTGGTAGAGCACCGCAACAGCAAATGGGAGGTCCTAGTTTGACTTATAACTTATCCGTGATCGGGTGGGGTAAGCTACTCCTTGGTTTTGAGGAAAATTGTAGTCATATATCTAGATATATGTCTACATTTTTGCGACAGCAAGATATGTATAGGAATGAAACTTCAAAGTTCAAACAATTCACTATTTTTGTTTTTCAGGTTCCTGATCTTAAGCATGATGGCAAAGTAACAGGAGAGAGTTTGGACTTACTGTGATATTTGGAGACCAATTTTGGAGGGCCTAAACTCCTTCCCATGGTATCTGATGCTTCTGAACTATTCAATAATTTTACCATTATTCCATGTCACAATCTTAATAATCATATTAAAATGTCATGCAGTTAGGGTTGGTCAAAAACTTAAATCATGGTCACATTATTGAAACCTATGAAGACATTCTAGTTTAAATCATTCATCGAGACTACTTAACTTGCTTTTACTGTTAACTGCTTTAATGTTCTTTCCATTTCATAATTTAAATCAGCATAGCCAAATGGCTATGCACTTGTTCCTTTCTAATGCACTTGTTCCTTTCTAGTGACTTCACTTAGCAATAAAACCCAGGGTATTTCACTTTTTGGGGATATAGGGTAGGAGTAGACCTCTGGCTTTACTACTTGGGCAAATAATTTATTAACTTTTCATAGCAATTCTATTAAAACACATAAATCCATTGTAATTTTCCAGGATATGGTGAAAAAGGAGGCTGCAGATGAGCTACTGAAGTATATAGACACTTTTGTAACTACAGGGTTCTCACTTCTCAGCATTGAGAAAGCAACAAGCTGAGATACCAGAAGCACTTGGTAAGGAGAACATTTCTTGCAGATATAGATAAGCTCTTGATCTTCATGATGAATTTGGTTGATAAATTGATCATTTACTTTCCCAACTATGGCGGCACCTACTCTTGATCATTTGGAAAATGCTTTGGAGAAGTTTGATGGCGAGCCTTTTTTCTTAGGTGAATTCGGTTTGGAAAGCCATCTGATTATACATATTTATTTTCAGGACTTGATCTCTTATCCTTTTGTATTTATTGATTTTGACAATTGTGAGATCTTGCATGAAATTTATGCGTGTTCCCCAGATATAAAAACAGGAACAAATTGGCAGGCCAAAACTATTGAAGTGGATTCAGGAAAGTGTAAATTCTATATTGTCTGCTCTAGCCTAGATAAGGGTGAAAGTTACATCGAATCACAACACATGCAATTATTTATCTTACAAGCAGTTGCTCTTTTCTGTGACACGACAAAATGGTTTGAGTATAGGAAGTGCAAAAGATTGATGCATATGCAAAAACAATATCTGCTCCAGAAGTTCTTGAATCATTCAAGATTTTTACGGTATCTCACCACTGATACTACGAAGTTTTTGGATAAATGATACGTGCTTTATATATTGCCTAGCTTCTGAATACCTGAGAAAGAAAAAAATAGGTTCCTTGAAAGACACGTACTTATTATTTTTTATCGTTCTGCATAGATTGCTGGACACAAATGAAATTGGAAGGAGAGCGATCATGGGCTTAAAATTATTGTTACTAGATGCTGTATGCAGGGAGTTCCTGGTGTTAGGGTAGCTTCATTTGGATACTATTATTTCAATAAATATTCCATTGTTGCTGGAATCCTTGTAATATTTAGATTGTAGGATCAAATACATTGACTCCTAATAATACTGTTATTTGGATCTTCTCCCATGTATGATCATGGGGTTCTTTACGATTAACTTTTTTTCATAGATGGTCATAGGGTCCTTGTAGTGTATGTAGAGGCTATCAAAAACCTAAATTATGGAAATGAATTTAAGAGTCTATGTTAGTAATTTATGAATACATGTGTTATGTTATTGGTCTAGTTAGTGAATCTGGTAGGTCTATCACACATCTTTATGCATTTATCTACCATCTTATGTCCATGTCCACTTAGTAAATATATTCACCCTACTGGTCTATTTATTATGCACATACATACATACACTCTCACATTATATGTTATCCACCTTGATCCACCCTCTTTGAATTTCAATTCAAGTCTTTGGTTGTGGGTTTGACTTCAAACCCTTGGACTTGACAGTTTCAAATTCAAAATTGAGATCTCTCATCAATCCTTTTCTCTCCAAAGATTAACTAAACACAAGCTTAGATGAGGATTTGTCCTTGTATTTAAAGACATTCAATGCATTCATTTAGCTATTAACATCTTTCAAACTATATTCACATACCATACTACACCACTTTGATTCATGTATTAAAAGTTGTACATATCTACATGGGCATGTATATATGTATGAAGAGTGTTATTAGTGATTTAGTAGACACATTTTTGTATATTGATCTCAAAGAAATTTTTTGCTTGACATAATGATAACCGTCGTCATAACCCTTGCAAGGAATATTTAAGCATCATTAGTATTTAGATAATAGAAAGAGTAGAAGAATTGATAAGTAGGAGGTATTTTCCACAACAAAAGCTAAGGTGAATCAATTGAAACAAAATTCAGAGTTGAACAATATGTGGGTGAAGGAAATATTTAGAATCATGAACTTGAACTTGATCCCTAGGCTAACCTTACATTGAGAAAATATAAAATTTCAATGTCAAGGTGAATAATAGACTAACATATTCTCTTTTAGATCTCTTGAGGTTTTCAAAATTTAGTGTTGATTTTGATTGGGTTCATTCTTAGGGTAAAAAGCAAGTATTTTTATTTTCTATTAAGTTTCACATTTAATTATTGTTAATATTCACAAAATATTAGCCCACATATTGCAAAACATCAAATCTAGATTAATCGTGCTTACTTGTTTGCATGTAATGAGATTAACCTAGACTACACTTAAAGAAAAATTATTTTTATTTACATTTTAGCGAACTTGATCAATACTACACAACCTAGTTTCATTCTAGGCTTTCTTTTCACCGACATTAGGGTTTTAAGACCTTATAAAACTTTGATTTATCATCTATTTCAATCCTTTTTTGAGGATTTAATCATTATGCACATAATATATTTTACTTATGGTTTGGGTATACGTTATGATTTATTTTTTATGACACCCTCCCACCCTAGGTGGTGTTTTATCTTGTTCTACCCTTCATCAAATTGTCTTATACAAAACCTATGTTATTATAGATTCTTAGTTCATTTATCTATACAAGTCATAAGGATCCTATGTCTTGTAACAATGATGAGCACTTACTAAGGATGTGATTCACTTATTCATGAGATTAGTATACATGGTGATGGGTACGATGATGATCATTATTCTATATCCCAAGATAAATAGACTAGATAGTTGTTCTTACATATCATTCATTTGCATGATGTAGATTATGCCTTGATGATGCTTGATTATCTTGTCAAGTAGACTTTATTGATGCTTTATTAACTTATTCTATGTTGGATGATGATAGTGTAAGCCTTAGTGAATACCTCTTCCATGATGATAATGATGGGTCCAATGATGCATCCTTACATGTGAAGTCATTTTAAGTTGCTAATTGTCAACACATAAATGCTGGAATCTTATTGATTAGTGAGTTTAAATTTGATCCAAGTGGTAGAGATGTACAATAGTTTGATTCATCTTGTTTTCTCTACACTTCCTTTATGACTTTGGTCAATGCTTTCATTGTATATTTCTACCCTTGATTCACATGATGATAACATGAACTTAGAGATTACCTCTCAAAATCTGCCTTTCTATCCCAATTCATCTACTAATATGGCTTACATTCCTTATAATATATTTTCATGCCACACAAAATTTACATGATTATAATCTACTGTGGGAAACTCATCAAAGGTCAAGAAGAAGACAAGATGAATTTACCAAGTCACCTATCCTACCCACTAATGTGCTTAATTTATCTCTTGCACCTTAGCCTACATATAAAATTGAGTGTGACGTCATTTAATAGTTTCAAAGTATACAAGATCTCTCCATGGGATCTAGAATGAACATCACCATTTTATAGAGATGCAATGCAAAGGGCCTAAGTAAAAATCCAAGTTGAATTTGATACTACTCCACAACTAGTAGCATCTTTGATAGAGTTTATTTTCCACACAAAAAAGCATGATATATCATTCGATGATCAATAAATTTTGCCAAAGAAATCACTTAAGGAACTATTACCTTCACATATCATGGTGGAATGTGGTGATTCAATCATTGAGCAATCTTCATTTGGCAGCGGATCTAACAACATATACTCTCAGTATTGTTTAAAATTGTTTGAAGTATATATGTCATGTTTATAACCACCAAATTTACCATTAAAAGATTTAATAATATGCCTAGATCTTGCTTCAGTACTTTTACTATTCCAATTCAGGTTGGTCCTTGAAAGCTAGACCAATTATTTTATGTTATGCCCAAAAATTAAATTATAATATCCTTCTTGAGTTTCCATGGTTACATGCTATGAAATTGGGTCCTTCTACTTTGAAATAATGTGTTAAATCTTTTCACAAAGGAAAGCATTATCACATACTTATAGAGCATCAACCATATAATAAGCATGCTCAAATTGATACACCTAATAATTAGATTACATAGAATCAAACCCTAACACATAACCATAGTATACTATATGGTGACAATTGGGTTTCATTAGCCTTTATGCCTTGTGGTGTTGGTGAGTATTGTGTGGTTCCTAAAGCTTACAATACCCCATTCTTAGACACATATCCATCTATCTATGGTATTTAAATACCAAAGGCATATAAGGATGTGATGGAAGCATATATGTATGAAAGTGATCTTAAAAGTGACTCATCTTCTAAATCACCATAACCTCCTCCTAATCCATATTTTAAATAAATTTATGGTCATACCTACAAACTCATTAAAAATCATGAATAGAAAGTACTAGATTAGTCAATAATGAACAATGCCAAATACAATTTGTCAAACCAAAATGAACTAGAAGACAGTGGAATAGGCTACCAAATCAAGGACATGACTCAATGACTAGAAGAGTGACAAAAGAATTGAAAAGAACCTCATATTGAACTTATCTCAATCCTAATTAGGCTTTGTGTTCATTTACTACATGTGATATTGATTAAGGGATTCCTTTTGGACCATTGATTGCTTCATCTTTTTAGGGTTCCATTTCATTATTAATGTTCATTGATTATAATAGATAATTATGCAAATTTCATTCACACAAACAAATGAACCCTAGAAAAAATACAAAACATAGATCAAAAGATGAACATATAAAGTGAAATCAAAATCAAATAGCATCATCCAAACATCACATATCCAATAGTTAAACATAGAACAATATCATCAAAATGTATTTAAATAAATTTTCAATACACCAAATATTCAAATACATATACATGAATTAACAAAATGAGAATATCTCTTGTGGGGAGATGCTCTTAATGATCCCTCCCTTGCATCACTACTTCCACTATCATGAGTCCTCAATTGATCCTTCATGCAAAACCACAAATACCCCATGAAGACACATGTTCTCCTCAAACATTGTGCCAATCTTTATTTACTAATCTCAAATCGTGGCATGTTGATGTAGATCAGGGGTGGACAACTCCAAAACAACCTAAATCAACCAATCTTGAAACCCTAAAACATCACTTGGTGAGTTTTTCCTCACAAGCCTTCAATCTTTAAAGCCTAAAACACAAGGGCAACAAATTGAGTTTTTTGGCCATAACTTTCAGTGCAGACATGATCTCCAAAATGTAAACACAATTTTAGATACCCATTTTGGCTTTAAACAACATATCTCAAAATCAGGCATGGTCATTTTGTATGGAACCCTTCAAAAATTGACTTCTAAGAGGGTTTTTTTTGGATTGTCTACACACAAATGCAAACAAACTTTCATTGTAACTCCGCCAAAATGGAAAACTATGAAATGTCCTCTAATTTTTTTTTAGAACATGTAAAAATAGATTTTTCACCAATTTTTATAGATTTTTGATGGAGGGAAGAAAAGATATGGAATTTTCTTGTTCGTTGGAAACCTTGGGGCAGATTCAAACCCGTAGTTACTAAAAATGCTATAACTTTCTCTAAACTTAATGAAATTTAACCAAACCAAAACCAAATAAAAACTAACTCAATTATCTTTCCAACCATACAACGTGCAGATCATACAAAGGCCATACAGAGCTATACCATGTGAAAGAACAAGATTGTTATAGAAAAAAACACAAAAAAATTGCTCAAATTGATTCTAATTTTCATTCCAATATCCTCCAAGCCTTCCCAACCTCAGGATTCATGTTTACGACATGTATTTATGATTTTCCAATCGTTTATAACCAATTTTCAACATACAATTGTTCAAACTTTCACTTTGTGCACATTGACCCTTCATATTCCTACATTGTGCAATTTGACAACATTTGCAACATTGACATTTTTTTGCAACTAGACACTTCCACTCACCTAATGACCTAACTTAGACTCCAACATACATGAAATGGTCTTAGAAGACCTTATTACATATAAACAACTCAAAGAAAACAAAATATCACTTTTTGACCCCTTGGAGGCATAACAGCACTGTGGGTGCCCCTGCACCACATGTGCACGATCTAGTTGACATGTTAAGTATACATTAAAATTAATATTCGATAGTCTATCCATGGTCATTTTTTCTTCCCACAATATAAGCTCTAAAATCAACTCTTTATTTAGTTGGATGGAATTGAGGTCCAATCAAATGATTTTTTGATCTTCTACTACGACATCTCTCTCCAACTCTATTATGTCTATCTCCTAGGACATCAATGCGAACTTAATGAATACATCTCTATATGCCATAACCAGTTGAATAACAAGGTTTTAAAATGATCCAAACTATTTGAAATTTGTGTAGTCTTCAAAAATCTAATTTATAGAGCGACCAATACACCCTAGGTCAAGTTATCAATAGTGAAAGAGATTAACCTGAGTCCGCTTAATTCCACTCATTTCAATATTATAATTTTGATTAGCACCAATAATGTTAGAAAAAAATAAGATAATTTTAAATGCAATATCATAAATAGTTTACCCTAGATTGTAAGGAAGCTAAGGTAGCGGAACAACTTCCTACACTAACTTTGAGAGGAGAATAATGCAAAACTTTTACAGATCTTTAATAGTTACAAAAACTTAAACATAAATAAGCACAAATATCATGCATACCACAACACAATGATTTACGTGGGGAAAACCCTTTCGGAAGAAAAACCCCACACTCCAAAAGCCATCTAATATTATTCAAAAATCAAAAGATTACAATATACTTGTAGAGAAAGCGTCTCACAAGAGTATCACCATCAGAGATCAAGAGACAACCCGACCACTATCAGAATCTCAAAATACACCCGTCTACATACATCCCAACCGCTTATAACAAGCTTTTTGAACCTTCTAGTATTGGGGTTTTACAAAGTTGTTTTTCATTTAATGTGTTAATAGAAAAACCTTGACATGTTAGCGGGAAAAAACCTTGACATGTCAGCAATTTTTTTTTTCGGGTCGTTGCCCCGAACCCCAGATATTGTTACGAGTGTACAATATTTGCATGATCAGTCGCCACATACCAACATACATCCTATCAATAAATCGTATATAATTGCAAGGTTGAGACATATTTTCCCAACATAGATCATATCCATGTGCAATTAGTGTGGCTATGAGGGCATCAAGATCATATAATGATGGAAACCCCTCTCATGTCTATCATGCCCCATAGTTTTAAAATACCCCTCCCTCATCTAAGGAATAAAGCCTTCTGATGAGAGTGTGTAGCTAATTCCATACCTTCCAAAACTACAATAGTATTATCTAAGATATATCTAAAATCGATGAAATTAGTTTTCTTAGGCCTCATAGTTTGAGGAAGGAGATTGCACACTTTCAAAACTAAAGCTTTGATTGAGCAAGGTGATAAGCTTCCAATTACAAATATCCTTTGAGTCTCTAGACTTGGGTAAAGGAAGGTTTCAATATAGACTTTGTATAGGTCCTCAATAAAACAATCCCAAAGGGACTTATAAATCTCACAATGGGAGCCATCACAACTTAAAGCCTTTGTCATTGGCCATGGTATGAATAACCTCCTCGAGGTTAGAAATGGATCATAAAATTATTTTGTGTGGAGGAAAGAAGAGAGGTAGAAACTTGCAGGCACTCCTAAAGGGCTTGATCATGTTTATGAGAGTTTTTCTAGTAAGTGAAAATTTGCTCATAATGCTTGATAAAAGCCTAAAGAATATCCAAAAGTTCTTTGAGAATATTTTTTCCATCCTTGATTTGCTTGATGCCATGTGAAATATGGTGAGCTCTAATATCTTGGAAGAATTCTCTAGAAGATTCATCCCCAACCTTATGCTAGTGCAATCTAGCTTTGATTTGGGCACCTCTAGTTGAATGGTTATAAACAATTTTCTCTCGGTGATGAATCTCAACCACCCTAACTTGCAAAGCAAGAGAAAAATGGTTGGCTTCAAGATTTGAAATAGCCCTACAAAGCTCTGAGGATGTGGCCTTGTATACATAGTGCCAAAAATTACCAACTAACAACCATATATGTGAAGGCAATGATAAGTATGTCTAACAACTCTATTCCACCAAACAATCCAACTAGTTATTTGAGTGGGTTAGGCTTCAAGGTTACACACCTTCCTAATGTGGTCTAGTGAGGGCTAATGAAAAAACATAGAAGTATTTATTAAAAAATAAATTTTATAATGTTAAGGTATTCCCACTTGCCATTGAATTTTGAAGCTAATGGGGGTGTGGTTTGACAAGGTGATGTATGATAAAGGCTCCACCGAGAGTGAGGAAAAAATTGCCAAAGGATAAAATATTGTGTAGAAATCAATGCATGATCTAGGTATTTAAAGGCTCTGTTAGAACTAGCCCATAAATTATTCGACACATACGAATGGGAGTGATTGTGGCAAAGATCCAAATTGGAACAAAAATGACCCAATTTATTATGAATGTAATACCACGCCTCTTGTTTTCTATCTATCCAATGTAAGGGTAGGGTCCCATATTTATCATATGTCATCTCCTCCATATTAAAGTCCCCACACATAACCCAAGTGGTGGTAGACAATGAATCATCATTCCCTCGCCAAAAAAGAGATCTCTCAAAAATATTATTGTAAGCATAAATATTTATAATACCAAAATAATGATTGTTAACATTTAAGAGGATCCAGATCACACAGTGAGTGGGGTCAAAATTATGGTCGAAAACATGTTGAAGCCACCTGGGAGAGAGAAAGGTGACAACTCCTCCATGACCAATGTGTTTGTTGCAAAACATAAAGTCTACTAGCCAAATAACACAAGCTGTAGAAAGTGAAAAAATGGTAATCTCCAATTCTTGTAAACAAAAACATCTAAAGCTGATTGCTTCTGATGAGCATCCCAAACTAAATATTTCCTAGAGAGGTCAATAAGACCTCAGACATTCTAGGAGAAAAAAGTTCATTGATGGGAGTCAAGATGCATTTTATCACTATTTGAATCTCGAAAAGAATGATGATTTTGCAAAAATATTATAAGGAGAAACTACCCAACTAGATGTTGGGAATTGACATCTTTCAATTTTCTACATCATACTCTCCCTCCTCCAACTACCTAGGGAGGTTGCGAGAATGTCATAGATATTTAAGAGAAGGGGGGGAATGAGTAGGAAATTCTTGTTGAAAATATAAAACTAATGCCAGTTGGGGTGTTTGAGAAAATCTTGACCTGGAGGAAGGCTCACCAATAGGTGAGACAATCTCCTTCTTCTTGGAAGGGTTTGGAACATTTGTGGGTTACACTTTTATAATTGTTTGATCCATAGTGGCTTGGGATTTAGCCTAGGAGCTACTAGAGTTAGCATTCTTGTTTTTGCGCTGTGAAACCATTGTCCATTTTTCCTTAGTTTCTGAGGAAGGAACCTTAGCAAACTAGGGAACCTTAGTAGACCAAAGAGGTGATTTCACTCGAGAGGCCACCAAAGGGAAATCCTTAATCTTATATTTAACAGATTGGAACCAAAAAAATAAGTATTGGGTAGATTGAGGTATAACACATGTTGGGTGTGATGAAGATGTCCAATTTGAATGCTCATAGATTCTTTCAAATCCTTGGAAAAATTGATCTCAACATATACATGTTTATGTTGATGAGCCTAATAAAACCTATCAAGCTTAACACAAATGACCTTTCCCAGGGAAGCAACAATGGTGGTCAAAAAGTTATGACAAGGAAGAGGTAGCCTTAGGAACATGAGCCAAACCGACACACGAAGTGTCTTCTCATATGAAATATTGAAATCTCACATCTAGGGCTAAAAGACTAGTAGTGAGACATGAACATATCACAAACCATGCTTGAGAATGGTCTTAGCATGGCCGGCCTTAGAAAAGTGAAAACGAAAGAACCCTTTAGTGAGGTTCTTGACATCATCAAGTTTGACCCTATGCAAGGACAAATGCTTGTTAACCCAATTTTGTAGCATGCTTTTGTGGGGAGTTCTTCCAACAAATACCCTATCAAATTAAAATGCGCTAGTCTCTTACATGCATGATCAAACTCAAGGATGGGTAAAACCATATCCATTGGAGAATCAAAGTAGGTACCCCATGAAAAACTTTTGGAACAAACTTTTGGGGTTGCTTGTTTAAAGGAGCCATTGTGTAGAGCCACCAAACTATCAACACCCACATGAACTATTGAGTTGAAGCCGTTTGAGGCCATAAAATAACTAACTAAAAAAATCCTCAAGAAATACAAAAGATTAAAAGCTTTCACACATCAAAAATGAAATTTGTCATAAGAATAACAAAAAACATCAAACACAAAACTTAACAAAATCAAATTTCTAATCTTCTTCCAATCAAAAATATCTATGACCTTTTTCTCCAAAAGTGTGGCATCTTCAACAAGGTGCACAACCTCTTCCTCATTGGTTGTATTCAAATACCCAAACCATTACACAATTTCATAAAAGTGTATTTCCATATTCTATGCACCTTGGACCATCTCATTTTAATGCTGCCCTTCAGCAAACTTATGTGCTCAGTACGATGCCTATCGATAACCCCTCTTTATATTTAAACCCATGCTCTATTCTTGTAGCTTCACCATCACTCAATCCTCTTGTCCAGTGTGGGCATTGGCACTTTGCCGAGGATGCTCGATCCAAGGCAATTCTCATGCCCTTGTCTTTCAATGACGTTACTACAAGAATTTGTTCTAGTACTCATCCACCTTGTGCAGATTTAGTTGCACACCTACTCTTCACATTCTCATGTTGTAACCGATAGTTGGACATCTACCACAAGTGCACCAATTTCTAAACATGCACACTGCTTCTAGTAACTCCTCCGTGAACATGTAGGGCACTTATCTTAGTGGTTGAGTGTTCATAGTGTTCAGAAAACTCATACTTTTAACTCATAATGTCCAGATAACTCAACTTTAACTGTGGATGGGCTATGACAAGTGCCAGCACCACTAGTACTATTTTGTGCGCTACGCCTGTGTTGCATGCACCCACTGGTCCCTCAACTCCTTGTGGTCAACCATTGATTTCCATGTCATGATCAACATGAATTATTTAAGAATATGACTTGAAACCTTCTTGACTTTATGTCCTACCGGAGGTCCATAATATACTGGCATATAGTGGAATTTTGTGCCCTGGTCTCAAGTCTCACGTGCATTCTTAATCATATCATTTGCTATGAATAGATTATTCCCTTCTCCTCATCCTAATAGCTTGCCTAAGGAAACTTGTTTCGCACACACTCTATTTGTACATAGTCCTAAATTTTGGGTTGGCATCTCAAACGTTTTGATGTTGCACCCTCCACAAATAGGGCGACATCTATGTAGTCAATTGAATACACGTTTGACTGTATTTAGTAATTAATTGAAAATAAAAAATGAGCGTACTTTTTATTTTCAATTAAATAATAAACACAGTCAAATGTGCATTCTGTTGATTGCATATGCAATATGCACGAATAGAAGACTTCATTCTTGTTTCAATCTTCTTAAGGTTATATAGTTGAATCTTGAAAAGATGCATAGCCTTCGTGCAACTTCTGATTATGGGGAACCTTTGCCAATTTAAAAATAGATAAAAGATTCACAAGAATGGTATCCTTCTAATTTAACTATAAAATATTCATGTGAAATCTGTTTAAAAAAATTCACTCCAATGACTTGGCTTTTCTAAAATATGGAAGTTCAAGTGCAAAACCTTGGTGTTTGATAGAAATTGACAATTGCCATTTCAATCTACCATTTGTTTCTTAAATTATCAATTTCCTCAACTCAAATCCTTTCACATACATTTCTATTAATTGTCGTATTAAAATGATTTATGTCTTTGATCTCACCTCAAATCCTAGGTATCCATGCAATTCTTCTATTATATTGTTTTCCGATGGAAGCTTCATTAGATTAAAATCTTTTATTTTGATGTCTTCAACCTTATAAACAAAACATTATCTAATATTATCTAATATTTTTTTAGCCTCTACTCCTTGTCTCCTTTCACAACCATTACTTTTGAATACTCTTTGTGGTGCCATGACTATAAATGATTTTCTTTTTTTGTCTTGCATGAATAACATTTAGTAGGCTTATGGCACATTTTCACTCTATAACTCACCAAGGGTTCACATTCACTTGATGCTTTCAACACTTTGGTGTTATGCATTTCAAAAATTAAACCATTACTTTTTTTTCAATCATTCATGATAGTAAATGCCATTTTAAAAATCCATCCATTTTAATGTCCAAAATCTCTTCCCTATTGACATTAGCTTGATCAATTTGCTTAATGCTTGAAATGAACTCTCTAATGCTCATGTTGTTGTTGTGCCACTTGCCAACTCGTCCTTCCATCATGTTGAACAATAAACATACATATTTTTGTATTAAACATTGCGATCCCCTTTATAATTATGTCATTTATGTTATTATTTCCACACTTCCTTAACATAGATACTTTTCCATCCACTTTATACTTAAGGCTCCCTTTTTGTACAATTAATACTCCCAATAAACTTTGTAATCATTTCTCTTTTTTTTGCAATCAATCCTTCCTCATGTGACATCATGATCCTAACCAAGTTCACAAGTATACCCACTTTAGTATTCAACCACCCATGTGTTATATGTACACATGGTATCTTCCCACTTAATTTTTACATTTTCCTTCCATCTCAATCTATCATGCATAAACCTACATAAATCTCTTTTTCTCGCATGCATATCCTTGCATGAGCTAGTCTTTGTTTTTACAAATAAAATTGTGTGCACTACACTTTATTCTTGATTATGAGAAATGATTTCTTGTGCATCTAACCTTGCATACAACTCTTTTTCTTGCATTCATATCCCTGCATGAACTAGTCTTTGTTCTTTTAAATAATCTTGTGTATCTACACTCTGTTCTTGATTATGAAAAACACTTTCTTATGCACCCATCCCTTCATAAACTAGTCTTTGTTCTTATAAATAATCTTGTGTATCTACACTTTGTTCTTGATTATGAGAAACACTTTCTTATGCACCCATCCCTTCATAAATCTATTTTTCTCACATGCATATCCCTATATTAACTAGTCTTTAATCTTACAAATAATCTTGTGTACACTACACTCTATTCTTGATTGTGAGAAACACTTTCTTGTGTATTCATCCCTACCTAACCATAATTATCTTTGTAACTATCTGTGTACTTTTGGACCTCATTTCTATTCTATAAATTTCTTTGGTCCACTTTTTTCTATAGACTTTGCATCTCACCTATGTTGCTATACAAATCTTGTTAGGAGTATGCCATTCACCATAGACAAGCTATCCTACCCTTGATTTTTATGTACAATATGAAATATATTTACCACATACAAGTGAATCCATCTACTAACATTAAAAAACCTACATAGTCTTAAAAACATGCATCCTCTATGTCTTGCAACCTACCTCTTTGTGTGACCTACATGCATCATATTTACCATCGTCTAGTGCAATGCTAACTTTGTTGTGTAAACTCTTGTTGTTTATAGTTCACATTTCCATTTGAAGTAACATAATTCCAATAGGAGCCTTCTTTTCTCAAATAATACTATTATCCTACTTTCAAATTTCTCTCAAAACTTCCTATTTCTCTATATGTTATTCTCCTTAGAGTGCCATCTACGCATCAACCTCTTAAAACCATGACATTCTCAACCTGTTTGCACATCAAACCTATTTTCCTTGTTTACATGAACTATTTTTTCTATTAGACATTGAACTTCTAATGCTTCCATCTATCTATTGAAGAATCTAGTCACAAAACTACTAAAAGGAAACATATTAATAGAAAATTATAAAATTAAAATTTATTCTACCCCACTTATCTAGTCATATCAAACTTATTGCTTATCTTATTTCAAATAGTTAGTTTGTGACTTTGTAGATTACAACATCATCCTAGTTCCAATAACCATGTCTTTTGATATTGTGCCATGCATTTTTACCTCTATTCTCAATGGATCTATGTAATATATTTCCTAGGATAACATTTCATCCTTTAAAATTCTCATTGGCATTCAGATGCATGTAAAATTAGGGATATACTTCCTATATTAATCTACATGTAACTATAATTCATATAGCTTGTTCTTTGTTTCAAGTACTCATTCCTATGCCTTGTAATCTTACTTGAAACCATACACTTCCACAACCAAATCCCCATGTGCGCATAGTATCTTGATCACCCATGCCTTTGCCTTGTTAGTGTAATATTTTTATTACTTTGATATGTTTATTGTAAGTATGATATTGCACATTTTTGTTTAAGTTTATTGAGGTAATGTATTTGATTACTTAGGTGGTATATGATTTTGAGTTGCACATTATCCTTTTGTAGAATTATAATTTCTTCCTTATGATTGCATATTTGAAAAATTAGATAAGAGATCCCTTGATTTTTTGTTTATGTTGTATCCTCATCCTCATCAGATTTGGAAACTATAAGGCTATATATTTTGTAGTTGTCTTTCTTTCTTGTGGATGTTAAAGCAAGCCATCATGAGCTCTTAAAATTCTTTTGGAGACTAATTCTATTTTGGAATTTTGATTTCAATATCATTCCATTTATAGTTTACTTTATTTTATTCATTGCACCAGATTCTATATTTTTTTTATATAGATTCTAACATAGTATATGAGCAAATAGTTATAGGAAAGATTTATTTTTAGTTTCTATTTTTAAGAGATTTGGGGTATGGGGATAATTAGATTTTCATGTAGGTTTCTTAAAAATCCAGTATTCTCTTCTCTTGTATCTTTAGATCATGATTTGGAGAATACAAAAGTTAATAGAGGTCTTTTAACCTCTAGGGTTTGTCACTTGCATTTTTTTGAAAATCTAGGTGTTTGTAGTATTTTGGCAATCTTGATGGTGATTCAGATATTCCATAACATCTAAAAGGCTCAAGAAAGTTTAATTAGACCTTTATTTCACCAATATTGAAGATCCAAAACTCAAGATGTGAATGAGAATATGAAGCTCAAATTTAGTGAACAATTTTCATTTGGGGCAATTTTAAGCCAAATAAACCTCACCATTGAGTCTAGAAGGTCCAAAACCCCCCATTTCCATGTAAAACATTAAATTTTGCGTTGGGGGCTTCAAGGTAAAAAATATCTTTCTATGGCAAGTTGTATTGTACTATGCAAAACAATTTAAATTTATGTAGATATTGGGTGATGTGGTTTACTAACCATTAGTGGTTAGTGGCTCAGCCACCCAATGGCTCAAAACCATTGCAAAAACTTCTATAATCAATAGTATACTACCAGTAGTCTATTCAAATTGCCACCTGCCAACTCGTTGCTCTACTAATGACATTGTCCATTAGCCACCCAAACACCACTTCTATGTAAAGGGGGGTATTTTTCGCCCTTCTATTGTGCTTTAAAAGGGGGATTTTTTTGATAGGACATAATTTTTACTTTGAGAGTAATATTTTCACAAAAAAATAGGCAATGAAAAGGTGGGTGTCTTGTATGCCTTATTTCTCGAAGTTTTGCATTCTCTTTTTTCTACACAACAACAACTACTACAAAAATCTATTTTTTGCACTAATGGATCAATTAAAAACTCATATCCTCATACTATACAACTATATTGATTGGAAGTTCAAAATGACAATTTATCTTAAGATATTAAGGCTATACAAGGTTACAATGGGACTTGTGACATAACCTACATTGTTAGTATAAAATCTAAAATGTTATAATAAATGCGATGAAGCTTATCGTACCTTGTGTATATATGTGTCTTCTGACTTATTCTTTTACATTGAATTTTCCACTACTCCAAGTGATGTTTAGATCACATTGGACAACCTCTTTAGTAAGTAGGATAAAGTGAGGGGTCATTGATTGGAGAACAAAATCATAGGGTTAATTCCAATTTTTTTAAACCATTCAAGAATTATTTAGAAATATAAAAGCCATTATATTGTAGCTAAAGAAATATGGGATAGAAAAATGACAAAACTTATCTTGATTATTCTTTGTAAGATTGGTCTAAACTATTCAATCTTTTTTTTTTGCATTTTGTGCCACAAAATGTACCTTAAGTTCACCTATAAAATGCCTTACCTTGATTATTTTGTAGTAGAAATCACTAAGGAGAAAGTCAAATTGGTTCATCTAGGTATAATCAAACCTTCAAAGTTACATTATTTGATTCCAAATCAAGGTACAAAAGAACAAAAAGGGTGAGGAAAATAGGATAAGAAACAAATAACCAAGGGGAGAAGAAGAAATATTAGAAACCTGATGCCTCAAATGCAACTAATGAAACCTTTTCTTGAAAAGGTAACAAGCCTAAGAAGGAGAAGATTAAGTGTTCCTTTGGTGAAGGCCTAGAAATGATGAACATTTTTTTTTAAAGAAGCAGATAGATCACCTAAATCATCTTCTAGTAAAGAACAAGGTGTTGGGACACAAATTTTTTGTATCCTTTTTGCTTGAGTCTCTTCCTTTTGTGTGTCTTACTAGTGTATGGTCCTTCATTGATAATTGATCTCATAAATTCCAAGTAGATCATATTGCTCTCCATTGTTCCTTCAACCACCATTTTCAAGCCTTAGTTAAGAACCCAAGTTGCAAAATCTATTTTTGACTAACTGTCTTTATTGCCTCAGTGTTTCAAGTCTATTCATACGTGTGGTTTGATGTGTAGTGTGCTTCATGAGGTAGACCTGAGGCTCGAACCTTGAAAATTTCTTATTCCTTTTTCGGGGGTCCAATATTTTTAATTATCTTTTTGGGAGCTGACAAAGATAGGAAAATTTTGTGCAAGTTTCATTGGTTCTTGTTCAGTGTAGAAGTATCAAGAAAAGAAAATACAAGGTCCATAATTCTTGTTTGCTATGTGTACAAGGCTCGATGACAAGTTTGATACATGCACCTCCTTCACCTACCCATAGCTATTGCATCATCTCACACATCTACTAATTTTAATTTTAGATCATCCTCCTTCCATCTACTACGCCCATTTTGGGTGGGAGTTGTCATGTGGTTGTAGATTTCAAATGTGAACAATGCACAACAATTTGGGTCAATTCCTTTCTACTGTTATAAAATGATTTTGATCATTTTTGAAGGATTTTGTTCACTATGTGATCTCCAAATGCCAATAAATATTGCAGGGCATCAACTAATGCCACAGTCTAGTTTGTTGAGAGATTATACATACAAAGTCAAAGAAGACTAGTATTGTAACGAGATTTTATGTTGTAGAATGTCTTCATGGCACTATGTATGTTTTTGATAGGGTTTCTTAGATGTAGATAGATATTTTACCTTGCCACATTCACTGACATAAATGTATTGTTGAGTTAGATGAATGTAACATTGTTTTGAAAACATTGCAAGGCTTGCAATGATCTTTCTCACTTTATGTATGTATACATGCAATTATGTTTGAATTACTAAGTATTCTATATAACATGGTTTCATATTTATTGGTGTATGTTATTGCACAACTGCATGCTCTTCTTTTCCTTTTTTCCTCTTTTTAATGCTATGACTTTATTTCCCAATAGATAGGCACTAGTATGGGACCATACTCCAATCTCACATCATTGAATCAAAACATTTTAATTAATAATTTGGTTTAATTTATCATTCCTATGCACCCATGATTGTTGATATTACCAGGGAATCATTCTCAAGTGAACATTTAATATATATACATATTTTATGGGGGTCATGCTTGCATAGTCATATTAGCTATATAGGGGCTATATGCAACCAATTGTTCTTAACTTAGTGACAATATTTGGGGTTAAGATTACATTAGGGTTTGGTTGTAGTGGTTTTGGTTTTCCAATTTGTTTGATTTAAATGCCTATTAAGGCATACACCTAGGAATACCCTCCTAAGTCTAAGTTGAGCTCAAAGTGTAGGAGAGATAACCCACTCTTATAGAGTTGGCCATTAAACCTCCATAGATTTTTGATGAGTTGATTTCACTTGCACAATGCCAACCTTGGCTTTGTGAGTGATATTTTTCTCTAGGAAATGTCCAACAAATTTTGTTAGCACTACAAAATTAGTGTCGTTGTTGGTGAAGGACTTGTTGGCATAAGTTGGTGGGCTTCCAACTCAAGAAGACAATTGATGGGTTGATGTTAATTTGAAGGATCTGCTAGTGGATGCAACTCAAAATAAAAATTATGCCTTGGAGGTCTATGTACTTCAAGGGTTCCCTCATCATTGTGAGGTGGTAACTTTGCTTTTAAAGAACAAAGTTTTTGTTGTTGTTGTTCATGTTTCATGAACAAATATCAAGTGAATGTAACTAGTTTTAAGATACCCTATTTTCCTCCAATTTAATATATGGTTTCTTTTTAGGTAAAGAAATAATTTTATCTCTCCTCTCTTTCTTCATTGCATATGTATTTTGTGACCAACCATGTATAATTGGAATGGATGCATTTAACTTAAGGAAACTTCATCACATGTAATATATAATTGAAACCATAGTGAGTATAAGAGGATGCATGTCTAGGAATATTATGAGGATGAATCAACTTGTTATTTATATAGCCCAACATAAGGAAAAAATCCACATTACAACCTACATACACCCATATTGTAATAGGCAACCCTATTCCACTTATTTTATTTTTTTGATTTTTGTTGATTACTTATTTTGTGTTTTGACAATATTTAAAAATAGTTTGAACAAAAAGTAAAGTGCAACAACTAAAGAACTTATAATGAAGAGAAATTCTAAAATTTCAATACTTTTCAATTAAACAATAGGTTGAATATTCCATATTTTTACTACAAACAAAATATTGAGTTTTTCTCAAATATAATGACAACCCAGTACAAGAAATGTCATCTATTATCTAATTTCAACACACCCCAAAAAAAATTGTAACTTTGACAAGAGGTTGTAATTGAAAGCAGTGAATTGAGACCCTCAAATTTAGATGCCATAGTTAAGGAGTATCTAGGAAAGATGTTGTATCTTGTTGTCCACAGATTTGAGAGATAGACACCACTAAATGGAGGTAAAAATAGTATCAAACCCTAGGCGAATTTGTTGCTCAATATCCCACGTCCAAGATGGGAATGGTATGGCCCAAGGACAAACTAGTAATGCAAGGTAAATCTGTCAATCTCCCTCAAAATCCAATGCCTAATCCTTCTTCACTCATCCATTGCTTTGTATTCCATATAGATCACCAAATAATGATTGCAAATGCAATGAAGAGGAGGTACAACCTATCCTAAAAAGGGATGATCAACAAGAAGAATAATTTTTTGATTTGCAAACACTTCACAACCTTGTTGACCAAAAAAATCCAAGTTCAAAACCGAAAACCTTATAAAAAAACTCCACAATAAAGCTCAAGAGTGATTCTTGAATGGTAATCACCATCAATCTCCAATATTGGATCTCTCACCAACATGAAAAACATTTCCTATGATGGATTTCATCCCCACAAACCCTACTAAAGAAAGCTCCTCCAGTAATGTAAGTGTTCTCATAACCAAATCAACCTGAATGAGTGAATTTCTCAAATAGAGCCCTTTTTATAACATGGAAAAACCCTACAACCCCTTTTGGCATTTCACTTTTAAATATTTAAACTTTATTTTTAACTCCTCAATTTGACACCCAAAAATAATAAAAGGTCCATACTTTTTAAAGTTAAATATTTCACTTTACAATATTTTCTTATGACTCACCAACTTTACTTTATAATTGAACTCCTTATTTCCCCTTAAAAAGTGACTTTATTAAATATTTCTTTTTTTGACTTAATTCACTTTAATAACATTAAGTAATTAATTTAAGTTTTATTTTTTAATTTAATTTTATTCAACAACTTAAAAATTAATCATTTAATTATATGCTGACATTATAAAAATTAGGGATAGATTAGAGTCCGCCCTTCCCAAATATTGCTTGTCCTCAAGCAATGCCAACACAACCACCAAGCCACATGATTGGAACAAATTGAAACAAACTATAATTCTATGATCCCAAATTAATCTCTAGAAATATCCACTAGTTTGTCGCTGAGCTACTTTGATAAAAACCAACAGCTCATCATACACACTCTGCACTCTTCTCTCCAACAACCCCAAAAAGTAAACATCACCAATACTCATATTGAGATACCTGTGTGAGATGAAATTTGTATCATAAAAAAATTCTTACCAAGGCACCTCAATGATATCCATCTCTGAAATCCCATTGTCTAACTCGATCCTAGGCACGAGAAATATAATCTTCTCAAACCCATAGTATAACCCTCAACATATGTCCTCACAATATCACAAAAGTGATGTCAATCAATCCCTAATCAGAAGCCAATATAGTGTCATTCTTGAAATCATACATCCTAACAATGCTATCCCAATCATAGACTGAAAACCTCTCATCAACACCTAATTCCCAGGTGTCAATATGCTCATATCGAGCACACAAACTCATCCAATTGACTACAATCATCACCATAACATCTATAGATATATATATTAACATCCCAAATTTATTTTAGTAATCATCCCTCATACTGGTGGAAGCTAGCAATAATTGCTCCAACTCTGTGAATCCTCACACAACCTATTGCCAAGATGCATGTTGGTATTTGAAGTCCCTTTTCCCATAAACTGAGGTTGTTATAATCAACATAGAAATGCTAGGGCAGTAGCTTACATAAATCATTACTCCTAAAAACATAAGAGATGTGAATACAAAAATGACCAAAAGAACTCTTCTAATAACCAAAATATCCCTACTAATCCACACCAACTAAAAATTAATCCAATGTTGAGCTGGAGGTAGTGTTCATTCCATTTGAATGTTATCATGCAAGTTGATATGTAGGCTAATTGGAAAGTGGATAGTGGTACCATCTCTGAAGTTCAGTCCACAACTCCAATCCTAAATCAACATCACATCCCTGGTGATACTACCTGGATCCCAAATCCTATGACTATCTCTAATCATACTCACACACAACCTCATGGTTGTTGCAACAAATGATGAAAATCCTATGAAGTTTGAAAATCAAATGTATAACCATCTTGGAATCGCCACAACTACCATAATTTGGTGATCCCTTATCAACATTCAACCTCCAAGGGTTAGAGTGACAATCAAATGCACACAAACCCATGCAATGAATTGTATTCTTCAACAATTTTTTTGATAAATCTATATAAAATGGTATAGAACAACCACAATTTATCCAAGAGTATGACAAGACCCTCTGCACCAAAATCAAAAATCCTCCTTCTTGCTGCAAATTGATAAAGTTATACCAACTTAGCAAACTAGGAAAATGATACTCTCAAACATTGACTACAAAGGAATGATGAACAACATGTTTAGGATTAGGAATCCTCGGTGTTTCAATTGATAGCCTTCTCAAGGGAGTGCCTTCCAGAGTGACAAAAGGTAGTATCTTTATAAAGCAAGAAGTATCAAATCCATTTTGAAAAGTCAATATTTTTGTGTACCTTAGATCCATCCACACTATCACATTCTTGTCTATGATATCTTGAGTGTCAACACGAATAAGCTCCTTAAAAAAGTCACCTACTTGAGACTTGTCTATCTCCTTGTGATTATCAAATTCATGCATAAACAATAGAATTTTTTTAAACTAATAAAATTCACATATTCTTCATCATTTTCAATGATTTCTTCATAAGTTTCATGTATACCTTCTTCCAATCCCTAATTCTCATCTTTACCTATGGATACCTAAAGTGTAGTACGCAGAAAGTTGCCTTCAATACATGTTGTATCTACTATATCATAGCTACAATCTGTACCTATGTGAGAAGATTGATCCCCAAAATTCAAGAATTCAAATTTTGGACGTAGGATCCAATCTCTATCAACATCCTAAATCTCTCCAATATGAGGAATACTATAATCATTATACAATTTTTCACATCTATGACATTCCTCAGTCCTTTCAACTAATTTCTTAGTCTCTATTGACCTTGTTCCACTTCCATGCTCCTTGGGTGTGTTTGCACTAGAACTAAATTTTTTTCTTTGTACAATGAAAAATGAGTCATACTTAACTGTAAGCAAAGATCATCAACTTCTTTTTTTGTCTTTAGCATACTTGAAAACAAGCTCCCTATCCATAAGAAGTTGCAAGTAATCCAATTTCATCATTTCCAAAGCTCCTTTGATAGAGTACAAGTGGGTATGAGAGACTCCACTTGCAACTCTCTTTTGCCTCTCCTCAATTTTTGAGTTTTCCAAATGAGGTCTTCAATATATTTATGAATATCATTCGCCCTTGTTAACACTTACACCACTTTCTCATCTATAACTACAAGTTGGTTTTTCAAATCTTGTGATACTAAAGGCCTCTGATCAAACTCATCAACGTAACTTGGGTTGTCAAATAATGAGTTTTTTGTTTTGTTTTCATTTGTAAGAACCATATAATAATCAGAATCAATTTTTTCACTAGATGATGCCTTGCAATCCTCAAACATAAATGATGAGATAGTGTTATATGATCCAACATACTATCCTCAAAATTATTTATCTCCTTTATACAAGGCTTATAAAAATATCTACATCACCAACATAAAGACTTTTACAACTTTCACTTGTAGATGCAATAAATGGTTATTTTTCATTAAAGCCCATTGTATCATTCTGTTGGACACAAAATTTGTGAGGCTCATCCTCTTTTTTGAATGCATCATAACCACCATGAACAACGTCCATTTTCGTAACTGTTTGTTCCTCCTCTAGCCTCTTCACCTTTTTACTTGTGCATATGTGATTAGGCTCACGTGTTCCTTTGCATTAGAAGCAAAGATTTTATCTTCTCATTTGGTTCTTGCTCATTTTAGGAGGTTATGTAACCTGTAAACCCAAAGAAATCAATTCCTCTTCAGTCAACTGGTATTTAATCTTCTCAATTTTTTGCTCAACCAACCCTTTTGATAAATCATGAGCTATTGGTGAACCAACTCGCTCCTTCCTCCAAATGGCCAACAAGTTAGATAGAAATTGCTTTGATAAATCATCCTCATCTAAAATCAACGACAAAATAGTTTGCATCGCTGTTATAACATTCTTTTGCATGATATTTTTTGATTTTGACAAAGAAGCATCGAAACATTCTAAGTATTAAATCATCACAAAATAGGATCTAACCTTAGCCATGGTTTCTAAAATATTTACCCTCCTATAAAAAGAAGGTTGTCTAGTATCATCCAACCTATGAAAACTATCCTCAATCAACTAAAATATCTCTTTCATCATGTTGTCATTGTAAGAAGCTTTAGGTGCTGAAATTCTCATGATTTCACTTAAACAAGAAGTAACCATCAGCTTAACCTCATCGTCTGAATGTCTCAACAAGTTTGACTTAACCAAGGCATATATTGATGGACTCACTGCTAGTTTCATTATGTGAGAGGGTGATTGACCAATCATTTTTAAACAAGTTTTAACCTCCTCCAAAGTACTAAGAAGAACTTTTAATTGAGATAAGTCTTCAAGTTTCATACCTGCAATGTAAAGCTTCCCACACAAATTTTAGTTTTTACTTTGCAATCTCCAATCATACTTTATCTTAATGTCCATGAAATCAACATATGAACTCTAAGTGTGAAACTCTACTCCCAATGCTTTACAATTTGTATAAACCCAAAAAAAAAGTTCTTTGTTGAGAGGCTCCATGGTTTTGTTTATGTTTGTACCTTTGTTTCAAATACTTTGTTGATACCACTACTGGACTTCACTATTATAAATCTATTTTTTTTTTGAATAACACAACCCAACAGGTTGGTAGGATCTTCTACTCCGATACCATTGTAATAGGTAGCCCTATTCCGCCTTTTTTGCTGATTGCTTATTTTGTGTTTTGACGATATTTAAAAATACTTTGAATAGAAAGTAAAGTGCAACAACTAAAGAAATTATAATGAAGATAAGTTCTAAAATTTTAACTTTTTAATGAAACAATAGGATGAATATTCCAAATTTTTATTACAAACAAAATATTGAGTTTTTCTCGAATATAACAACCAAGTACAAGAAAGCTTCAACAATTTAGAACAATAAAAAATGCAATGGCGAGTGTGAGTTCAGGCAGGAATAGGAGGAATTTGAATTCTTCTGTGTTTTCCATTGACAAGGATGATTTTGACGATGGTGAGGAGGATTCTGATGATGATGTTGCTCCTTTGTTCCTACAGCCTCCCTTTCTACTGGGTGTTGTGTTTTCTCTTTTATGCTTGGTCCCTTTTGTGGGGAATTTTTTCGTCATTGAGGCTCAGGTTTCTTGGCTTCTTGGCACTGTGCCTTTTCTACCTGGAGGCTTTCACTGGACTAGTCATTTCCCTATTGCTTCTATACGTGGGTGGTGGGGTTCGTCTCAGGTCTTGCTGGTGTTTTGCCTCTCCTTAGGCCTTTTCTTTTCTTTGGAGAGGTGGTGTCTTGCTACACTGTTGGCTTTGGGCCTTGTGAGTGTCGTTGTGTTTCTTTTTTCTTTGTTTGGGTGGTTGTCTTTGAGGCAATGGCTTCTTCTCTGGCCAGGCTTTATTTTTTTCGGGGGATTCCTTTTACCTGTGAGTGCTAGTGCTTAGTATTTCTCCTTTGTTGGGTGGGGGTGTCCTTTTTTGTGCTGTAACCCCTCTTTTTTATCCTGTATTGTGGTGGGGTCATTGGAAAAGTGGTGGTCTGTAGTCTTGTAGGACTCTTCTCTTCTACTTTGGAGTCAAGTGGCTTGTTGTGCTCTCTCAAGCTAGACCTTTTTCCTCTGGTGCTTGTGCCTAGCTGGTGGTGCCCCGTTTTTGTGATTCCCTCTTGAAAATCCTCCTTCCCTTTTTGTAGGGGGAGTTTGGTCTCTATTAGAAATCTCCTTTGGTGGTCATGGTGTCCCAAACTTGTTTGGTTGTGGCTTGTTGAATCGTGATTGCTCAATTTTGTGGGCTCCACTAATTATATGGTTGATCTATTTTTGGTCTCAGGTATGACTGTTTCAAAAGATTGTTGTAAAGCCCTTTGTCCTCTTGCCTTTTTACCTTCGATGTTTGGGCTCTATTGGAGGATTCTTGCTCTCTTTGAAGTTTCTACCATCAAGAATGGTTTTCTCAAGGAAGATACTCTCTGCAGTGGTTGTGTCCCTTGCTTTGCTTCTCTACTTCTTGAGGTGTGGGGTGTTTGAGATTTTTTGAACTCATATTGGACTTGTCCTTGAAGTTTATTTGGAGTGGCAAACCTTTTTTGGTTTTCCAATTCAATTTTTGGATGGAGTTGTGTTGAGTGTTAAAGGTGTTGTGGATCCCCTAATTTTGCACATCATGGTATTGTTGAGGCTTTATTCAAAGTCCATCTTGATGGTTCTACTTTTATTGAGGCGTGCTTTCCCTTTGGAGGATGCTTTAGCTCAATATTTTTTGTTGGTTGAGCTACTTCATATTGCTTTCTTTTGGTACCTGATGCTCATGTTGCCATGAGATGAGATGGGTTTTCATTCTACCAAAGTGTCGGCTTCAGACAGGGTGCTATAGTTGGGTTCTCCTATGGAGGTGGAGATATCTCCTACTGAGGTGGAGATGGTTGCTTTAGTTGTAGTGGGTTGTCCCCTTTATTTTCGGTGGTTCCTTTTGAGGTGGAGCTTGTCTAGGTAGGATATTGTTGGCTCTCATAGTTTTTTTATCATTTCATCCTCTCCTATAGAGGGGAGATCTATCTTATTGAGGTGGAGATTGAGTTGGTGTGTTGGGAGGTGTGGTTCTTCAAGCAGGTTGTTGTTCCTTTGAGTTATGTTGTGTTTGCGAACTCCCTTTCTGTGATGGAGAAGAGTTTTTACAAGAGCTATGGTTTTAAAGGTATTATTGTTTGGAAGGTGTTGCTTTATGGAGGCCTTGAATTTCATGTTGTCTTGGCCACCCTTGGGGTGGATTTTGTTATGTGTTGCTACTTTTATAGCCTGATGGGTGGCATGCATGCCTATTATGTTAGTTGTGCTCTTCGCCCTAGGTTCTCTCAAGGTGTCTTGTTGGGCTTAATTGTCTCCTAGTGTTTTAAGTTTCAAGATATGCTAAATCATGTTGGTAAGGGTTTGAAGTATGGTTTTTCCTACCCACCCTTGGGATGGCAGCTATTTTGGAAGCAAGGATGGTGGTCAGTTGGCTTGTTATGCTAGCTGTGAAGCCTGATTTGAAGAATAGTTGTGGTTCAAGTCCATGTAGGCCTATTTTGTTGGTTGTGAGGCATGTTTTGTTGGTTGTGTGGGTTTGGTCCCATTTATTTATGCTTGTAAAGGCTTGAGGACTATCTAGTTTTTTCACCCTTAGGGTGACTGCTATTTTTGTTTGCTATTCAACAAATTTGTTTTGGAATGTTGTCCTTTTCTACTGGCATTGTTTCTTGTCCTAATTTTGTTGTTTTGTTGGCTATGAATGCAATTTCTTGTTGTTGTCTTGTCATGTTATTGTTCCATGTCTTGCTATACTAATTGCTAAATATTTCGTGATGTAAAAGGGTTAGGTCCCTTTCAAAATCCCTGCTTAATAAAAAACAACTGAGTATAAGAAATATCATCTATTATCTAATTTCAACATACCTAGAAAAAATTTATAACTTTGACAAGAGGTTGTAGTTGAAAGCAGCAAATTGAGAACCTCAAATTTGGATGTTGCAGTCAAGGACTACCTAGGAAACACTTTGTAGCATGTTGTCGACATATTTGAGAGGTAGATGCCACCAAATGGAGGTAAAAAGAGTATCAAACCCTAGGAAAATTTGTTGCTCAAGCTCCCACGTCCAAGCTAGGAATGGTATGGCCTAAGGACAAGCTGGTAATACAAGGTAAATCTTCCAATCTCCCTCAAAACCCAACACCTAACCCTTCTTCACTTAGCCATTGCAATGTATGCCATATATATCATATCACCAAATAATGACTGCAAATGCAATGAAGAAGAGGTACAACATATCCAAGAAAGGGGGGACTAGCAACAAGAAGAATTTTTTGATTTGCAAACACTTCACAACCCTGTTGACCCAAAAACTCCAAAGATTCAAAACTGAAAAATGTTATAAAAACTCCACAATAAAGCTCAAGAGTAATTCCTAAATGGAAATCACCATCAATCTCCAAGATTGAATCTCTCACCAATGTGAGAGATGTTTCTTGCGAGGGATTTCGTCCCCACAAACCCTACTAAAGAAAGCTCCTCCAATAATATAAGTGTTCTCATAATCAAATCAACTTGAATGGATGAATTTATCAAACAGAGCCCTTTTTATAACATGCCAAAACCCTACGCCCCCTTTTGGCATTTCACTTAAAAATGTTTAAACTTTATTTTTAACTCCTTAATGTGACTCCCAAAAATAATAAAAGGTCCAACCTTTTAAATTTAAAAATTTCGCTTTATAATATTTCCTTATTACTCCCTGACTTTACTTTATAACTAAATTGCTTATTTCCCCTTAAAAAGAAACTTTATTAAATATTTCTTTTTTTTGACTTAAGTCGCTTTAATACCATTAAATAATTAATTTAAGTTATCGTTTAAGTTTAATTTTATTCCACAACTTAAAAATTAATTATTTAATTATATGTTGACATTATAAAAATTAGGGACATTACACATACTTAAAAAAAATCAAGGATAGATGAGATCAATCAACTTGAAAGAGAATGCAAAGAAAGAATCAAGGCCATATGATCATAGGAACACCTTTTTCTTATAGAAAAATATGTTTCTTACTCCCACGTTGTTCCACTTGATCCCATTTACATGTAGCTTGACCTTGTTGGTATAATTAATTATTTAATTACACTTACATAAGTTTATTTAGGCATTTAATTATATTCCTAGGTATCATTTACTAGGTGATGGGTTCACATGTTTGCTTAGGATAGAAGATTCCTTCTAGAAGGATGAGTTGTCTTTTCTAGAAGTCTTATCTAGCATCATTTCCTAAGTAGTTAGTTAGTTGTCACATGTCATAAGATTATGACACATGTCAACATCATATTACATACTACATCTCAACCTTGCCTATATAAGCAAGGCTTCATATGTACTTTTCCATATTCAATTTGGCATTCTTGCATCTTAATCATAACATGATATTTTTTCCATTTGTCTCTTGTGGAATTTATTTTGTCTTGGAGGTGATTCTAAGGTGTTTGAGGAGTTCACCACAAATCCTACAGACCTTTCTTGGGTCAATTATGGAAAAAAAATGAGATATTTAATCTATAAATTTCTGACAAGGTTTGATGGATATGATAGTGATCAAGGGGATGCACATGTCAAGGAATTTTTAGACTTATGGAGAAATATCACTTTGAATATGATCACATGTGGATGAGATTCTTTTCTAGGCCATTGATGAGAAAGACAAAGAATTGGTATCACGATTTCTTAGAGAATTCCTTTGCCTCTTGGAATCATGTGGCTAAATTTGAAGAGAAAAATACTTTGGACCCTACTCCTCTTATTGAGTAATTGGAAAACATTACATGGAAAGAGGGAGAGTCTAGTTTGGATTTTAGTCACAAGTTTGTTGTTGCTCTTTCCAAGATCCCAAAAAATTGCATACCTAACACACTTTCTTGGAGCCTATGACGTTTCTCTAGACTCCAATTCAATACAGAAAGAGTTTAATTTGGTTGACATGCAATATGCATATAGATGCCTTGATTTTTTTGATGATTTGAGAAAGGATATGATTGCAAAAAAATTATCCTCGAGAATAAAAGTTGTTGGTGGTGATAAAGTTGTTGATGATAGTGATTTTATGGAGATAGCATCATGTAGAAGCATAATGTCAAATGATTATTCTGTTTGTAGGAAGGTAGATGAAGGTTTTGGTGCATTGTATGGTAGTAGTATATATGAAGATGATAGTGTGTTCACCTACCTTCAGTTAGATTAGTTATTTATGGATAATATTAGTGAAGAAATCAATGGTAAAGTTCACTCTATAAATGAGGAGTATAACCCTACTATTACTTGCAGAAATGTAGACAATGAAGAAGATGTGTATGCAAGAGATTCATTAGATGAATTATCGTAGGTAGCTAATTATGCAAAGCATGCACATGTTGGTGGTGCAAGCAGTGAACAAGAGGTTATTTTCTTGTTTAATATTTTTCCTTATTTTTTCTCCTTCTATTATTTTAATGTTGCTACTGATTGTTTGTATGAGGATAGTATAGGCACAACTATACATGAAAAGATAAATGTAGAGATAAGTGTTTTTAAAATTGATAATATTCATTGTGAAGAGTTCTTACTTGAAGAATGTGATGTTGGTGATCATGTGGATGTATATGAGAACCTTTTCATTTGGTGTGCAACATGTTGTCTCCGTCATGCAGAATGCACTTCAATTGGGTTGCATGAAAGTGTTGTAGATTTGTGTGTGGAAGAAGATGTGTGCTACAAGTATGATTTTTCTAGGACATGTGTTGCAATAGATTCCCTAGTTTTTCAAAAATTATCCCTAGTTTCTAAGGAAATATATAATGAGATATATGGTGGTGTAGTGGATTTTTTAATGTGGTTGTCATATAATTACAAGGTAAATGGTGGGGCATGCATTCACTTTTTTGGAGGAAATCACAAGGTTATGATTGAAGGAAGAAGACTACACCGTGTGAAGGAAACAACTATGGGTTGAAAGAAATTATTTCCTTTAATAGGATAGTATTTGATATAAGAAAGTGAATTTATTCATCCTTTGCAGGGTTGGCTTGCATTGTGTTAAAATTTATATCACAACCATTTCATTGCTCATGTATTATCATTGTTAATTGGTTCTAAGCTTTCTCATGTACATATGTTGATGTTAATCATGCATTAGTCCTATTCCTTGCTCCCCAGTTTTGGTCTTCTCAAAGATTTAGATTCTCATTATTCTTGTAAGAGACACAAATCCCCAAATAGACTTGTTGTTGGGATTCAAGTCTTTTATGTCCCTTTTTCTTTAGTCCCTTCCTTTTGTGTGTCTCACTAGTGTATGATACTTCATTAATAACTAATATAGAAATTTACAAGTGGATCATATTTCTTTCTATTGTTCCTCTAGTCCCCATGTTCAAGGCTTATTCAAGATTCAAAGTTGTAGAATCTATTTTTGACTAATTATCTTTGTTGCCTCATCAGTGTTTTGGCTCCATTCATGCTTATGTTTTTGTGTGTGGTGTGCTTCATGAGACAGGACCAACCCCCTGATGTTTTCTTATTCCTTTTTCGAGGGTCCAAGATTTTTAATGCCAATTTTTCCTGAGCACCAAAAAAGATAAGAAAGTTATGCATGCAAGTGTCGTTGGTTCTTATTTGGTGTAAAAGCATCAATAAAGGAAAATACAAGTCCCATAATTTTTTTTTATATGCATCTAAGTCCCAATGGTTTTTTTTCTACATGCACCTCCTCCACCTACCCACAACCATGGCACCATCTCACATAACTACCAAAATTAATTGCAAATCATCCTCCTTTCATCTGCTACATCTATTTTGGGTGGGAGTTGTCTTGTATCGTGGATTTAAAATGTAAACAATTAGGTTTGACACCTTGTTGTAAAATTATTTTGATCATTTTTTAATTAGGTTAGTTGTTATGTGGTATCTAGAGGCCAAAAATAGTGCAGGGCATCTAATAATGCCACAATCCAATTTGCTAAGAGATTGTAAACCTACAGAATTGAAGAAGACTAATATTGTAATGGGATTTTTTGTTGTAAAATGTATCCATGACACTATGTATGTACTCATGAGGATTTCTTAGATGCAATTAAGTATTTTCCCTTTCCACACTTGCTAGCATGAAATTAATGTTGAGTTAGATGAATGTGACAATGTTCTAAAAATATTGCAAGGCTTGTAATGATCTTTCTCACTTGAAGTATGAATATATGTAATTGTGTTTGAATTACCAAGTATGATATGTAGCATGGTTTCATATTCATTGGTGTATGTTAATACACAACCCGATGTTCTTCCAATTTTTTCTCTTCTTGGTGTTGTAACTTTTTTCCCAATAGATAGGAACTGATTTGGGACCATACTTCAATCTCACATCATCAAACCAAAAACATTTAATCAATAGTTTAGTTTAGGTTTTCCTTGAACTATGCACCCATGACCATTGATATAATTAGAGAATCATTATTAAGTGAACATTAAATAGATGTATTTCATGTGGTTCATTCTTGCAATGGTTATATGCAATTTGGTCTTATGCATATTTGAAAACTATATAAGGATTATACATTGTCATCTGTTCTTAGCCTAGTGACAATATTTGGAGTTAAAATTACATTTGGGTTTGGTTGCAATGGTTTTGGATGTCTATTTTGTTTGATTTGAATGTTTTTTAATAAATTCCCCTAAGAACACCCTCCTAAGACTAAGTTGAGCTCGAAGTGTAGGAGAGATAGCCCACTCTCATAGAGTTGGTCACAATCTGTTGATGAGCTTATTTCACATTCTTGGTGTGTGATTTTTTATTCTTGACCATTAAACCTTGACTCATATGATTACAAATTCATATATCTTATTATACTTCTAGAAAAAATATCTTTTTATCCATGCATATAATAGATTTTTGGATAGTCACTTATGTAATCTTTTTTCCCTAGCATATAAGTCAAAATACTACTTATCTAATGAACACATAAGACCTAGTATCCTCTATTTAACTTGTGCATTTCTGATCATACTCTAATAAACCATGGGAAATCACTCATAAGTAAATATGCATAAGACCAAATTGCAAGAAAAAATAGTAAATCTTCACTATTTTTGTTCTCTAAAGTTCACAAATCATTACATTAATGGGGTTTATATTGGTTCTTATTCCTAATTCCAAATTTATTTAATCTAGGATTTATTTAAATTACCTTTCACCCTTTGTAGATTTAATCTATAGTTGGTTCAATATCCTCTTTAAATATATGTAATGGTCTTATACTTCTATACTTTAATACATTTGCCACAAAAACTACTAATTTGTCTAGATGACTTATTCTATGTTGTGTACTTTCTTCTATTAATGGAACAATATTCAAATAGTTATAATTTTAGCTCAAACATAATACATATTCTATTTTATAATTGTTCTTCAACTAACATATCTCACACAAGAAGATTTAATTGTTCTTCTCACATGTTTCATTAGCCATATGCCTCTTACATTTATGCCTTGTGTAAAATACACTTTCTATAGCTTGCTTGAAAACTATTAGTAGGGTACATGGAACATGCTAAAGGTTACAGTAACCCACCATAAAGCAATTTTGAAGCACCAGGTTCCCTATAAGGGTCATGTCTCTAAAAGAGACTAGGCATTGATATGTGTATGTAATAGATAACAAAATAGGAAAACATTGAAGAATAGAGAATATATGATTAAAGGAATTATTGTAATGTAAAGAAAAGACTAAGACTTACTCATGTAATGATTATCTATATATATAAGGAGTTATAAGGATTCAATGGATATATGTGTTGTGGATGCCTATTATTTATGGTTAAGTTATATATGAGTTACTATTGAATACAATTTCTTACCAAACTTTCTCTATGCTATCACTATACTCTCCGGGGTATAAATTGACTACATAAGGGATACCTAGGCAAAAATATTAGACTGTTATTACCCATCCCCTCTTGCTAACATTGGTTTCATTTCCAGGACCCTAGAGGGGATAGTGAAGAAATTCAAAGTAAAAGAACATTAAAAAGAGAATAATAGCAAAAGGATTTGTTTTTGTAGACACCTCTCTTAGGCACTACCTCTATGAGAGGGGGCTGGGCACTTACGAGATGCAAAATGGAAAGGGGGAATGAATTTGAAAAGATCTATGAAAATATGTAACTACTCAATTTTTTTAAACCACTCATGGGATATATAAGGATCAATGGAAGTCTAGATGAGAAAGGCCCATGGGAAAAGGATATAACAAAAGAAAAGTGGAGATAATTGAAAGGATTATGTTGGGAACAAAGATGAACATGGAAGAAAGGATGTTGAAACAAATTCAAGAACAATAAGAAAGATATTGCAAAAGGATACAAGAAGTAGAAAAGAGGAAATGAGAGAAGAAATTAGAGTTTGTGGAAGGAAATAAAAAAGGAAGAGTGTACCATTGAGGGAGCTACTAAGAAAACAATTGTGGGCGTTTCTATAAAAGAAGAAGAAGCACACCATTGAGGGTGCTACTAGGGAATATAGAGGAAGGGTTCTGAAATTAGGTTCTATCATGTAGAGAATAAACCAAATTATCCAAAACATAGGAGAGATTAAATATTATGGAAATATTAGAAAGGAAATAGAACAAGTAGTAGTAAGAATTATGACACCTCCTCAAACTAAAACACCAACTGCTCATGCGGATTGGACAAATATTCAATTAAGGATAAATGAGGATTCATTACTGATGGAGACCCCTATACAAAACCTTTGAAACATAACATTTGATGTAGATTACTTGGATGAGTTAGTAACCATAAGCATGTTGAAAATAAGAGGAGAAGATGCAGTATAAAATAAGGAGGATTATATGAGTTTAACAACCTCTAATAAAATGACACTATCAAATAGCCAAATGACACTCACTAAAAAAAAAATCTCTCTAAGAATGAAATGACTATTTGAATAGACACAAACCCTAGACCATGAGTCACCCTTAGTGTCATTAAAATCAAGAAGGATTTTTGTAGAAGAAGTAGAACGCAAACTAAGAGAACAAAGCATAAGAGAACAACAAGGAGAGGAAATAAATATAAAGAATTTGAGTGGATTCAAATTTAACATAGGACATACAAATAGTGAATCAGAAGAAAAACTAGAAATGAATACCCCTAGGACATTGCCTATGTTTGGAAAAGATACAAATGAAGAAACACGTATTTATCTTAGAATCTATGTGGCAAAGAAAACATATAAAAAGAGATGATAATGCTATTTGACTTCATTGGATAAATCCATGGAGATACCCTAAAATGGTACCAAAAAATTACCCTAATAGTGATAAAGATTAGGAAGTAGTGAAACAGGATTTCTTAGCCAATTTTGATAAAATGATAAAGTAATTTGAAAAATGATTCAAAGAAGTTACCAAAAGACTTGATGTAGAGCAGGGGTACAAATGACAACACAACCTTAGACAATCACTCATAAAGAGATTTTGACATCAAACAATGGGATTCACTACGCAGACCTTCATTCTTGCTTGTAGCCTTTCAAAAGGCCTTTTTAGACACAAATCTTGGGGTAGACCTGAACTATAGGAAAAGATACCTATTCCAGATACCCATTTGGGCATTCTCAAACATATCTCAAAATCAGGTAAGGCTTATTTGTATGGAGGGGCTCTAATTTTGACTGTCCTCACTCTAACTAAGCCTAATGGTGCAATTAGGCTTGGTAATAGCAAGTTATTTGGGTTCTAGGGTCTCTACTCCAATTACAATGCCTCAAAAACATCCTATGGGGTCTCAAACAATTTCTCCCAACACATAGATCATTCCCCAATTACAAACAACAAATTTCTTCCACTCACTAGGGCTTCTAGGTTTGATACATGAAGATATCATACCTTCAAACTTCTCCACATGTGCCACACTCCATTTCCTACATATGCAGCTTAGAAATATCAAAATTCATATCAGCACAATCCATTCCACCAAGTTTCAAAATTTTCTACTAGGTGGAATGGAGATTATTACATTTTATTCCCTCACTGGTTACCCTAACTAGGGTTTCGACCAGTCTAAAGTAAAATGGACACAACTCTTTTGAAACTCAATGAAATTAAATGAAACAAGTGGAAAAAGAAAGTAGACTAAGTGTAAAATCATCCACAATTAGGTTTATATCATACCCAGACTGCACACATCCGTACAACTCATAATAGTAGCAAGGAAACATTGATTTGTAGAAAAACAAAGTTTATTACTTCAATCTTCAAAAAATTCAACCAAAATTCCCTTCAACCACACAAGGCCTTTTTAAAAATTTACAATAATTTCCCAATTTTCCTCAACCAATTTTCAAATTAGTAACTAACACAACATCATTATGTTCACTCTTGACAAAAAAATGCAAAAAGTTGCTTGACAACAATGTGCAACTTTGACAATTTTGCATTTACACACTACCTTAACACCTAATGACCCAAAATAGACTCCAAAAAACATGAAATAGTCCAAGAAGAAATTATTACCTACAAACAACACAAAACAAAACAAAATTCCACTTCTTGATCCTTGGAGGCATGAAAACTTGTGGGTGCCCCTTCACCATACTCCTAGGGAAAAGAAAGCTCAAGTTCCACTTGAGGACAAGCCTACCACTGCATAACCATGCTTGAAAATATCATCCTCATTCATCCAAGATACATCCTCCATATGAAGAACTCATCATTTGACCAAATATTGGTAGTAGACCCTCCTCCTTGTCTTCTTGAGTTCCTTCTTGTCCAAGATACACTCCAACTCCAAAGGTTGGATTGGTGGAAGATCTCTGACCCAATCCTCATCTAATAGCACTGATGAACCTGCATTATCTCCTACAACAACATCCCCTTTATGAGGGTAAAGATCAGAAACATTAAAAAATATGAGAAATGACAGCTCCAGGAGGAACTTCTATCTCATATTCATTCTCTCCAAACTTGTGCACCACTTTACATGGCCCTATCTTCTTCATTTATAGTTAAGAATAATACCCCTTAGGAAACATTTTCTTCCATAAATTATCCAAAACCAAATCCCCAACCTTTAAGTGAACCTCTCTCCTCTTTAGATCAACATTGTGCTTATATTTGTCCACATTCTTTTGAAGATTGTCCTTGACATGTTGGTGGATTTCTCGCATATCCATAGCAAATTGTTCACCTTCAACACTCCTCCTTCCCATCCCATTGACATCTCTCAACTCAAACACACCCCTGGACTGCAAACCATAAACAATCTCAAAAGGACTCTTGCCTACACTTATGTTCACTGAGTCATTATAGGAAAACTTTGCTTGAGGAAAAACCAGATCCCATTGTGTTGAATGCTCCTTTGTTAGGAATCTTAGGAGGTTTTCAATGCTTCTATTCACCACTTCATTCTTCCCATCAGTTCAAGGGTGATAGGCAGAAATGAAACTCAAATTAGTGTCAATTTTCTTCCATAAGGTTCTCCAAAAATGACCAACAATTTTGTTATCCCTATCTGAAACAATGCTAAGAGGTAAACCATGGATTCTTACCACCTCTTTGAAGAAAAGACCTACTATTTATGAGGCATCATTAGTGCTTTTACAAGGTACAAAGTGTTCCATCTTAGAAAACTTGTCTAAAAAAACATACACTGAGTCAAAACCTCTTTGAGTTCTAGGCAACCCCATCACAAAATCCATGCTAATTGATTCCCAAGGCCTATTGGGAATGGGAAGAGGTCGATATAACCCTACATTGGTGCTAGATCCTTTGGCACTTTGACAAATAGTGCACTTATCCATAAATTTCCTCACATTAGTTTGCATTTTTGGCCAATAGTAGTGCCTCTTCAATTGCTCCTAGGTCTTATTGTAATGCCCCACCACACAAACCCCATAGGACAACAACCAACTAACCAACACATAACACTTTTTTTTTTAAAGATAACATCTATGCACTAACCATTAATTAAATAATTAATCAACATTATGATAATTACATAATGACATCTAACTGGTCCCATGGGTTACATGGTTGCATTACTTGAAAACGTTCCCAACCAACAACATCGCTATCAACTAAATTCCAAGTAAATAAATAATAGAATCTTACATTCAAAAGATGACATAATGATAATATACAACCATTCATGATCAATAGAGATGAAGAGATACATACATTATTTTACTACTTTTCAATGCATAGTTAAATATTACAATTGTGGAGCATATTTCCACAGATACAGCACATCAAGGAGACAATAATACATTAAAATTTACTTCCCTTACATCAACGGGAAGAGTACATCAAATTCAAGAGTAATACATCAATGAAGGATAAGATACAAAACATGGAATAGTCTTCCATTCGATGAAGCTCTGAAATCTCTACATCTATTTCCACATCACGAACACAACCTAGGAACCCAACAGGGCACTTAGCATGTTCCACCCAACCATGTGTACCTGAAGGTCCATCCCCCATGCTAATATTTGACAAGAAAGGACCCACATCCAACAAGGTCAAACAAACAAGGCTAACACATCCCAACACATAACAACATTAAAAGAAAGCAACAACAATCCCAGAGGCAACCAAAGCAAGGGAAGATATACAGGTACGGTAGGAGAGTGTCATTGCATGGACTTACATGGATTATCTAGACATCCTATCACAAGGTTCCACCTCCATCTATGGTTTTCTTGATGCCTATCTCAAGGTGTCGCTCCATAGGGTGACTCATGTAGAATCACTTACCTTTTGTGAGGACAAGGCAGTGATTTTACCAACTAGGTCTTCTCATCCCATCCTTAGCCTAAGGTAACACTAACGACATGGGTGAGGCACATAATTAATCTTGTTTAATGTATAACTACCCAAGCCCACTAGTACTTTAATTAGATTATCACTTGTTTAGTAAAATTTTCTATGGGTTATCCTAACAACCCCTTTGTGTGTCGGGCCCATGAAGAGCCACTCTCCCTATGGTTACCCAAAACCAAAAACAAGCAAGGGGTGTACCTCATCACACATAAAAATCAAGGTGTTCACAACACACAACACGTGAGGCATGATCCATCTCGCAAACACAACCCATAACAATGAAACAAGAACAAGGGAGGTACCACCCAACAAAAGAAAACTACTTAAGTCACAAATGCATTGGAACAATATAGTTCCCAAACGGAACAAGTTTCCCTAGCCTTTGGAAGTAACTAACAACATCTACCCGAGAACGAGTATTAAGGCATGGGTCCCTATGACTCACAAACAACTCAAAAATAAACCAATCCATCATATAAATGGAACATCATTAACTCTTCTTATGACCAAATATAACCTCAACATTAAAATCTCACTCATCAAATGAATTCATTTAAAGAGTCACATCATCTAATTAAAATAATCAACCAAGAATACCGACTAATTTCAAAGCATACTAAAACTACATTGCTTAATTAACAACCAATTAATTTATACATCTAACTCAATTGAACGAGTGCAAGAATAATTAAAGACCACTATTTCATTTATCATTTCATACTTTCGTATAAACAATCATTTTGACTAACAATATAGACTATATTATTTCAAAATCAATAATTATGCAGTAACAATCTCATTGTTTCAACATTAAACATCATGTTTTTATTCTACCAAGGTAATGTTACATTATTCCTTAATTACGTCACAAAATAAAATATATTTACATTTAATGTATATAGTCATAAGTGTCAATTCTAATTTTAAAATTTTAATTCACAGTAATTATATTATAAAGTTGGATTTAACAAAAATATACTTTCTTTAAATCAAAATCGAACACTATACATACATACCTATACATATAAATATAAATATATATAATGATTCTATTTTAAATAAAATAAACAATTTGATGTCCATACAACATCAAATTCTTATAAATAAATCATATGATGTTTTGTTACAAAGAACAGATCAAACCATAGACAAGAGAGAAGACAAACTAACAATGAACATATATAAATAAAGGCAATCCTATTTGAGTGTCTCAAGAAAAATCTAATACATCTAGAACTACCTTCCCAAGAGAGCACTCAAAATTCTTGATCTTCTAGCAGAGATAAGATAAATGTTGAAGAGGAAGCCCTATGTATTGCAGACACTTGAAAGATATAGGTAACAATATAGAGTTTTGTTTTTGTTTTATATTAACATATTTGGGTTCTCACAACATCCATTGAAAACATAAATGGTAGATAAATTAATCAGATGAGTATTTTTCCAGACATTGGGGTTGTAATTATATATGGAAAAATGCGGAAACATAGGTGAGGTGCACGATCTGTTTGACAAAATGAGCCAAAGAAATGTAGTCCCATGGAATGCAAAAATCGCATGACATGCACAAAACAGATTTATTGAAAAAGGCTTTAGTAACATGCAAGAAAATGTAATAAATGTGACTCGAATGACACATAAAGGAAGCATCAGCGCTACAACTAGCTAGTCTATTTTTGTTTAAAAAGAAATAGAAACACAATATAATCAATGACCTCCATGGTGAAGCGCTAAGCGCAACCAACTACAGGTTTATATATATATATTATTTTTTTGAAAGAGATAAGTTAGAGACAAGGGCTAGGTTGAGACACCATTTCAGTGAATTCAATAGAGGAAACACCATCATAGAAAAAGAAGAAAAAATGCATGTTGTTGGATCAAAGCTAAACAACAAAATTCACTCATCATGATAAAAATGTAGTGAACTTACCACATTTACAAGGGCATCGAACTTCAAACAATTGAGAATGCAACGAGCTTAACATAAAAAATACCATTGAAGCAACACAATAAAAAGAATCATATGGGACACAGTAAAGAGGGCACACTCAGCAAATACTCTTAGATATACATCTCAAAATGAGGGCCAACAATAGGAATCGGTTTGAATACTGTTGAATCTTTAGAGGGCAAAGAGTCACAACAAATGGTATGCAACACGAACATCAAAGGCCCAAGAGACACAACAATAAATCAAACACAACATACAAAAATAAGGATATCATTTGAATCTCCAAGCAAATAGGGAGTCGTTCGATAGTTAAGAGCATGACAAACAACACAAGAATATCAGAGTTGATCACAGTAACCATCCAAAGCCAAGTAGAAGGCTGAGAAAAAGATGCATTTGATGCCAAGCAGACTAATTGAATTTATTGAAAATGAAGTTCATGCAAGAAATCAACTACCGACCTGGAGTCCAACACCCATTGCCAAAGACAGTGAGCAGAACGATCCTCCGATGCAGTCCCAAATTCCTTTTCTCCATTCTCCAAACATTCACGTTCCCAAAATTCGGATGGTTGTCTTCTTATTATTTTTTTAATATTTTGATAGAAAGTCGTTACTCAGACAAAAGAATTGCAGAACCCCAACAATTTTTGTGTCCTCTTTTTCAAAACAAAATCGGATATAAGAACTTGAGGACATAAAATTAGAAAGTTTCCCACTAACTTTTCAAATATGCACTACACATGAAATTAGTTTCTTTATTTTATTTTTTTCTTACAATTTTCAAATTAGGCAATTACACTTTAAATTTCCTTTTTGAATTAAATCTCTAATAAATAACAATGTTCTCTAACACTAAATTAAAAGGGGTAACAATATGGCATTTAAAATCTTATTCCATCTTCAATTGAAATATTTAATATTGACAAAATAATAATCCAATATTCATTTAAATCGATTAAACATTTAAATTTACAACTAATTTAATATTTGACATTTTTACAAATCACATTAATAATAAAATTTAATGCTTTAATTAAATATTTTATTAAAACAAACTTATCAATTTACATATATTTAAAATAAATGATATTCTCACCATTAATTTAAAATACATAATATTAATAATAAAAAATAATGTCCCATTAAAATATTAATAACATTAATAATTTATAATTGTTGAATTATAATATCTTAGCCAATTAATTTACTAATTAATTATCGATATTCACATCAAATAAAGTTCAATTAATTAAATTAACATACTCATAGAATATTGTTTAAAATACAACAATAATTTAACAACATCAAAACAACTATATCCGAACATTAAAACAACATTAATAAAACAATTGAAATAAACAACTCGAAACGAAATGATACCCAAAAGAATGAGGTATAGACAGACGACGTCATCAAACAACGATGAAACAATAAACATGGATGGGGATACTTTCTTGTCAACTCCCTAACCACATCATAACCATTGGGTATGTAGGGCACGCTCAGACCTGACAATGCGGGTGAAGTCGATGCTTGGTACCAACAGTCCGGCATAAAACCAAGTTTCGAAACAATATATATATTCATTGTCAAACACACCATGAGAGAGAATTGCAGTGAATCAGGGCACTCACAGATGAGCGATGCAACACCGTCTCTCTCACCCGAACCTCAAAAAACAACCATATTCTAAACACAATCATCATTAAACAATAAGTAAACAACAACATAAGCATAGCATCGAACACACATATGTCCACATATCACAAACAATAGTAGCAGTGTCATAAACAACCAAGTCCAATAAGAAGAACTATCAACCAACCAGGAAAAATGGTGAAACTATAACCACATAACCTCAATTATGCATCAAACATAAATAGTATACAATAGTATCAACCACACAGAGAAGTGCCATAAGAGTAACAGTAACACGAGAGGCACTACATCCTCCCCCCTAGAGCTAGGCTTACTCCTGGAATCCAAAAAAGAAATAGGGAAAAGACTCTCGAATGTGGGATGCATCCTCCCATGTCACTGATGACTCATCATTAGGGTCCCATTTTGACCCACACCTGATCAATTTATTTTCCCTTGAGAACGAGCTGCCTATGTTGAAGAACGACCATGGGTTCCAGTGCGAGTTGCCCATACTCTACCTATAATGCATTCCAATCCAGAACATGAGATATATCAGGATAATAAGGCCTAAGTACAAAAACGTGAAACACATCATGTATGTGCGATAGACTGGGTGGAAAGGCTAAACAGTAAGCAATGGGTCTAATTCTCTCCAGAACCTCAAATAGACCCACAAAATGAGGTGCCAACTTAGAGCCTTTCTCGTAACGGATGGGAATCTTTCATGGATGCACTCGAAGAAACAATTGATCACCAACTGAAAACTGGTAGTCAACCCTATTCACATTGACATACTTCTTCTGCCTATCCTGAGCCACTACCAAGTGTTCTCTGATGCAAGCAACTTGTTGTTCCATAACCTGTAGCATCCTCAGCCCAAGAAGAACTATGTCCTCAAGACAGTCCCAACTCAAAGGAGTTTGACACGGATGACCATACAACACTTAGAATAGTGGCATCTCGATCAAACTATGGTAACCATTATTGTAAGCAAACTCAGCCAGATGCAAATACTCTTCCCAACGAGGCTGTTGATCCATGACGTACATACGAAGCATGTCTTCGAGAACCTGGTTGACCCTCTTGGTTTGTCCATCTGTTTCCAAATGGCATGCAAAATTGAAGTTAAATTGGGTTCCTAAGACACACTGCAAAGATGTCCACAAGGAAAAAGTGAACACCGAATCTCTATCGAAAATGATTCTTCATGGGATTTCGTGCAGCCTCACAATGTCCTCCATAAAATTTATGGCCACAAATGATGCAATATAGGATGACCAAACGAAAGAGAGATGTGCCACCTTGGTCAACCGTTCAATAGTGACCATGATAGCGTTGTGCCAATGTGAAGATATAGGCAAACCAATAATGAAGACAATCAATATGATATCCCATTTCCACTCAGGAACGAGATGGGGATGTAAAAGACCTACGGGATGTTGGTGTTCGGCTTTTACCCTCTAACACTCTAAACATCTCACCACAAGATTTGCAATATCTCTCTTCATTCTAGCCTAGAAATACAATGGACGTAGGTTTGCATACATCTTATTAACTTCTAGATGAGCCGAATAGGGAGCCCGATGTGCCTCAATCACAATTAGGGTACGAAGACCTTCAGTGGGAGGTACATACGTGCAACTCAAACACCATAAAATTCCATCGGACTTAAGAGTATAACCAAAAAAATTTCCCTCCAAAAATCTACTCGACTCAATCTCTGACTTCACCTCCTGGAACCAATTATCAAAAGGAAGTATTGCGAGTATCTGACTCCTCAAGTCCATGTCAAGAGTCACAAAAAAAACATTTCATCAGCAACTTAGAGCATCTGCCACTATATTTCCCTTACCCTAGATGTATTTTACATCAAAATCATATTCGCAAAGAAACTCCTTCCATCTCCTCTGTCTAGCATTAAGATTCGACTGTGTGAAAATATATTGCAAGTTGTGATGATCACTATGCAACTCAAACCTCTACCCCAATATGAAGTACCTCCACCTCACTAGAGCATGAACAACAACGACCAACTCCAAATTGTGTGTGGGGTAATTCAGTTCATGATACTTGAGCTTACGTGACACATAAGCAATCACACGACCTTCTTGCATCAAAATAGCCCCTAGCCCCTCCAAGGATGCACCAATGCAAACCACAAAGTCCCCAGTAGAATAAGGTACTGCAAGAATAGGTGCACTGGTCAACTTCTCTTTAAGAGTTTGAAAAGATGATTGACACTTTTCTGACCAATCAAATTTCTTCCCTTTTCTCTAAAGAGAAGTGATGGGATGTGCAATCCTCAAGAACCCCTGAACAAACCGTCGATAGTAGCCCGCCAATCCCATAAAGCTATGAATTTCAGGAATGTTCGTGGGTGCAGGCCAATTAATGATGGCTTGGATCTTTGAGGGATCCATAATGATGCCTTCACCTGATATAACATGCCCCAAGTATTTTACTCCTGTCTTATAAAACTCACACTTCGCTAGATTTGCAAACAACTGATTGTCTCTAAAGCACTACAACACCAGTCCCAAATGCTCCTCGTGCTCCTCCATAGTTCTTGAGTATATTATGTCGTTCGAGAAAATACCATTCATCAATCTCATGAAAACTAAGGGTGCATTTTTTAACTCGAACGACATAACGGTGAATTCGTAATGCCCATATCGAGTGTAAAATGCAGTTTTGTGAATATCCTCCTCAACAATCCGCAACTGATGGTATCCCAACTTGAGATCAATTTTAGAGAATACCACAGCTCCCTTGATCTGGTCAAATAGATCATCGATTCTCGATAAAGGACAACGATTCTTCACCGTCACCTTATTCAATTGTCTGTAATCAATACATAGACAAAGAGAACCATCCCTCTTTTTCATGAATATGACTGGTGCTCCCCAAGGGGAAACACTAGGATGGATAAAACCTTTTGCAAGCAATTCCTCCAACTGCAAACGGATCTCCTGAAGCTCTTGAGTTTTCATCCTATATGGAGCCTTAGAGATAGGCTCAACTCTAGGTATAAGATCAATTTTGAAGTCGATGTCATTCTTAGGTGGCATCCTTAGAATCTTACTCAAAAAAACATCCAAAAACTCCTTAAGGAGAGGATAATCATCTAAAGTCACCTCTCGGCCCTCCTCCATATCCAAGTCATTGACCGTGACCACAAACAACTGGCATCCCTGATGGAAACACCTCTTCAGCTGTATTACGGAAATCATCTGTAAGGAGATAGGTTTTTGTATGCCAACAATTTCAACCTCTCCTCCAGAATCATCTAGACAATGTATAGACTTATGATGATAGTCAATTGTTGCTCGGTGAGCACTTAGCCAATCCATCCCCAAAACGATATCATAGGAACCAAGGGGAATAATTCGAAGATCCACCTAATTCACCACCAACCCAATTTCCAACCTACATCCCGGAACCAGGGATTCTACTAACACCTTTGCCCTAGAGGCCAATTCAACTCGCCACTTAACGCCTTGCTTTGCTGCCACCACTCTACATCGCTTAACTACTGAAGGGGAAATAAATGAATCTAACACACCAAAATTAAAGAGTATAGAAATATGAGTGCCCTGTAACACACCTGATGCCTCCACCACAGTATATTGATGATCAGCCTAGTAGTTGTCAACCACTACAAAAACCCGGTGTGACCTGCCAGCATCTCCCATCGTCGGCTTTGACGCTGCCAAACTCTGACTAAACCCTGCAGTGCTCCTCTATAAACAATGTTTTGCAATATGCTCCTGTGGACCGCAACTGAAACAACTTGTACCATGGCCAAAACCTCTGACACCCGATGAAGCATTAGACTACTAATAGCTACCCCAACTAGGTGCAGACTATGTGCTCTGTGTTGGTTGCACAAAATGATCACGTTGCGCCTTTTGCCAACTTTGATTCTTCCTAGACTGAGGTCTACCACCCTACTGAGATAGGGAAGTCTTATGCATAGACTGGAACTATTGTTGCTGCTATCCACCCTTAGTAGGTGTGGATTGACCCCTGGAAGGGCCTGCAGCTTGAGACTATCCACCTCAAGAACCAAAACTAGAAGCAGGTATACTACCAATCTGAACTCCTCTATGGCCTCCTAATTCCATGGTCAAATTTTCCTACATAAGATGAGCCTTCTCCACCACTACCTCCATAGTCTTTGGATCAAAGATTCGGAATCCACCATTGATTCAAGCATTTAGGACCCTAAAAAAATGGTACACTAGCATAGCCTCATCATTACCAATCCCGACATACTGCTTAAGCTCATAGAAACGGTGCTCGTACTACTCAATGGGCATTGCTAGCTGCCTTAACTCATGAAATTCATCTGCACAATGTTGTCTCCAGTGATCAGATAGGAAACATGCCCTGAACCTCTCCAAAAACAATTCCCAAGTCACTGAACTGATGTCAAGATGCAACTTCTGCTCTTCCAATCACCACCATGTGGATGAAAATCCTCTGAGGAGCATGATGGAACACCTTGCCCTGGTATTTTTGTCATAGGGATGCATAGCAAAGAAACGATCGAGATCAATAAGCCAAGCTTCTGCCTCCAATCCTCCACTTGAACCGTCAAATATGGGAGGACGTGCCCTGAGAAGGTCTCTCGTATGACCTGCGACCATCGCATCCTGATCTGTCGGTATTTCATTCCTCCTTGGTGATCACTCTCTCTAATTACCCGCTACTCTTCTTGCCTAGCACCCAAACAACCAAGAACCTCCTCCAACAATTGTTGCAAATGCACACCTCCAAGACCCAGCTAGTCCAAATTTGGGCCCTTGCCTTCTGGGTTGTTCTGGGAACCCTGGTGTTCCTCTTGTTTAGATTCATGGGAACTCTGAGGTGATGAGTTATGGCATCCAACTCCACGACCACCACCATGGCCACATCCTCGACCCCAAGGCATGATTCTGCACAACAAAAGAGGGGAAATACATAAGTTGAAAGTTACACAAAAGGTTAACATAATGGGCTCACTTAACCTAGAGTACCCAGTGTTAATAAACTTGGCTCTGATACCAAGTTGTAATGCCCTGCCACGAAAACCCCATGGAACAACAACCAACTAACCAACACAGAACAATTTTTTTTTAAAGATAACATTTATGCACTAACCATTAATTAAATAATTAATCAACATTACAATAATTACATGACATCTAACTAGTCCCATGGGGTTACATGGTTGCATTACACAAAAACGTTCCCAACCAACAACATCATTATCAACTAAATGCCAAGTAAATAAATAATAAAAGCTTACATTCACAAGATGAAATAATGATAATATACAACCATCCATGATCAATAGAGATGAAGAGATACATACATCATTTTATTACTTTTCAATGCATAGTTCAATATTACAATTGTGGAGCATATTTCCATAGATACAACACATCAAAGAGACAATAATACATTAAAAAATATTTCCCTTATATCAATGGGAAGAGTACACCAAATTGAAGAGTAATACATCAATAAAGGATACGATACAAAACATGGAACAATCTTCCATCTGGTGAAGCTCTGAAATATCTGCATCCGTTTCTACATCATGAACACAACCTAAGAACGCAACGGGGTGCTTAGCACATTCCACCTGACCATGTGGACCTGGAGGTCCACCCCCCATGCTAAGAGTTGACAAGAAAGGACCCACATCCAACAAGGTCAAACAGACAAGGCTAACACATCCCAACACATAACAACATTAAAAGAAAGCAACAACACTCCTAGAGGCAACCAAAGTAAGGTAAGATATACGGGTACAATAGGAGAGTGTCATCGCATGAACTTACATGGACTATCCAGAAATCCTATCACAAGGTTTCGCCTCCATCTATGGTTATCTTGACTGCCTATCTCAAGGTGTCACTCCATAGGGTGACTCATGCAAAATCACTTACCTTTCATGAGGACAAGGTAGTGATTTTACCAACTAGTTCTTCTCATCCCATACTTAGCCTAAGGTAGCACTACCGACATGGGTGAGGCACATAATTAATCTTTTTTAGTATTTAACTACCCAAGCCCACTAGTACTTTAATTAGATTATCACTTGTTTAGTAAAATATTCTATGGGTTATTATAACAACCCCTTTGTGCGCCAACCCCCATGAAGAGCCACTCTCCCTATGGTTACCCAAAACCAAAAACAAGCAAGGGGTGTACCTCATCATACATAAAAATCAAGGTGTTCACAACACACAACACATGAGGCATGATCCATCTTGCAAACACAACCCGTAACAATGAAACGAGAACAAGGGAGGTACCACCCAACAACAAAAAAATACTTAAGTCACAAATGCACTAAAACAACATAGTGCCCAAATGAAACAAGTTTCCCTAGCATTTGGAAGTAACTAACAACATCTACCCGAGAACTGGTATTAAGGCATGGGTCCTCGTGACTCACAAACAACTAAAAAATAAACCAATCCATCATATAAATGGAATATCATTAACTCTTCTTATGAAAAAATATAACCTCAACATTAAAATCTCATTCATCAAATGAATACATTTAAAGAGTCACATCATCTAATTAAAATAATCAACCAAGAATACCAACTAATTTCAAAGCATAATAAAACTACACTACTTAATTAAGAACCAATTAATTTATACATCTAACTCAATTGAACGAGTGCAAGAATAATGAAAGACCACTATTTCATATATCAAACCACGGACAAGAGAGAAGAAAAACTAACAATGAACAATATATATATTTAAAGGCAACCCTATTTGAGTGTCTCAAGAAAAATCTAATACATCTAGAACTACCTTCCCAAGAGAGCACTCAACATTTGTGATCTACTAGTAGAGATAAGATAAACATTGAAGAGGAAGTCTTGTGTATTGTAGACACTTGACAGATACATGTAACAAAATAGAATTTTGTTTTTGTTTTATATTAACATATTTGGGTTCTCACGACATCCACTGAAAACATAAATGGTAGATAAATTAATCAGATGAGTATTTTTCTAGACATTAGGGTTGCAATTATATATGCAAAAATGCAGAAACATAGGCGAGGCACATGATCTATTTGATAGAATGCGCCAAAGAAATGTAGTCCCATGGAATGCAAAAATCGCAAGACATGCACAAAATAGATTTATTCAAAAAGGCTTTAGTAACATGCAAGCAAATACAATACATGTGATTTGAATGGCACATAAAGGAAGAACCAACGCTACAAATAGTTGGTTTATTTTTTTTTAGAAAGAAACAAAGACACAATATAATCAATGACCTCCATGGTGAAGCACTGGGCACAACCAAGTATAGGCTTATATATATATATATATATATATATTTTGAAAGAGATAAGTTAGAGACAAGGGCTAGGTTAAGACCCCATTTCGGTGAATTCAACAAAGGAAACATCATCATAGAAAAAGAAGAAAAAATGCATGTTGCTGGGTCAAAGCTAAACAACAAACTTCACTCAGCATGATAAAAATTTAGCGAACTTACCACATTTACAAGGGCATTGAACTTCAAACAATTGAGAATGCAACGAGGTTAACATAGCAAATTCCATTGAAGCAACGCAATAAAAAGAATCATATGGGACACAGTAAAGAGGGTGTACTCAACGGATACTCTTAGATATACATCTCAAAATGAGGGCCAACAACATGAATCGGTTTGAATACTGTTGAATCTTTAGAGGGCAAAGAATTACACTCAAACAAATGCAACCCAAGTTGCACTTATCAACATCGACAACAAGAGTCACAATGAATGGTATGCAACACGAACATCAAAGGCCCAAGAGACACAACAATAAACCAAACACAACATACAAAAAGAAGGATATCATTTGAATCTCCAAGCAACCAGGGAGTCGGTTGATAGTTAAGAGCATAAAAAACAACACAAGAATATCACACTTGATCACGGTAACCATCCAAAGCCAAGTAGAAGGCTGAGAAAAAGATACATTTCATACCAAGCAGACTAATTGAATTTATTGAAAATGAAGTGCATGCAAGAAATCAACTACTGACCTGGAGTCCAACACCCGTTTCCGGATATAGTGAGCAAAAAAATCCTCCAATGCAGTCCCAAATTCCTTTTTTCCGTTCTCCAAACAATCACGTCCCCAAAATTTGGATGGCTATCTTCTTATTATTATTTTTATTTTGACAGAAAGTCGTTACTCAAACAGAAGAATTGCAGAACCCCCAAAAAAATCTTGTCCTCCTCTTTTTGAAAACAAAATAGGATATAAGAACTTGGGGACACAAAATTAGAAAGTTGCCCACTAACTTTCTGAATGCGCACTACGCATGAAATTTGTTTCTTTATTTATTTATTTTTTTCCAATTTTCAAATTAGGCAATTACACTTTAAATTTCCTTTTTCAATTAAATCTCTAATAAATAACAATGTTATCCAACACTAAATTAAAAAGGTAACAATATGGCAATTAAAATCTTATTCCATCTTCAATTAAAATATTTAATATTAAAAAAATAATAATCCAATATTCATTTAAGTCGACCAAACATTTAAATTTACAACTAATTTAATATCTAATTAAATATTTGACATTTTTACAAATCACATTAATAATAACATTTAATGCTTTAATTAAATATTTTATTAAAAAAAACTTATCAATTTACATATATTTAAAATAAATGATATTCTCATCATTAATTTAAAATACATAATATGAATAAAACAAATAACGTCCGATTAAAATATTAATAACATTAATAATTTATAATTGTTGAATTATAATATCTTTGCCAATCAATTTACTAATTAATTAATGATATTCACATCAAATAAAGTTTAATTAATTAAATTAACATACTCATAGAATATCTTTTAAACTAGAACAATAATTTAATGACATCAAAACAACTGTATCCGAACATTAAAACAACATTAATAAAATAATTGAAATAAACAACTCGAAACGAAGCGATACCCACAAGAACGAGGTACGAACAGACGACATCATCAAACAATGACGAAACAATGAACACAGATTGGGATACTTTCTTGTCAACTCCCTGACCACATCATAACCATTGGGTATGTAGGGCATGCTCATACCCGACAATGTTTGTGGGGTTGGTGCCCAATACCTACAGTCCTTCATAAAACCAAGTGTCAAAACAATATATATATTCATTGCCAAACACATTGTGAGAGATAATTGCAGTGAAGGAGGGCGCTCACAGATGAGCGATGCAACATCGTCTCTCTCACCCAAACCTCAAACAACAACCATATTCTAAACAACATCATCAAACAATAAGTAAACAACATCATAAGCATAGCATCAAACACACATATGTCCACATATCACAAACAATAGTAGCAGTGTCATAAACAACCAAGTCCAATAAGTAGAGTTGTCAACCAACTAGGCAACACGGTGAAACAATAACCACATAGTCTCAAGTATGCATCAAACATAAAAAGTATCCAATAGTATCAACCACACAAAAAAGTACCATATAAGAGTAACAATAACGCGAGAGGCACTACACTAATCAAGACCAAAATGACCTGCAAGGCTGCCACTATGCTTTTCTTTGATTAAGTTATCCCTCATTGAACATTTAATAATACATAATTTTTCCCCTTTGAACAATAAATCATCTTGGATTATAAATTCAAGCCATTTTTCATTATTGCTGGTACAAGGTTTCCTACAACTTGCATAAATTTCTTTGAAATATGTATCTTCAAGATACATACCTTTTACAGAGTCAACTCTTATGCTTTTCAATTGAATTTCCTGCACCATGAGAGCCCTTCTACTCAATTCATCTACCACCTTGTTAGATTTCCCCTTTTTATGCTTAATGGTGAAAGTAAAACCTTGCAAATATTCAACCCATTTCACATGCCTATTACTGATTTTATCTTGACTATTCAAAAATTGGAGAGCATGATTGTTAGTATACACTATAAAATCCTTAGGAAGTAAATAATGTCTCCATTTCTTTAATGCTTGCACCATTGCATACATTTCAAGATCATAGGAAGAATGCTTTTTCTTGGCTTCATTCAATTTTTCACTAAAAAAGGAAATAGGTTTGTTTTCTTGAATTATGATAGCACCTATAGCATGGTCACTTGCATCACATTCAATGGTAAAGACCCTATCAAAACTAGGAAAATTCAATATGGGTTGCTCATCAACCTTCTTTTTTAAATATTCAAAACTCTTATCAGCCTCATTAGATGAAACAAATTTCTTCCTTTTATCACCCTTAATGGTATCAATCATCGGAGCACAAACATGACTGAATCCTTTTATGAATTTTCTATAAAAACTAGTCAAACCATGGAAACTCCTTACCTCAACCATTGATTTGGGTGTAGGCCAGCTTAGGATAGCCTCAACCTTACTTGGATTCATCTTCAAAGTGCCATTGGTGACCACAAAACCAAGGTAAATCAACTTTGTTTTCAAGAACTCACACTTCCTCAAGTTTATCATTAGTTTCTCCTCATGCAATTTTCTCAAAACAAAATTTAAATGTTGCAAATGCTCTTCTTTAGTTTTGCTAAAAACAAGAATATCATCAAGATCTACTACCATAAACTTACCAATGAAAGGTTTAAGCGCTTCATTCATCAACTACATGAAAGTTCTAGGTGAATTTGACTAGCCAAAAGGCATCACAAGGCATTCATACAACACTTCATTTTTCTTGAAGGTTGTTTTCCATTCATCACCGAGTCTAATTCTGATTTGATGATACCCACTCTTGAGATCAATCTTGGAAAAGTAGCATGCACCACCCAAAAAATCCATTAGGTCTTCAATTCTTGGAATAGGAAATCTATACCTTATTGTGATCTTGTTGATGGCCTTGGAATTAGTGCAAATCCTCCACTCACCTCCTTTCTTTGGTGCTAGAACTATGGGAACCGCACAAGGACTCAAACTCTCCATAATCAGCCCCTTATCAAGTAATTCTTACACTTGCCTCTTAATATCTTTATTTTGTTGTGGAGTCATCTTGTAAGTAGATTTTTTAGGTAAAATATCCCCTGGAATGAAATCAATATGGTGGCTAATGTCCCTCATAGGTTGCAAGGTGTTGGGAATCTCATCAACCACTATATCACCATATTTCTTCAACAATGTTTTGACCTCTAAAGGAAACTCCTCTTTCTTTTCCACTGCCATGACAAACTTAGGCCTTACTATGATGGAAAAACCCACATTCTCCTCTTCCAAGGTTTTTAGGAACTCCTTTTCATTGGCCAACATCACACTAGGCCCTACTTGAGAATCTAGGCTTTCATCTTTCAATGGTGTGAGGGTGTAATAAACCCCATCCTTTTCTATAACATATGTGTTTTTTCCTCCCATCATGGATTTCCTTCCTATCATACTGCCAGGGCCTTCCCAAAAGAAAATAGAAAACATCCATTGGTATTATGTCACACAAGACCTTATCCTTATAGCCCCCTATGTGAAAATATACCCAACTTTGATCATTCACAACTACTTGTTGCCCTTTGTTAAGCCAAGATATTGTATATGGTGTGGTATGAGGGATCCTTTTCAACTTAAGCTTTTCTAACATTTCAACAAAAACCAAATTGTCAGTGCTACTTGAATCAATCACAACTTTGCAACATTTACCTAGGCACTTACATGTAGTTCTATAAAAGTGACTTTCTCTATGGAGTTTCCTTCTCCATTTGTACTTTGATCAAAGCACTTCTCACCATGAGAGACTCACCAACTTCTGGATCATCATTATGTGATGGAGAATTCACACTTTCATTGTCCTCTCCTTGTACAAACTAATTTCTTCTTTCTCCTCCAAATGAAGTAGTGGACTGATTTTTAGTGCATTTCCATGCTTGATGGCCTGCAAATTTACTGCACTTTTAACATTTCCTGTTGAATCCACTTGATCCTCCTCTTTGGCCTCCAAATCTACCCCTATTATTGGGTCTCCTTCCTCTAAAGATTCCCCTTGAGTCTAAAATTTATTCTTGATTGGTGCTTGATTCTCCTTATGATCTTTAGGATTGCCCCCTACCAAAAAACGTCCCTCTTTCTCTAGAATTTCTTCCTCTACCCTTGCTTTTCTTTTCTTGCCTTCTCCTTAACTTATCTTCAACCTTGACGACCCATTGATAACACTCTTCCACCATTCTTGGATTGGTGAGGATTAATTCATCTTGGAGGTTTTATCTCAACCCATTGATATATCTTGCCATTTTTTCCACACCATCTTCTACATGGTTGCCCTTTTTGTAGAACTCCTCTTTATAGGCTTGCACATCCATATCCTTTTTCTTAAGGTTTTGTAGTCTTCTAAATGACTGAATGGTATAATCACCAAGTAGGAATTTTCCTTTGAGTTTAGCAACCATCCTATCTCAAGAGGTGATTTTAGGCTTTCCCTTCTTTATCCTTTCATCTTATACATAATCCCACCGAAGTAAGGCATGACCCTTCAATTTTGTCTTGGCCAACTTCACCCTTTGCTCTTCTAGCACATCTTCATATTCAAAGTAGTTGTCTAGTGATCCTATCCAATCTAGGAGTTCTTCACTATCTAATTTTCCTCCATATACTGGTAAATCCATCTTTATCTTTGGACCTTCCCCCTTGACTACCTTCAACAAATTTTTCATCCTCAAGTCATCAAGATCCATCTCTTCCTTGGACCCTCCTTGGAAACTTTCCTCTTCCCTTTCTTCTTCTTCTCACTCACTCAAGTCTCATGTGACCATTCCTATTTTTTGACTTGTTTCCAGGGCAGCAAGCCTCTCCTTCATTTGTCTCATCTCTCTTTCATTTCTCTCCTTCAATTCATTCACCTCTCTAGCGATTGGATTCCCTTTTGGAGGCATCTTTGTTTCTTCTTCACTTCAAATCTTCCCCTCTTCAAACCAATCTATGCTCTAATGCCAATTTTATGTAGAGCAGGGGAACAAATGACAACACAACCTCAGACAACCACTCATAAAGATTTTTTGTCATCAAACAATGGGCTTCACTACACAAACCTTCATTCTTGCTTGTAGCCTTTCAAAAGGTCTTTATAGATAAAACTCTTGGGCCATACCTAAACTATAGGAAAAGAGACCTGTTCTAGATACCCATTTGGCTATTCTCAAACATATCTCAAAATCAGGTAAGGTTTCTTTATACGAAGGGGATCTAAATTTGGTTGTCCTCACTCTAACTAGGCCTAATCGTGCAATTAGGCTTGGTAACAGTAGGGTATTTGGGTTTTAGGGTCTCTAATCCCATTCCAATGCCTCAAAATCACCCTATAGGGTCTCAAACAACTACTCCCAACACATAGATCATTTCCCAATTGCAAACAACAAATTTCTTCCACTCACTAGGGCTTCTAGGTTTGATACATGAAGATATTAGACCTTCAGACTTCACATGTTCCACACTCCATTTACTACATTTACAACTTATAAATACCAAAATTCACATCAACACAATCCATTCCACCAATTTTTAGAAGTTTCTACTAGGTGGAATGGAGATTATTATATTTTATTCCCTCACTGGTTCCCCTAACTAGGGTTTTGACCAATCTAAAGTGAAATGGACACAACTGCTTTGAAACTCAATGAAATTGCATACAACCGGTGAAAAAAGAAATTAGAATGTGTAAAATCATTCACAATTGGTTTTAAATCATCCCTGGACCGTACATATCTATACAACTCATAATAGTAGCAAGGAAATGTTAGAATTTGCAAAACAATAGAGTTTTATTGCTTCAATCTTCAAAAAAATTGACAACTGAACTTCCCTTCAACCAAAAAAGGAATTTTTAAACATTTAAAATTATTTCCCAATGGTCCTCAATCATTTTTCAAATTAGGAACTAACACAACATCATTATGTTCACTTTTGACAAAAAAATGCAAAAAGTTGCTTGACAACAATGTGCAACTTTGACAATTTTGCATTTACACACTACCTTAACACCTAATGACCCAAACTAGACTCCAACAAACATGAAATGGTCCAATAAGAACTTATTACCTGTAAACAACACAAAACAAAAAAATATCCACTTCTTGATCCTTGGAGGCATGAAAACTTGTGGGTGCCCTTGCACCATACTCTCGAGGAAAAGAAAGCTCAAGTTCCACTTGAGGACAACCCTGCCACCATATAAACATGCTTGACAATATCATCCTCAATCATCCAAGATGAATCCTCCATAATAATACCTCACCATTTGACCAAATATTGGTAGTGGACCCTCCTCCTTGTCTTCTTGAGTTCCTTCTTGTCCAAGATACACTCCAACTCCAAAGGTTTGCTTGGTGGAAGATCTCTGACCCAATCCTTATCTAAGAGCATTGATGAACCTGAATTATCACCTACAACAACATCCCCTTTATAAGGGTAAAGATCATAAACATTCAAATTAGGAGAAATGACAACTCTAGGAGGAAATTCTATCTCATATGCATTATCTCCAAACTTGTGCACCACTTTATATTGCCCTAACTTCTTCATTTGTAGTTTAGAGTACTAACCCTTAAGAAACCTTTTCTTCCTCAAATGAGCCAAAACCAAATCCCCAACCTTGAAGTGAACCTCTCTCCTCTTTAGATCAACATTGTGCTTGTATTTGTCCACATTATTTTGAAGATTGTCCTTGACGTATTGGTAGATTTATTGCATAGCCACATCAAATTGTTCACCTTCAACAATCCTCCTTTCCATCCCACTAACATCTCTCAACTCAAACATACCCCTAGGCTGCAAACCATAAACAATCTTAAGAGAACTCTTGCCTACACTTCTATTCACCAAGTCATTATGAATAAAAAGCCTAAGACACTACAAATAAGAACTATAAACAAAGAAGATAGATAATGGAAAATGTGCCCAATTATGATTATAATGAATATAAACCACAAGAAGATAACCAATTTAATGGTGGACTTAGGAGAAAATTTTAATATGCTACCAAAATAGGTGTGGGAATAGATAGGAAATCCCCCACTAGAACAAGAACCATATAACATCAACTTAGAAAATGGGACAGGAATGAAAACCTTTGGGATATGGAAATAGGTGGAAGTAAATGTCAAGGGAGTAAATCAAATAGTATATTTTAAAGTAGTCACAATGAAATAAATATTTAACTCGTTCAATGGCATGCTAGGACTTAGATGGTTTGTAAATGGCAATGGAATTATAGACTCCTGTAAAGAGGAGATATCATTTGCAGAAAAAAACAAAATAGTTCATATCCCTCTAGGAAAGACTCCAAATGACATACATTTAAGTACACCTAGAAGAGTACAATGAATAAGACACAAAAAACCTATATACAATTTCACAGTTGCCATGAAGTGACACTCTAAAAAACCCAAACTTGGAAGGAGAATTTGAAATCAAAACCACCACATACAACACAAAAAATAGGAATTGTTAGATGCATGGATGCAATAGGAAACAAAACTCCAATCCTAGAGATTTACTAGATTCTACAACATATTTATGATTGGGAAGACCCAAGAGAATGCTTCAAATTATACCAGAGTTACCAATAATCAACTATAAAATAACTATGGTGATGACACTATAGAAGTGACATCCAAAAAAACTTTCCATATAAATCAAATTTCATGAGGGATTTCATACATTAAGGTACCCACATACTCAAGGGTTGAAGAGCTACTATCATTTATCACACAACTAGAAAAAATAATTTCAAATTGAGTAAATAAGATTGGAAATATTAAAACATACACTCATTTAAAATGCCAAATGTTGGCAGAATTCCCGAAAATAACACTTAACAAAATGGGAGATATTCAAAATATTGATCAAAACAAGGTACATATTGGAGGAAGGAGAATATAAGGAAATACCAAAATATAATGGACAAATTTTATTGGAGGAACATCTTACAATTTTTACTACCACATGGAAAGACATAAATGAGTATGATGATTACATATATATAATTATTCTATTAGGAATTAACATTGGCAACACAAACCTAGTATATCATCCAAGAGCAAAGAGGTGAAACCAAAAATCAGACAAAACTAACAAAAGAATTCAAATAACGAAAAAATACACATACATACGACACTAGTTAGAATGAAGGGGATAATATTTAGATAAGAGGAAATATAAGAAATGGTGGTACCACAGACCTCCACACTGCCCCCATATCAAAAGGCATATGGAGATATATAAAATGGATTGATAAAAATCCACATTATCCAAGAAAAGATGTTGCCTAGAACAAAACAAGATGATGAGGATTCCCACAACAAAGACATAGAAGTTCAAAAAGGGTAAATAAAATTAGAATCTCCCAAAGAGGCCAAATAAAATACTATATCCAACTGATCAAACTAAAATAAGAAAACATTACTAAAGAAGGAGATCCTAAAATGGCCAAGTTAAGTGATCATGGGGATAAAAGACTAGTGGTGCAAGTTGCAAAAATATTATCTAAATTTGAAGAACTCTTCCCTAGGAAATTTACAGACTTAAAATGCATAAAGGAGGAATTAGGAGTTATGAAAATATAGTTGAAAGAAGGAGATAAACTAGTAAGGAAAATACCCTACTGACTAAACTCTAACCTGAAGAAGAAAGTCAAAGTAGAATTAGATAAAATTTTGAAAGTTGGGATAATAAAACTTGTAGAGAATAC